>CM061920.1:300395093-300432324 GCA_031002005.1 Vandiemenella viatica | reverse complement strand
AAACTATATCATCAAACAGATATTCCGGAATGCTACATCGCACTTATTGCAAACTACCTAAAAAATAGAAAATTCTTCGTACAAGTTGAAGGCCAAAAATCTGCAACTCACATAATTACTGCTGGAATTCCGCAAGGCTCGGTAATTGCGCCTACTCTTTTCAAAATCTACATTAACGACATACCCTTACCTCCTCACGTACTATGGCTCAATTCGCTGACGATACGGTCATCTACTCGACCGGAGGAAACCACACACGTAATATCCAAAACGCTCAAAAAGGCTTGGACGCTTTTGATAAATGGTGAAGAGTAAATAAAGTCAAACTCAACCCTACGAAATGTTCTGCAATGTATTTCTCAAGGAAAAGACCAGTACTCCAAAAACAGCTTGAAACAATGGGCCACAAGCTTCCATGGGTGACAGAGACTCGATATCTGGGCATAATACTTGACAACAAACTTCTCTTTCGTCAACATGTGCTAGACCGGAGAAAAAAAGGGCTGGCAGTGATGATGAACCTTGCACCGATCCTGAGGAGCGACAACCTAAATTTATCAACCAAGATCCGCATCTACAAATCAATCATTGTTCCCTTCATCTTATATGGTTGCCAAGCTTGGGGAACGACCAGCCACTCCAACAGAATGCATATTCAGAGACTGCAGAATAAGACTCTCCGAATGATCACACGGGCAAGTTACTTCACTCCAACAGCGCTCCTCCATGACGTCACAAATATTCCAAATATCCATACACAAATCTTCCAATCAACTGAAAAATTCTTCAACAGAGTAGAGGAAGCCCGCCACGAAGTTCCAAGACTAGAGTCTATAGGTACGGTTGTACCTATGACCTGGCACAAATACAAGGTGCCATTAAGTATTATTATGAACCCTGTGGATTCCTGAGTAAGTGTAGAGAGAAAGTGAAATAAATATGAAACATATATAAGAATACAAGAAGGGGTTCCTATTAAGGTCCAACCGACCATAGCCTGGTTATCCCCTAAAGTGTAACACCAATGAACTCAAAACCATCAATCTGAACATACAGATTAAGCTACAAACAGTAGCGGGACTGTTCATTAAACCGTTGAGGTAGTGAATAAAATAAAAAAAAAAAAAAAAAAAAAAAAAAAAAAATTCCTGAAACTCTGTTACCAGACATAAGTCACACGTTACTTCACTCAAATATTCAACTCTATCTTTGAATGAGAAACAAGTGCTGGAATGTTATCAGTCGTCACCTATTTTAAAGCTTATTGTCGGGATTGTGTATAAAATAAACCCATAAATTCCATACAAATATTCTTTCTGTCTGAGAATGTAAGAAAGGTACTGAAAATTATTTGAAGCTACAGTGTAACCGAGCAAAAAATGGCCTTTTGATTAAACCATCCCGACATTAACCTGGAGTGATTTGGTGAAATCATACATAGCAAAAATCTCGATGACCGGAACAGGGATTGGAATTTGCGTCCTCCCGAATGTAAGGCCAGAACGTTACCGCTCACCTATCACGCTCCGGCATTGCAATATACCGTCAAATAATTGTGGTGGATAATTTCTGGTGGCATAAAATATGCTTGGCTTGAGAAGGTTTTAAAACAGACTGCAAGCCACGTTTTAAAATTTTTAATGGAACACTGCAACTGTAAGTAGGAATGTAAACCGTTTTACTGCTTAAATATCTGAGTCTAACTGTCGTAGTTGCACCGCGAAAAATCCACGAGATTACAGTGCAGCTACTGAGAAATCACTCAGAATTATTGACTATATAATATAACTATGCAAACATCGAAAAACAATTATTAATCATATTACGTAGCTATCAGTCATCATCATGTTGCTACAGTAATTACAAAATTCAATCGTTTGTCCTCGGTTATCAAATTTTTCACTACTCTTTAGCTACTAGTTTTATTCGAAACTAGCGCAGAGACATAATGATGATACTCTCAGCAATAGTATCATAACAAACACGCAGTTCCATGAGATAAAACACTGCGAGTTGTTAAAGCAGCTAGAATGTCGTCGCAGGAAACGAATTTCGGACGAGGAAACACTGAGTGGTTTAATGCTCCATGCAAACAACAAAATATCTGCTTTCGATGACAATTTCCATTTCACACACCACTTGTAGAGAGTAAGAGTGATACATTATAAAATTGTATTACAGTTTATTGCTCTTCTCATCTGGCACGTAATCTTTACTGGATTACACAATATTTCTTTTTCTATCCAAAACTTCAAATAAAGCAAGACTCATTGTTTTAGCAAGTTCTTTTACCATTATTTTTTTACCTTGGGACGAAATCTTTTTGTAATTTGGTAACTGACAAAAATTTGCTCCAAATAAATTGAACGTAAGATTCGTATACAAGCGCTCCTCTTTTTTCCAAATTTTATTGGTTAATATGACTACGGTGTATTAATTTTCGATCTTCTGAGACAGTGGAAAACAAATCTTTTAGTGGTTAGTTTAGGTAAATGAATACCAATCAATAATTTACTTCCAGTCTGAAGCGTACTTCTTTCAGTGTTTAAAATAAATATAAAACAGATGATCACTGACACTACAAACCTTTACAAGCTGATTTTTATGAAAAGTTTAAAAGTTTTACAAATTCCATGGTGATGTAATTAATTAGGTTTATAATTCAGGCTTTAACGATACATCACCATACACAGGATTCAGTGTATCAAAATCTACAGATACAAAGAGGTCTTAATTGCATTACATTCAACAACTGCTAAGCAGACGAGTTTGAAATTGTATCAAAACATTTCCAAGCATTCCTCAGTTAAAAGACTGAGTTATGCCTTCGATGGAATCATTCTGTGTTTTTATGGTTTTATTATCATAAAAAATTCAGAGCTCCACTTTCAAACCAAATACAGGAATGAAAATCCCAACCGTATTAGGTGATTCATAACTATTTGCATCGAAGTTAGGTAGTAACCATTTTAAATTCACGGTTCAGCCATCGAGACTTCGGTTTTCGTAGAGTTCCCAGAATGACTTTAGCGAACGTGGAATCGATCCTACTTACATAGTGTTCTTACACAGCTAATATTTCCCGTGTCATTAGAAAAGACATATTAAAGACTCTACTGAAAAAATAACGACGAAAAGGAATTTGGATTATTTAATCTGTTCAGGCAACAAATCTGTTATTTTAACTTCCCAATCAGTGAGTGAATCATGTGCTGTTAGTCTCCCGATGTACGGGCAACACGAGGAGAACGTAACACTTCATTAAACCACTCGTCCCTGAAGCCCGACTCGAACCGTACCGTTCTTCCGCGAGACAGGGCGCATCCTAGCAACAAATCTTCCTGCTCGGCATCGGCCAATCTGAGCAACCCATAGCGTTAGAGACTTACCAGCTCATAACTACTCGTTCGGCAACATTTATCCGCGTCGCAGAACTGTCCTGTTACTTCCTTGAAGCATTAAATTCAATAAACAACATCTACACGTTAACATCATTAAACTAGATGTTAGAATCAATTTGTGAAATTTCACCCATCCACTATTGATGTTTTTTTGGGTTTTTTTATCTTTTGCTCCGGATTGTAGTTTTATTTTTTTACTTCAGTGAGAATTTTTTACCGTCTACCTGTGGCAGGAGTAGGAGTAATATTAGCATTAGATCGGACTAAGAGGTTGGCCTACAAGAATAACTTGATGCCACAAATAGAACATAATACATGATATACATCATTAACTCCACTCGTGACCACCAATAGCCACACAATATTGTTAATTACGGAAACTTCCAGTCCATCATTTTTTGATATACCTTCCACCTTTACAACAGCAGTCGAATACGGAAGTGAAATGTGTAATATTTTTCTATATTCACTTATGAAGTTGATTTTCAATCAAATACTGAAAAAGCTGGACTTTTCTTTTTTATAACAATTTTTTTCTTATTTTTTAAAAAAGAAAGTAGGAATTTTCAGTGTTTTATTTATTAGTTGTAGTGAGAGAAAATCAGTTTTCTCCCTAAAATACATAATTCTTTATGGTTTTTTTTTTACGTTTTGTCGGTTCAAAAAACAGACTTATGAGTAGAACCGGATAACAGAACGCTAGGGCAAGCAGATTGGTTTAATTAATGCTAAAGTAATTCATTTTGTAAATGTATTATGTATTCGGGAGGACGTGGTTTTTGGAATCCCCGTCCGGGCATCCAGATTTGCAGATTTGGGTTTTCCATGGTTTCCCCAAATCACTCCAGGCGAATGCCGGGATGCTTCCTTCAAAACGCTATGGCCGAATTCCATCCCGTTACTTGTCCCCAATCCCATTACTCCTCTAATGACCTCGACGTCGACGAGGCGTAAAGCCAAAAGTAAAAAAAAAAAGGTCCACTTAGTTTTCAGCATCCTTCTATAGCACCCTATTTCGAATACTTCTATTTTCCTTCTTTCTGGCATTCCTGAAGACCATGCTTCGCTACCATAATGTTCAGTACTCCATACATAGAGTTTAAAAAGTTATTTCTGATTCTTAGACCAATATTTGCAACTAAAAGATTTCTCTTTTTCGTGAAGTTTCTTTTTGCTAGTGCCATTTTGCATTTAACATCATTCCTGCTTCGGCCATCAGTTGTAATTTTAGTTCCTAAATAATACAGATTATTTACTTCTACTATTTCCTCCGATCCCATTTGTATATTTAATCTACTATTATTCTATACCAGTGAAGACTTCGTTACCATTATTCCTGATATTTCTTTTACACTTTAGTCTTGCTTGGATTTGTATTTATTACAGAATACTCCATCAGTATTTTTTTTTTTTTTCATGTCTTACAGTAATTCTTGCTAACAGGTCATCAGCAAATCCAATTAATCTGGGTTTGTCTTTGTGAACATCTAAGCCAAATTCAAATTTTTCTTTTACTTCTGTTATTGCTTCCTCCACATATAAGTTGAAAATTAGTGGGGATGAATGACAACCATGTCTGACACACTTTTCGACTGATGCGTGTCTCTCATGATTCTCTACTTATATTATAGTCACTTGATTCTTTTATAGATTATAAAGTATTCTTCTATCTCGATATTTTAGACTTGATTTTTTTTTTTTTTTGTAATTTTGAATATTTTGTCTCCTCTAACATTATCAAAGGCTTTTTTCTAAATCAACAAACGCCATAAAAGTATCGTTGTTTTTCTTGGTTGGTAAGGACAGAATTGATTCTCTTACAGCACGGTTTTCCCTAAACCCAAACTGTAGCTGCTGTTTACATTATAATGCATGTCTCGGAATGATCAGCAACAATTTATTTTGCAAGTTTAAATATTTCGAAGTCTTATAGGCATTCAATGAAAACATGAGGAAAACTGAGGCTTAAAATAGAAGTTCAGTGCAGGAATGTCAGTGTGGCAAGACCTGTGTCAACAAGGAAACCCGTATTAAACGCTTTGTGAACACTATGTTCCTTTCTACGACGATATTTGAGAATTACGCTCTAGTTGCGGAGAGTAATAGAGCCGATTTATAAAATTTTGTAACAATTAGCCGTGTTATTGCTCAGCGTGATAATTTCATTTCAAAAAATTCTTAATCTTTACTGAAAGACATACGTGAAAAAAATGTGAAAACATTATTGAGAATTAGTTCACATCCATATTGAAATTTCTTATTTTACAACATTTTAGTGAGGCAGCAAATTACTGTAGTTTAGCAATTTTTTAAATTCTACGAAAAGATTAAAATGTAACCTATTTGGTTACAAGGAAACGGATCAATTTTGCTCGTCACTTTTGGTTTAATACAACTTCATTAAACAACGGGTTTAATATAATAATATCTCCCAGAAACGAGGGGGCTTACATTCACTTTGTATTTGATAACTGCTAAAAATAAAAAAGGGAGAGAGGTGCGAAAAGAAGAGAGAGTAAATTAAATTTGGATTGCGTTTCTGATTTCAGAGACTGTTTTACGAATGATGAAAAACTGAAACTATTGGGTGAGCTGTAACACTGTGGCTCCGCATTCGAGAGGACGCGGGTTTGAATCCCCATCCGGCTAGCCAGATTTGGGTTTTCCTTTGTTTCTCCAAGTCACTCCGGGTGAATGGCGGGATTATTTCTTCGAAACTCAGTCTGAGTTTTCATCGTCCTATTATCACAAAAAAATAAGAGCTTAACTTGCAAACCAAATACAGGAATGAAAATCCGAATGCTGTTGGTGACTGGTAACGATTTGAAGCGAAGTTTGGTAGTAACCATTTTAAACTCATGGTCCTGCCATCGAGACTTCGGTTTTCGTGGGGTTCCCAGAATCACTCTACCGAACGGGGAATCGATCTTACTTAAATAGTGAGACCTAACTTTGTTCTTACACAGCTAATATTTTCCGGGTCATTGCGAAAGACACACGCGGCACCGGAGCGTTACCACTCACCCATTAACTTCACTTTTTCATTACTAGTCGTATTTGGTCTACGATTACATCCATAAAATTACTTAAAAATCAACTCAAAGCAAAGTTAATAATCGTAAATGATAATATGTCGGTAGAAGTGAGATGTTTTTATGAGAGGATGTGTTTCCAAAACAATCTCTGAAACCAGAAACGCAATTCAAATTTAATTTTTTCTCTCTTACTCATTCTCAACTCCTCTCCTTTTTTCTATTTTTAGCAGCTCTAAATTAAAACAATTAAAGGTGTGCCGGATGCTTCATATTCTGTTAAGCTCATAAAATTCATATATTACTAATGTAATAGAAATAAGAAGTTTATCTTGCACTGCAGTGGTATGAAATAGAGTCAGCTACTTCAATTGGAATTTACGCCTCTGCACCAAACAGCTTGTGACGGAGGTGAAAGGTTGATTTTTAAATGCTATACTTCTATAGCCAACATCTTCGTTTCGGGTAATTATAGCTCCGTGATGACGCGCGGCGCCAGATACGGAGTTACCTGATTCGAGTTCCGGTGGTTGAAGAACGTTTTAGAACTGGGACATGTATCGGTGGTGGTGCATTATTACTAATTACCAGATGGTGCACGAAAGTACTGGGTTAAATCCCAAACCTCTCTGTAGCGCGTATGGAGTGAAAGTATAACATCCTTTTGACAGTGACTCGTTCGCCGGATTTGGACGTTAAGCTGGCGGCCCCATCGATGTGATTCGGAAGAGCAGGTCTCAATGGGCCGGCACTGTGTTTCACCCTCTCGCTTATTTCATCTCTCATCTCTTATTTTACTGTCGTCAGTCGATTGGTTTGATACAATCCTCGATCCCTTCTTATTTTGCACTAACCTCTTCATCTCAAAACACCCCTCTCGAAACACGTCCTCCGTTATCTGCTTCATACATAATCAATCCCGCATGTCTAAAAAAAAATCACCCACGATCCTGTTCTTCTTTGTGTAAGATTCTTCCACAAACTTCTTTCGTCAGCCATCATTCCCAAAAAATGTTCATTTCGTGGTTTAACTGTCCACCAAATTTTCAGCATCCTTCTATAGCACCACATTTCGAATGCTTCAATTTTCTTTCTTTCCGGCATTCCTGAAGTCCATGCTTCGTTACCATAAAATGCTGTACTCCATACATAGAAATTTAAAAAGTTCCTTGGTCAATATTTGAAACTACTTTTTCATGAATGTTATTTTTACTAGTGCTATTCTGTTTTTAACACCATTCATGTTTGGGCCATCAGTTGTAATTTTACTTCCTAAGTAACAGAATTTATTATTTCTAATTTTGAATTCAATCCCTCTTTTATATATTTAACCTACTATTATTTCTTTTATACTTTTGTCTTGCTTCGATCTGTATTTATTACAGAGTCCTCCGTCATTATTTTGTTCATGTCATTCAATAACTCCGCCATATACTCAGTCCGTCCTGCTCTCAGGACAATGTCATCAGCAAATCCAATTATACCGGTTACTGGCTTTGTGAACACTTAAGCCACATTCAAATTCCTCTTTTACTTCTTTTATTGCTTCTTCTTTTGAAAGTTTAAATCTAGGCTTCAATCAGAACATTGTAGGAGGAAAACTGAGGCTTAAAATTGAAGTTCAGTGCGGGCAAGGTCAGTGTCAAACAAGGAAACCAGAATTAAACTCTTTCCGTCTAATACGACATTTGAGAATTACACTCTAGCTGCGGAGAGTAATAGAGCTGATTTATAAAATTTTGTATCAATTGGCAGTGTTATTGCTCAGCGTGATAATTTCATTCCAACTAACTCTTAATCTTTACTGAAAGACATACCTGAAAAAATGAGAAAACATTATAGAGAATTAGTTCATATCCATATTGAAATTTCTTATTTTACCACATTTTATTGAGACAGCAAATTTTTGTAGTTTAGAATCGATTTGAGGTCTTTGCTCAAGTAGAATGTGAAGTAGGATTCATTTCTTTTTAACATTTCTACGAAAGATTGAAATGTAACTTGTTTGGTTACTAGCAAACCGATCAATTTCGCTCATCATTCTTAGTTTAATACAACTTTATTAAACAGATAAGAGGGAGCTTATATTCAGTTAGTATTTGATTGCTGCTAAAAATTGAAAAAAGAGAGAGAGGGGCGAAAAGAAGAGAGAGAAAATGAAATTTGAATTGCGTTTCTGATTTCAGAGATTGTTTTGAAACCTCCTCTCTCATCAGATCAAATCACTTCTGCACATATATTTTCATTTACAATGTTTAACTTTGTTTTAAGTAAATTATTTTTAAATAATTTTATGGATGTCATCATAGACCAAATACGAAAAATATTGAAAAAGTGAACCTAATGGCTGAGCGTTAACGCTATGGTTCCGCATTCGGGAGGACGCGGGTTTGAATCCCCATCCGGCTATCCAGATTTGGATTTTCCTTCGTTTCTCCAAGTCACTCCGGGTGAATGGCGGGATTATTTCTTCGAAAATCCGTGCTCCGAATTCCTTCCCGTTCCTTGTCTCCATTCCCTTCCCATCTTTAACGACTTAGAAGTAGACGAGTGTTAAAGCCAGAGGAATAATAAGAAATTGCTACAGTAATATTATTTAGTATTTCTTCTCGTTGACGACTGTGCGATCTCGTTGTAGTCCACCTAACGTCACCAGATGATGCGATTTCGACGAGGTTGAAACCCGAGGTTTCTTCCAGTGTCACCTCCATGAATGCTTTCATAGTTACGTGTGCTGTTTGTTAAGAAGCACTCAGTTCTGAGTCTTTCCTTAGGTATACTATTCCCTGACGCAAGTAGGTAAGAGTCGACGTTATATTTTACGGATAAGTCATTGGTAGCTTCGACTTGTTTAAAATAAATGCAAAAAAATAATCGGAACGCCTGGAATCGAACCGAGGACCTAGCGTTCAGAAGACTAGAGCGTTAACCATAAGCCAACTGAGCTCGTGTAAATAGACAGCTCGTGCAGTGTGTAAACAACCCTATCCTGTCTCGGAAATCAGTTACATTCAACTGGTCTTAGACAATTTTCCGAAATAATCTCTTTATAATCATTTCTATAGTTTTGTAGACCTAAAAATTCTGGATCTATGAACATTTCCACCCAATGCTTGGCCCACACATCTCATTACGTGTAGTATTATTGGAAGGAATTAGCCAAATCAATATATAAATAAACATCGTTATAGTTTTACGCAAATCATTTGGAATAAAATAATCACTGAACCTCATGTTTGCGGCGCTTTATTGCAATTTTGTTCATTGCAACTTTAGCGACATGTTTCACGATCGGAATTAAACAAAAGTATAGCTGGAACCGAATTTCGTTCGATTCGATGGTCGGCCATATCTTGCCGAATATGATAGCCAATCCCGGGACTGGAAAATGCATTACTTGACTCAGGATTGGTCAGTAGCCTTTTACTGAAATGTAGGGGAAGATTGATGATCTACCCTGCCAATCAGAATCTTCGATGGGCGGAGTCTTCCTGTTATGTTACAGGCATTGATTTAAGGAAATGAATTACAGATGGCGCTGAATTGAATACCCGCCAATGGGATGGTTTAATGGGCGGAGCTAGTAGATGCGCTAAAGTTTCCTGGGAAGACAAACTCTCCATTGATGCCACATTGTGCAAAATAAGGGACTTAGACGCAGGCGCCCACAGTCAATTTTTTTGCCAAAGAGTGTACACATTGCCAACCACCAGATTATATAACAGACAGTGTTTAAACTACAAACTCTCCACAGTGCGAATGGAGTAGGTAGATACAATACCCTCAGGTGTCTTCCTGAAGATTAACCTTAATGAATCGGCACCGTGTTTTACCCTCTAGTTAATGTCAATTCTCATCCGCAGGGAAAACAGAGTTTTCCTCAACCGTGTCACAGTCATATACTAACACTTAAACACTTCTGTTTAGGAGGAGACAATGGGAAATGATTCAAGTTACTTATCCAGGGTGCTTGCTGTGAATGTATACTAATCGCCTACGACCAGATATCGGGTATGACACACAGTTACGCCACCCTTCGCAGGATTTTCAAACTTTTCATCATGATCTTTAAGTAACCCGGTGTTGTTAACAAATTATGAACCATGGAAACATGATATCAGGTTTTAAATGTTGGTAATTTTGCGCGGAGAAGAATTATCGTTAAGGAGAGTTGTATACGAGGCAAATTAATGTCGAGGGATTTATAACTCCATCGCATACAGTAAAACACGATTGTTTTAAATTAAAATTTTGTATCCACGGAAAATAAGATAAGCATAGCAATCGACATAGTTGGTTCTTCTAAGAACGGAAGTAAACGTCCAATTGATAAGGGGTGCCTCCGTAGTATAGAAACCAAAACAGCGCGATGGGAGATAACATTACATTTTTTGCCGAAGATTAAATCGGAGTTCAGAGCTAAACACATTATAAAAGATATATGCTAAGGGAGGGAGGATATCGTCTGTCTGCATTTTTTTTTAAGAGAACAGTGTTAACTTTTTTAGTGTTATGAGTACTTTTGAGTTTAAATTTAGTTAAAAAATCCCATTTGGTCACACATGACGTATTAGAATATAATCCCTCGTCGTTGATGTTCACATAGATTCAATATGTCAGCGTATTATATACTCTGGAGGCGTTCCTGGTAAAAATATAAGTGAAATATAGAAAAATGAATGGAGAAACGTAAGAAATAGCATTTTGTGGTTTCCGTTAAAGTAGAAGTTTACGGAGGGATCCAGTTGACATGAAGTATGTATAAAGGAATTGTGGCTTAAACAGATCGAAAATGGTCCGAGCACAGGTAATAGAATGAAAGAAAGAAACGATATGTCATATTGTGAATGTTTTCAGGAGTTGCGATAGAATTTACTCAGTTTTGCAAAAATTATGTACAGAATTTTGCAATACTGAAATTGGCTGTGTTTAGCATGTTTGTGTGATGATTGGAGTTAAGGAGAGATCTTTAAGATATGAAGTTCTCCCGTGACATTGTGTATCTGAGCAATTACACATGAGTATTCATTGGCAAAAAACTACAATTTTTAGAAAATCACATGCTTGTATTTAACAAATAAGTTTATTGTTTACTTTTAACTGCTTCTAAAATTTTGGAAGTATTTTGTTTTTGAAAATTGTTATTCTTTAATAAACAAATTAACACTGAAGTTTGTTTTGGGTTTGTTTAAATCAGTTTGGCTGCTCCAAATTAAATGCAATATGTTGAGTTAATTCTCCTCAAGTAGTCAGAAATAATACTAATGTAAAAAACACAGTGTTGAAGAAATATCATTTTTTTATGTAAATAGCTTCGATATCCTGATTTAAAAATTATTGTTTTTTTAATCAAGCTCCAGATGTTACCAAAAAAATGTGATAAGAAATTTGATTCATTTGTTTTAGTTCCATGGCTGAAAAACGGCAGGATTATTAGTGGAGTCTATACAAGATGCCAAAGGAAGGAATAAGCACCATTCTTTACATGTTTGTTGATTGTAAATTTAGATAGTAAATACAATTTTGTGTAGACGATACTTAAAGATGAACACATTTCTTACATCTATTTTTCAAAATTATGTGAAAAATATAAGAGAAATAATAATTAATGATCCAACACAGTAAAAGATAAATTAACTTTTGTGTTGAAATAACATTCCACCATCACCATCCATTGTAGTATTTTCCTCACTCTAGTAACATGTTACTTAAAGGAATTACCACAAATGCAGTTTTATCATTTTCCTCGCATGTTTTCCTGATGATTAGTTGAAACCTTTGTGCGATGGAATGTGGATATGGAAATTTTATAATAAATGATTTAAAAAAAAAATCGCGGTAAGTACACTTCAGGAAAGTAGTGTAACTGCTTCTGTGAGGACGAGCAGAGTGGAAAAGAATTCAGCCGACAAAATTAAGCGCAATGTACTAACTGCTATGGAAAAATATGTCTTATACACAGGGTGTCTTGGAATGAAAGGTCACACGTCCTACTATATAGCAAAATTTCATTTGAGTGAAAGTCTCACCATTTTACACAATTTAAAGTCAACATTTGGACTGGGATATTAAACGGAACAGGTGTTAGGCCCTATGAGCTGTCATAAACTGTAACAAGAGAAATCTATCGCGACTTTTTACAAAATCAGTTGCCGAGTCTTTTGGAGGATATGCTGCTCACTACAAGGGATGAAATGTGGTTGGAAAACGACGGCTGCCCAACACACTACGGCCGAGCTGTCAGAGACCACATTAATGAAAGGTACCTAACAAGGTGGATCGGGCGCCTCCGTCCTATCTTATGGCCACAAAGATCGCCTGACCTGAATCCCTTGGATTTTTTATTGGGGCTGCCTAAAAGATTTAGTTTCCTTGACGGAGGTAACTTCGATTACACAGCTGCGTGAGAAAATAAAAACAGCTGCGGAACACATTAACCACAAAGGTTATGCTCGCCGAATAAAAAGATCATGTGTCAAAAGATTTAGGGCATGCATAAGAGAAAATGGCGGCCATTTTGAACACATTTTATAATCAACGAAATAAAAAATATTACTCTCATTTATTCTTTTTTTTAAACCATTATCATCATTTTACTACATGTTTAAAATGCACAATGGTCTCTTTAGCAGATTGAACTACCATAAAAAATTATTTTAAAAGAAGTATAAAATAATTATACTATTAAGATTTTTTATAAGGTTTTTTTTTAAAGTTTTAATAAAAAAGAACATTGTTTATGATGACTCAAATATCTTTGAGTACATTTAAAAAAACAGAGTTCAAAAAATCTTCATTTGTAGAAATGGCATTGAATAAACTTAAAAAGTCACATGTTTCAGAGAAATATTAAAAAATTAATATCTCGAAAATGGTGCGACTTTTACTAAAATAAAATTTTGTCATATAGTAGGAAATGGTATGATCTATCTGCGGTTGCAGGATTATCGTTTCATTCCTGGAAACCCTGTGTGGCCGTTATATATAAATTAAAAATCTGAAAATGTTTCACGATATTTCTTGTCAGGACCCATCGGCTAGGGTAGAAATACGGCTGATGCGTGTCAGCCAGCGGTTGTGAACCTGTGCACAACAGCCCTTTGCCCGCCAACATTTTGCTTTTCCACAGTCAACAAGGAAACAAGGGGGAACGTGTGCACGCACATACAACTCAAAGGCAAGATGTGCGGCAGCAGAGCAAACAGCCAAATGTGTATACACTGGAGGCGTTCGGTCAGCTGGGGATGTGACATCCATCAGAGCTACAGAGCAGAGAAGAGTGATCCAAACCACAAGCAGGGCTGGTGCGCAAACCAGTCTACCATGCAGCGTGATAACCGATTATACTACCTATTACGAACGTAACCAAGAGTTTATGCCAACCGTAGCTTCTGGGCCCTTTAAATCTAATAACAGTTACGAACACCTAATAAATCACATCTAAAAATTAGGCCAATATTATCACATGTGTGTCAGTAACAGGTCATGAAGTTAAATGAAGGATACTGTTGTTCTCTCCTTTGGGGTGTTATAAAACAATGCATGGGTATAATAAGGGTGTTTTTTTTTTTTTTTTTTTTTTTTTTTTTTTTTTTTTTTTTTAAATCATAAAAACGATGCAGCCATCGGCGCAAATAGCAAATAACACAGACGACGCTTCAATAAAAGAGATGAGCTTCGTCAACTTTTATTACAAATAAGTATAGATGTAAGGCGCTATAGCTAAGGTTCTCGAAAAAAACCTCAAGTTTTTAAGCGATTTAAATTACGTCACTACTGCAACGCAAAGGTAGCCTGTTGTGAATTATTAATTATTGAGCTATGATTTAAAACTTATGGGATTGGATTTATTAGCAAAAAATATTTTAAAATAATATAAAGGCGGTTAATTTACTTGATTAAGAAATTTTTCACTTATT
This sequence comes from Vandiemenella viatica, assembly GCA_031002005.1. Taxonomy (NCBI): domain Eukaryota; kingdom Metazoa; phylum Arthropoda; class Insecta; order Orthoptera; family Morabidae; genus Vandiemenella; species Vandiemenella viatica. The sequence continues at coordinate 300,417,972 of CM061920.1, read as the reverse complement.
TTGGATAAATTAAATCATACTGACAATAAATTAGACTTCAGATATGAGCTGGTAAAAAATTTCCCAAAAATCGACGAAATCGATAGGAACTCTGCAACTTCAAGCGAAGACACGATCACGTCCACTAGGAAAATTTTGAAAACCGTGAAATGTGGCAAAATTTAGCATATCAGATCGCAGTTAAAAACTAATACACAATAAAAGGTAAGTTTCATTGTTTCAACTTAAACCATTTATACCTAAAGGAGAAATATCTCTGCATCTTATATATTATGGCATCCGGAAAAAGTACTTCACCCACCAGAAATGAAGAGAACTTATAAAGCAGTAAATCAGCTGTTCATCATCTAATCCTACAGAAGCACTTTAGAACGTCGACTGAAATTATTCTTGAAGATACTAATGAGATTTATAAAAGAAAAAAATCAAAATAAGTATACAGACTTGTGGGGTGATGACGAACGAACGATTTTATTTCAAGAATCACTCAACATATTGCGGCTAAGTATTCTCTGCTTAACACCGCCAGCATTCCATTTTGCTAATGAGGGCAACAAATTAAGTGGGTAGATCCTCTCCTTTCCTTATTTACATAATACTAAGTACTGCCCGAAACAATTATCCTGTCCTAGAAAGGAAACCATGAATATAAATAATATAAAGTTGCTGGCGCTCAATTTTTTCGTATATCATGGAATTATTATATGTCGTGGCGATTTTGATAAACTACGTATCCTTAAAACTGACATGTCAACGTTGCCGCGAGACTTTGAAACCATATTGTCTGGGCTTTTTTCGACCCATCTACACTGAAATATAATACTTTATATTCAAACAAATTAAGTGTTGAGAGGTAACAACTTTGAAATATATTACATACGTAATTTGGTGATTACCAAAAAAACTGATTTTCACCCTAAAAGTGAATGTTTATGGAGTTAGTGCTCAAATGTTTAAAGATTTCTGGTGGAAAAAATTACTTTTTCGTTTATTTAATTTTTAATGAAAAGACTTTTACCAGTTAACACACTTCTTATATATCAGTGAATCACGTAATGAGATATAAAGTTCAGTTGGGAAGCTTTAGAGAGGCCACGTGGTGTATCAGTCTGAGTTCGTTGGCCTTGTTCCATACACTCCCCATCGGAAGTCAGCCGAAAGCCGTAATTTCCTGTTTGTGGTGGCAGGGATGAGGACAGGCCGTTGTTTGGATGGCGCAGTGCTTGTGTGTGGGAGGGAGACAGAAAAGAGGGTGGAAGACCGCCTGTGTGATAGCCCACCACAACACATGTGAAAAATCGGAGCCTATTACAAGATGCTATTCTTTCAAGAAGTCTTTGTTTCCTCTCGCCCGTCTTCGATTTAATTTTTTTAACTGCTTAACGTCTCTTAACAGACGGGAAAGGATGAAGGGCAAGGAATGGGAAGGAATTCGGCCATGGCCTTTGATGGAAGCATCCAGGCATTTGCCTGGAGTGATTTGGGAAACCATGGAAAACCCAAATTGGATGCCCGGACGGGGATTCGAAACGGCTTCCTCCCGAATGCGAGGCCAGAACGCTAACCGTTATACCACCACGCTCGGTTTCGATTTAAGAAAGTGAAGAGTACCAAAATGGAAATGAATGTCTGGTGTTTACAAGAGAAATACAATGGCTAAATAGTTGTATGATGGAACGTAACGTCATATTCGACGTAACTGAAGGTGTTTTAAATGCAGAATTATTGAGAACAGTGTGCTGATTTTTAGATAACTGTATGGACTTGTGTCTGGAACAAGTCGAAAGTATTGTAAGATTAAAATAAGAATGCGATAGAGTAAAAGAGAGAGAATTGTGTAAAAAATTTGAATAACAAGAAGGAAGCTGGGCGTCAGGCATTTTGATGCTGCAGTACATCAAGTTTTTGAGTCATTTATTCCTAGCCATGTGATTAAGTGAGGCCTTGCAGGTCTTCAGTTTGCCAATCCTTTGCAAACTGAACCTTAGCGAATGGAAAGCCAGTTTAAACGCCGTCTCTGACAGACCTATAGTAAATCACATAAGTGTGAAGTTGATACAAAGTTAGAAAGAATCTACAATCCAAGTTGATATCTCCTATCTTAGCAAGGGAAAGGTGCCTATTGACTGCTCGAAGAAAGTACCGTTACCAGCATCTATACAAATCCTACTTAGAAAATGCCAAAGATATTGTGAGAGAGGAAATTCAATCGAGAAGATAAACTTGGAAACTAGTTGGACTAGGGGTCAGTGCGTAAATTTAGCATCACTTGCAGATTTAATTGTCTCTATCACTCTGTCTGTCGGTAAAAGATTTAGAAATAACTTGACAGTGGGGGTATTGAGTGAAATATAAGCTGAAGTTTATTGGATATTATGATTGGCGTGTTAGCTAAATCTGCTATTTGGAATGTGAGTATTTAATTTGTAGTTTTAGTCTGTCAGGACTTTAGCAGTCTTAAAATACTGTAAATGTACAGAACGTAATCAATCGTCGGAGAAAAGACTGAATAATTAAGAGAATATTTGGTCTAGGTATTAGGTTTACAAATTACATTAACAAATATACAGTTAAAAGGAATAACGCGTGTTAGAATATCTGTATAGAAAATTATAAAGTTACGACTGTGATAAAATATACTGGTGTGGAAATCTTAAGGATGAGAGCGATAAAGTAGCATAACTACTCGGTGAAAACTAATAAAAGTGCAGGAGCATGTTACCAGAGGTCTTTCATTCGTGCAAAGAAAGTTGGAATTCACATGGCGTAAGGTCAGTGCGACGTTATGTGTCTGGCCCCGCAATACGAAACAGTTGATGGAACTGGACAAGACAATGTGTGTAAATCAGTGAGCTGTTACAGTACACTGTGGTGATTGATCTCCATGACAATATGACCATATGACCTGGAAATAACACCTGTTATAGAATCATCGGGGAACTGGAAGAAGAAAAAAGTGTGATGACTTTAGCTCAGGAGTCTGGTATTGCTCACAGCATTGTTTCATGTGCTTGGAGAGCACGAAGGAGAGAATATGGTCTACCACCGTAACCTAAAGTAACAGGAGATTGCTACATTGTGCAACAGACATGAAGGAATCCATGTCAAACAGATGGTACAATTGTAGCCGCTTTTAACAGGACTGCAAGACACACAATCTCCCACTCCACAGTGGCACGGTCACTGCATGGGGCTTCACTCTCTACCCGACGACCTTTACGTCGAATTCCGTTGACACCCTCACACTGGTGGCACAGTTTGTTACGGTACCTAAAGCATTAAAACTGTACCAACAGGGAGTGGGATCGCGTGCTCTTCTAAGATGAGAGCATATTTCTTCTGTATATTTATTCGGTCGTTTTGATCGTCTTATAAGAGTTATGATTTGGGGAGGCATAATTTTGAATGGGCGTAGTGACCTCCAAATCTTTGAACAGGATACACTCACCGGTAAACTTTATTGCAACACTTTACTCCTTCCCCATGTGTATTTTTTTCATGTGTTCATCCAGCAGTGACTTCATTTTTATGGATGACCACCTCGAAACGCAGGTGAAGGGGCTCTTGGAACGAGAGGTTATTGGGCGAATGGACTGTTCTGCCCGTTCCCCTGATTTAAATCCCATCGAGCACGAGTAAGGTGCAATGGGGAGACGTATTGCGGAGCGTCCATATGCACCAACGACCATCCAGCAGGTGTGAATTATGCTGGTGGTGGAATTGAACGTCTTACCACAAGAACTCCTACCCAATCTTGCGACCAGCATGGAAGCAGGTTGCAAATTAAGCATATCACTGTCCGTGGTGATTACACCCCCTTATAAGAAACATGTATACCTCATTTTTCTAATATCCAGGCTACCATCAGTCGCAATAACTTATTGTCTCTGTATAGAAGTGCCATTTCTGTTAGTCTGATCACGTGTTTTTTTTTCCCCAGTTACATGGAACATTCTATTTTCTATGTATGGTTCAAATTTCATCGAATTATATTACTTGGCAGTGACAAAGCATGCGAACGTTATTTTTTCGTCTTAAAGTTTTTAACACCAATGTATAAAGAAAGAAGTGATATAAAACCAATTCACCGACCTGCGAGTAAACAGAACGTTAGCCGCAAATTACAGATTTGTTGTTCGTCTACCTAACAGAGCAATAGAGCTGGTATTTACTGCAGATGTTTAATTACAATGGTTATTCGGAAAATAAGACCTCAATTTAGTGTATAACATTACAGAAGTTTCATGTGTCTCAGTTAAATACATGTGCGATCAGGTTGCTCAGTTATAATCTTATAACTATTATTATATGAGATTGAAGAGACGGTAACAATAATTTCTCACTTACTTTAAAATAATGGATACTAAGCGAGTCGAAGTATTTATTGATTTTCAGACAAAACATATGAACTATGAAATTAATGTCTTTTTTTTTTAAGATCGCAGAACATTTCTGATTTTGATCGATTATGATGCAGAAAGATTTCATTCTTTCCGTCGATCTTCGTATCTCAGTATTATTCGAATAACAATCTCTTTGGGATTGAGCATAAACTACGTGGCTTGGTCTAGGGGTGGAGGGGAGGTTGGCTGGAAAGCTACGCTGGGCTACGTGGGAGATTCCGAGCCAGGCCACGTAGCTTTTCTTTCATATTATTTGTCACAGTTAAAATGAGATACACAACACACAGAAGTATTCAAATATTTATTTCCGTCATTTAATTATCCCCGAATGTAATTTACGATAGTTTGACAGGGAGAAAACAGTAAAAAATGTCTTCTGGATTTTTTTTATGGCTTTACGCCTCGTCGACGTCGAGGTCATTAGAGGCGGGGTGGGACTAGGAACAAGGAACGGGAAGGAATTCGGTCATGGCCTTTTGAAGGAAGCATCCCGGCATTCGCCTGGAGTGATTTGGGGAAACCATTGAAAACCTAAATCTGGATGCCCGGACGGGGATTTGAACCAGCGTCCTCCCGAATGCGAAGCAAGAGCGTTAACCGCTCACCCACCCAGCTCGGTTTCTGGAATAAATATGGAAAATAGCTACGTGTTGCTGGGGGGGGGGTAGAGACAAAAGCCACGTCGGGTTGCGGGGGGGGGGGGGGGGAAGGTGGGTTCACAGGAGGCCGAAATGGAGCTACGTGGTTTATGGACGCTCCCTTATTAGATTGCTGCAGATCCTCTTTCGCTCTTGGATACGAATGACTTACCTCGTTACGGATATATTCATAATCGAGCTGTAAAGTTCATAACTTTGAATATCGGGAGAATAAGAGTTGATTAAGTGCTACCTCCAGATCAAGCAGCGAGGAAATCCTCGATACTACTTTAAGATAGGGTTGCACGGGGGTCAAACAGCTGTGTCATTCTTCTCAGGAGAGTGGATTGCACAAAACAGTACTATTTAAGTTTATAATTACTCAGACATCCAACGATTTCGTATGACTCTTAGGCCGCTTCACTTTTTGGAGATAGCACAATCGCTGGAGAGTCTGCTATTAGTGGAGTTACAGTTGAGTGGCTGCCGGGGATGGAGCCTGGAGGGCTCTCCAGGAACCGTCGATAAATTTCAAAACACTCCAGCGCATGGCTGGACCTACAGAGAGGGCAAACAGTTGGTGAATTAAATGAAACGTTACTTCTTTACCGTTATCACAACAATTTTCACTTCGCCCACAAACTGTTTATTTAAGGGTTATCGATAGTACCATCCAATATACATGTTGAGTTTCAGACACATTGCTAATAGTTTTTTTCGCAGAGATGTGGTTCTGAGAATCACATGAGTGTTCGATCTAATCTTAATGAAATAGAGACCAGTATTTTTGATTATATTTGAGGAGATGAATTATTTAAATTAATCTATTAACTAATTATAGCTATTTTAGTAACAAGTGTAAAGAGGATATATGACAGAAGTAAATGTTGAGTAGAAATTAAAACAGAAAAAAATGGTTTAAAACACGTAAGTGACCTACCAACCAAGATATTTAGTGTGGTGCCGAATATAATAGCGCAGTGGCTAGAATAGATAATTGGGAAAAGGGATACAAGAGCAATGTTGGAAGGGCAGGATGTCGTGTGGGAGAGTATATTGGCGTCGTATGGTATGAAGTTTTCTGTAAAAACGAGTGAATTAGTAATAACAAACGGTTTGAGCGCGCCTTATTCTGGCACAAAATTAGGAGAGCAGTTAATCTTAGTTGAATTTTTCAAGTACTGAAGTATTTAGGAGGCACCATTGAAGAGGAGACAGTGGAAATAAATCAAAGAGAAATACGAAGATTCTGATTTTTAACAGTGTTACAAGAAGTATATGGAATAGTAAAAAGATATTATACACAGGGTATATACATGCTCCAATCTTCATCTATGGTTGAGAAACATGGGTTTTGAAAGAGAGGAGTACCGGCAGTGGAAATGAAATTTTGAGGGCAGAGTAAGAGTAAACAGATAAACAAATTGAAGAATGTGATAGTTAGTGAGATGGTAAATTAGAGATCGTTACAAATCAAAACAGTTAAATGCACAACTTGTTGACAAGTTTCAAGTTGCTGCGTATTTCACTTCTGTAATGGCTTGACCTGGGATTTGAGATAAACCAGAAACAGGGAGCACTATAACTTGCTTCACATGGACGAAACAGCGCTTTGCCAGATGTGAAGATCAGTGGCCACAAAATTCCTAGCGTGATCGAAATTTTTATCGAGAACCTTGATATTTTAAGTCATGATTAATTTAAGTAAATAAAATAAAGCCATTATGACCAAACATAATAAGTTTTTTTGTAATAGATCAGTGTGTAAATCTAAAAACGCTAGTAAACTTACCTTTCCCGCCAAAAAATTTAGTTGAACGTGCTTTTGAGTAATTTGGTTTGAAAATAAACGGGCGGAGGCATATTTTTAAGACTCTGGGAGGGAATATTTAACTGAATACACAATTTGATAAAATTTGACTGATTTTTTAATATTTGTTCAGCTATAACACTTTCCATGCGGTATGTGAAGAAATATTTCGTATCCTTTTTTTCAGGATGAAGTACCATAGACATTTAAAAAATGTATTTGTCTACTGATTTGTCATGCGATCAATAAAATAAATCTTCTTGTGAAAATACGACGCTATGAGATGCACAGACACGACAAAATAGTAGCCAAAGGGTTCCATTTTTGTTTTTTGTACGCGAAATGCTGGAAGTTATGCCCACGTGATCGGGATTAACAGAAATGATAAGTCTCGTCCATTTTATCCCCAGCGAAATTTGAATAAAATTTTAACTGACCTTTGATTGATTGATATAAGCAAAATTAAGATTTCTGCATACTGAAGTAATAAAAGAATTGGCGAGTATGTAAGCTCTGATGGGTTACAATAAAATCTTTACTGATGTATTGCCTGTCTGTATTGTAAAAACTTGACGTTTCGAGGACCAGCTCTGCCATCTTCTTCAGGTATAAATATATCTTTACTAGTCAACAATGGTGCTGAAACGCTCTTTTATAACGTTGGCTTGCCCACTGCTGTCTGTGTGCGACCAATCACACGTAGAACGAACCTTCAAAATTTCGTGTTTTCACAACGCAATCCAACGGTTATTGCAACCACATGTTGCACTGAAATCTGGTTAGTAAAGTGAGGAATGCTTTTGAAAATTAAATAAAATTTGGTAGAAATGTGGTATTAAATACCCATAATGAAAATTACTGTACTATAGAATCCTGATCTGGAATCTTATTGGTAAAACATCTGCGTTGAATACTCAAGATCCCAGGTTCGGCCTGAATTTTCCACCTATACTTAAGACATCCTTCACTTCTTTCCAAGGTTGCTTTGTAAATGTGAATTGCCTTGTCATACCTATGTGGTTAGAATTTAAGGTATATTTTCTCAAAAACTATTCAAGATAGGAAGATAATTTTTTTAAATATTACTCTATGTTGTCCAAATTACATTTTAACACAACTTTATTGCGAAAATCCCAGTTGATAATATGAAATTTAATAATATATCACATTATTTTTTGAAAAAATTGGTTGCTTAAAAAGAATTTATTGAAAAGAAACCAGAGAAGATAGCAAAACATCCCTTCGTCCTCACTTTAAAAATGAATCGCGGTACATATTGACAAAGTTTTAATTTAGTACATTGAATGGTTTTCCCATAAATGTTCCTCATATGTTTACATAGGCGGCATAAGCACCTACGGCTTCCTTTAAGTGCATACCCAGCCGTGAATACTTGAAATGGCATAACTGTTTCGATAAGGACAAGTTAAATTATTTGCTTTTTTCTGCGAATGCAAAAGGCCTTTTTCCACGTTGCATAGAACTGAACTCCATTATATACTGGTGGAGAGCCAGTAGGTGTAGATGTTAACACAGTTATGTGGAAAGTAGTCAAAATGGAATATTTACGTCTAAGTCGTTAGCTTACCAAACATTATGTGGGCAGAGCCAAGTTAAATAGTGTTAAATGGCAACGAGGGTTACTGCATGTAGCAGAATTCCTGACATCACCTGTTAAAACACGAAATTCACAGAAGGCAAGTAGGTAATTACTTTACACCACCAATGGAGTGAAGAGAAACTTACTGATGGAAGAGAGCACTTTTTTCTACGAAATAATTAAAAATGTTTTCACGGAAACAAACGTTGATGCCATTTAGTTGGAAATTCAAAACCCGTTTGAAGCAGCATAACAGATGTGATATTTTTGGGAAAAACGCACGTTCATCACAGTCTATTTTACGAGTGTAATCAACTTTTTTCAGAGGTCAACCGGGGAACAGAATAATTTATTAGGAACGGTGGAATCTTTGGTGACATTTCAGATCTGAATACTGCCAAAGACAAAAAAAGAAATTTCAATTTTTCATTTTTTAATCAATATTGGAGGTAATGTTAGTAGCGTCATAAGGTTTACGCCTCCGTTACTATACAAAACATTGCTGGTCTCCCCTAATATTTTATTAACTTTTCCCTCTCTTCTTTTCATACAAGACGAATGTATATCAAATCGAAACTCTGTCACCACATCGTAAAACTACACGAATTAGATTCTTTACTGCATTAAATATAAAAACACATATAAAAAATTAAATTCAGTCATCGTCAGCCACTTAAATCATGGTATGATGTGGCCACTCGTTGTCAAGAGTGCCGACAGAACTTCAGCAGACTTTTACGTGAAAAATTGTTTCGGACAATTCTCTGACAGGAAAACCGAATGGCCCTTAAATTTCTTTCTCCCATCGGTCTTGTATGTAACCATGAATATAAGAAACCTCTGCGCATTAATTTTTCGTGTCCCAATTGTTTAATATTTCAAGCGGATGTATTGACGAACAGGAAAGAATTTGACCAATAAGAATTTTATTGTTAAAGTATTAAAGCAGATTATTCCTACTCACTTACGGATCTTGGTGGTGGGTGGTTAACGCTCATTCCTGCATTCGGGAGGAAGTGAGTTTCAGCCGCTGTTTTTGGTTTTCGGAAATCCCTTTTAGTCAAATTCCATTACGGTTCTGTCGAAAGATCATGGCCGAATTTCTTCTAGTTCCCTGTCCCCTTTCCTGTCTAACCTTTAAAGACCTAGAAATCTACGGGCCTCAAATACTTAAATAAAATTCGTCTCATACGATAGAACCCAGTGCAGTCTTAATTGGGGGTTATAATAATTGGGGTATCATCCAGGTACCTGTAAGTAGTACTCCGTTGCTGTTCTGCTAGGAATAAATATTGACCATTTTTCAATAGCAATTGGATACATGGGACAGCAATTTTATTTACATATGATTTGACTGGTGCAATTCTCGTTGCATTCTTATTATGGGTAGCATAAGATCCGCATGGCGGTGAACATGAACCACCCATACGCTAGGCCATATTTGAAATGAAGACTTCACAACGAAGTTTAAATTGTTTTGTCTCAACCTGCCAATCGACAAAATTATCCGTGCCAAGTTAGAATTTATGGTCGGGTGAGTAAGTCGGAACTGTCTGGTGGTTCAGTGGTTAAGGCATGGAGATCGAAAGGATCCCGTAACCCGACCTTCACCTTTGGCACAGCTTGTAAAATGTGAAGCATGCCAGGAAGATTCCGTGGTTCGAATTCAACGTTAAATAATAGGACTCCTGTACTTGATTGGATTATCCGATTAGGTAAGTCAAGAATGAAAGGAATTGCTCCCTCAACACCCCTATCTTCGATGCCAGGTTAAGTGTACCTCCTTTGGCAGTGTCGAATAAAACTTCAGGTTGCATACGAAGCTTAACTTTTGTTAGATGAGTCGGTAGAGCGCCTGATTACGACCTATATGACAGGAGTTCTATCATCCATGAAGTTCAAGGTATTTGCTTCAAGATTAGGTGCCCAGTCAACCGGCTGTGCAATGAGTACCGTGCGGGAAATACAAGGATAAGGTGAAGTCGGTCGGAGCGTAGCGCTAACTACATCACTTCCTCGGTACTGTTTCAGGTTAAGAACTCTATCACAATGAATTCTAAGCGCTTGGTCCATTCGGTCTGATAGCGACCATTATTTTTTTATGACTTTGGAATTGGTGCAGAACAAGGTTCAGCGAGATGTAATGTGCAGATATATCATGTCTGAGACCTCGCATCATCCTCTGTGTTTATCTGTGATGACCTCCATATTTCTACCTGCTCTCTAGCGGCTATGCGTCATCATTTAGCTTAGAACGAGAGAACTCCCCTGGTATCCTAGAGATAACGGAACTCCATTTCAGAACCGACGTACATCCATTTGTTGTTGTGTCACCTCGGTGTAAGTCAGAGGTTCCCACCGGTGGTCGTTGAAGAGATCATAAGGTGCGCTTCTGGTAGGGGTCATTGGTGAGCAATTGCCACCCCCCAGCTTTCCATTATTATTTTCACCTTTATGGGCTGCGTCAAACAAGTTTTTCATTGCATTCCCATCATCATATACAGCGGAAAGAGGATTTAGCGTAGTAAGCAGTTGTAAAACAAAGAAATGAAACGTATTATCAACAGCGGAGCACAGCAATTGAAGATTGCTGACGACAAATGAGGCACCAAATACCGAAAAATTAGTATAATTTCAACAAGCTCATCCTTCTCACTGATAATTTTACTGTGTTTACATGGTATTTATTTGTTAATCAAACTATGAACAACACTCCTATATTGTTGATATCTTTTCATAAAGTAATTTTAAAAATTTGTCCTTGTTTTTTCAATTCGTGATCCACCTAAGAGGGGTGCCATCAAATTACTGTTTGAAAAATTTGGTTACTACACAAATAAGTTGGAACACTATGGATTACATTACTGGTTGCAAGAAGGGGAATCAGAATTTTTTTTTTCTGGATGGGGAGCGTGGTAGTCTAAAATAGATTGGGAAGCTATTGTGTAAACGATTATTCATTACCAAGTAGAAGGAGAGGAACGTTGTAGCTCAATAGCCTGAACGACGATGTACAATTTCAAATCTTCGTCCTGGCTTTCCGCCACCTTGTCTTCGGTATTGGTTGTATTCGTAGACTCCTAGAGGAATGCTTGTTTTGTTCCTGATTTCCGTCTGTAAGACTTCATATTGCATAACACAAAACATTTTAAAGACGGCAACGCTCTTTCCCTCTCTTATATCTGATCATCTATAATGACTATGTCAGTGGATAGCACGTATTTTTTTTTAAAATAAGTGAAACGTTTATTTCAACGTTACTTGAAGCACTGAGCAGTAATTTTTATGGTGTCTGTCCAATTACCACTTATTCATTCTTCTGCGTAATTATCGTATAAGCCCTGGAATAGCAATATGGCAGTTGCAGAGTGTAGTTACTTGATTGTAATGAGAATAATTTTTTTTATATGAAAAATGTGAGAATAGTTATGTGTGAGTAAAAGCATTAAATCTTAGAGCCCACGTGAAATCATAAAAAAATGTATTTTGCTTATCATAACCTAATTTCATCGTTGCTTTCGGTTACTCTGTTCGATCTAGATGCTAAACAAACGATCACCCAAATTCACTCAGTGCTTCTACAAATAACCACCATAAAGATTCAAATCTCCCTGACAAAATGTAGTTGCGGAAATGACGCTTATAGGTAAAGTTTAAATGTGCAGTCCTTTAAGAGATTACGGTTTTATTATCTGTAATAGATTTCTTAGTGAGAAAAACGGAAACTGAGGTTGGATACAAGAATAAAATTATGGCTCTATTGATGAAGCACAGTATACAAACAGCTTTAAAATATTACGGGAGGCGTTTCAGTATTCAAAATATAGCTAGCGCATTGTTGCAGAGAACTGCAGATGTAATTGAGATGAAAGGCGTTGGCGGTACCTTTGTCCTTTTGGCGGTAATTGCGACACAGCGCGACGGAAGTTCTGTTCAATCGCTGAGTGGAACCCCCCTCTAAAAGGAAGCGATGTTCTGCTGCCGCGTCCTAATTAGAGTCGAAATGAATGCGCCGCATCTCAAACGACCTGCATGCATTCAGATGTACTGCACCCGTGTAACGAGTTGGCATTCACGTCTGCGAGTGCGTATACGACAAGTCTTCTTTAAGATTAAAAAAAGAAACCTCGATTAATTACACAGACATATCTGATGTTTGTGTGACAGGGGCGAAATAAATACTAAAATAAGTTGGTAAATAAACGCTCTTTCAGGAGAGCAGAATTGAAAGTGTAGGTTTACACAGAATGTTTGGGACTATAACTAAGGTGACCAGACGTCCCGATTTAGCCGGGACAGTCCTTTTTATTTCAGCTTTTGTCCCGGATTTTTTAAAATCCAAATCGGGACGCAAAATGTCCCGATTTTCAAGGCCTGGCATTTCCCCCCCCTCCTCGTTTTACATTCTTGACTATTTTATGCATCCTCAGGAAACCTTTCCTAACTGTCACAAGTATTATTTCCTTTTAAATATTTTTCTGTTCTTCTGCAAATGCATGAATTCATTTCATCACTTCTATCCATCGTTGCGGCTGGCGTATCTTTTAACATTTACCGCCGTGCCTATTCATTATTGTCGGCTACTTGTTATATTATGTTGCACGTGCTTTTAAAGTTGAAGACGTTACATTAGCATTTAGTTGAACCTTTTTTTTTTTTTTTTTTTTTTTTTTTTTTTTTGGTGATGGCAAGACGTGCAGTAAACAGTGCGATGTTTTGCCTGTGTTAAGTTTGTTTGATTGATTTAATAACAGCGTGAGAAGAAAATAATGTCACCACCGAAACGAAAGTGTGTATTTAATCCTAAACTTGAGAAAGAATATCTATTTATTAAGAAAAACCATCACTGATTCGGATATTCGATGCAATGTATGTTCTTTTTCATTTAGCATAAGTCACGGGGGACGGTCTGATATTACGCATCATTTAGCTAATGAAAAAAATAGAAATGCAGTGCGTGTAATGACAGATGCCTCAAATCATAAGGATATTAAAATATTTCCTATACGGGTGAGGTATTTTCTTCCTGCTGAGGGAATTAGTGTTAAATTGTTAGAACCTAATTCACTGCCTGGAGTAAGCCGGCGACCTTTTTTAATTTTTTTTTTTTTTAGCTCTACAGCTGGCCCAGGATCGAAAGTTCCGCCTAGACTTTTTAAGCTCTACTGGACTGTGGTGCGGTTTTTTGGGAGTGTCCCGGTTTGGTGGATTGAAAATATGGTCACCTTAACTATAACACAGGTTTTTAATGATTTTATACTTTTAAGTCAGCAAGCCACGATAATATTGTGAAGATAGATAGATATGTATAAATAATTGATTTTATTTCATGCGTGAACGGAAGTAGATACCGATTAGAGTCATGCAAACGCTGTCTACGCTCGTTCGTTTTGTCGTTGGCAGTGCGACCTCTGTCGGCCAAATGCCGGAATTACAGTGCAGAGGACCGAGCTTGGACGTAAGTTGAGTTTGCTGCTTGCAACCGACGAGTAAGGAAGTAAGCGGTGCGATAGAGTGAGGAAGTGAGACGTGTTTACCTGCGCGAGTGTTAGTGGCAGCGAAGCGGACTCATCTCCCGGCGACTCTCCCGGCGACTATCATCAGTGCTAACTGCGGTCGTGTTATATTCACGGAACTTTTGGTGAATCAGCGGACAGTTATAGCAATTTCATCTAGAGAAGACAACCTAACTGTGTTAATACATCCTTGGCTGAGCTCATCTCGTCGGACCCTTCTGCCGGAGGGCGAGAGGAAATGGCGGAAGCAAGTGATGGAATCGACCCGAGAAAAGGAGAGGCGTATACCGTGTACCAGAGTGACCAAGAGATGATGGAGACAGCGAGGAAGACAAAGGAGGCAAACCTAAACGACACCGACGAAGAAGAAAAGTACAATCTGAGGAAGAAACGTAAAGCTGCAGACAGGAGAAACGTCACGAAAGAGAAAATTGAAGAACCGATGATCACTGAGTCGATTCCTAGCAGAGGTAAGGAGGTAGCGTGCAGCCTAGCGACCCCACCTCAAACAAATCCCAGTAGAGCGTCAGGAGATGGAGGCCATCAGTTGAACACCTTAGGTAACCATCTGACAACTAGTCAGGCAAGCCAAGTAAGAGAAGAAGCAGTCAAGCGGAATCCCCCCGCGCCGGCAATGCGGAAGAGGCTTTATAATGACCATGCAGAGGGTCCATATATGGTTATAATCGAGAACGCATCAGACAGTGCTTCTCTACACCCAATTCAGCTGGGGAAAATTTTTTATAACAAGGTCTCTGGCTGAAACGACTCAATCAACTTGGGAAAAACAGAATGTCTATGGAATTTTTGAATGCCAACACTGCTAATGGCTTCGTTGAAAACAAGATGTTTCTTCAATCCTTGGGTCTGCAGGCTTATAACCGGCTAACCGAGTAGAACGGAAAGGGATAATCAAGTTTGTGCCTACGGACCTAGCAGAAGAAGAATTAAGGATTAATGCTGTTTCGTCGGCACCGATTATCGATGTACGGCGATTTACCAAGAAAGTATTCAATGACGGCAAGGTGGAAACAGTTCCCCTGCAAACTGTGCTCATAACCTTTGATAGCCAATTCCTGCCAGAGGAAATCGAGATCTTCTACCTGAGATTCAAGGTGGCTCCCTACATATTTCCAGTAACGCAGTGCTTCAAATGCTATAGATTTGGTCATACGGCCAAATTCTGTAAAGGAAAAGAAAGATGTATGAAGTGTGGTGAAGAACACAACATATCCAGCTGCTCAAATGAGGTCCAAAAATGCGTAAACTGTGGAGGTGACCACAAAGCGAACGATAGGAAATGCCCCGAATGGAAGCGACAAGAAGAGGACAAAGCAAAAATGGCGACGGAAAACAAGAGGAGTATACAACAAAGTTACCAATACAAGGCAGCAGAATTCCCACCTATACAGAGTAAAAGGTACAGCGCGGTGACGATGCCACAGGGAATGAAGCAAATCAGGGAGCACTGCCAAAGTACCGTCAGTACTCCCAAGGAATCTATAGCCACCCAAACCGAAGAAGTAACCAGCAAAGAACAAACTAGTAGAGAGGCAGGAGAAGACATGGTTAATATAATAGTCAAAATAGTGGTCAAACTGCTGGCACAACAGATGAAAGGCAAGCTGGCAGCCACCACAGTGAAGAAAATTCAGGACGAAGCGTGTCGACAAGTGCTTCAAGAAATTAAAGAAATGGGGCCAAGTGGAACCACACCGGAGGCTGCAAATCTGTTAATTAAAAATGGCTAGAAGGACTAAATTGACAGTGTTACAGTGGAACGCACGTAGCCTATTACCAAAATGGGACGAATTTCAAAGAACCATAACAGAACATAAGGACGACCTAGTCCTTATATCGGAAACATGGCTGCGCAGCTCGTCGAACATAAACATCAAGAATTTTAGTGTGTTTCGGAAAGACAGAGATGATGGGCACGGGGGAGTTGCCATCTTGGTGAGAAGCCACATTAATTGCTCCGTGCGCAGATTAGCGGCGCCAATTGCCAATGTAGAAATGCTCTCTGTCGATCTCTCGTACGATGGACCTATCAAAGCGGCCACCGTCATATATAAACCACCTCAAGTCAACCTAAAGGAAGAAGATTGGTCGGCTGTATTCCATCAGCTGCCGGCAAATAGTGTGGTTGGAGGCGACTTCAACCGCTCACCATTCGTTATGGCAAGATAGTTATGTAGACACGCAGGGAATCGAGCTCGCCCATGCCATATCAGCCTCTTCATTTGCCGTTCTTAACAACAAACACGGAACTAGACTGGTGCTCCTAGTCAGAGAAATTCTTCTCCAGATATTACTCTCATATCGATGAACCTAATGCATAGAGCGAAATGGGATCTGCTACCAGAGACTATCGGAAGTGATCACTGCGTCCTCAAATTATCATTAGATTGGAATCTCCCATCTGTCCGCCGGCACTCAAGCAGACGGTGGTTGTGTAACAGGGCTAACTGGGCTCGCTACGAAGGAAAGATCAGCACGCTGTTGGAGCAGTGGGAAGGTGCAACCGACGATATCCAATGTCGGTACAACGAATTTCAAAGAATAGTGGAGGCTGCTGCAGAAGAGGCTATACCAGAGGTTAAAACTCACACTAGAAGAGAGCTCACTAGAAAACCTTGGTGGAACAGTGACTGCTCACGAGCTGTCGCCAGGCGGCGCTTGGCTACCAGAACATATTTGCACGCCGCCACTCAGGAGAATTTGGTAGAACTCAAGAAAAGAACGGCTGAAGCACGAGATACCATTAGAAAGGCCAAACGAGAAGGCTGGAAGAGTTTTTGCTCCAATTTAAAATATGGTGTGACGACCCAAGAGACTTGGCGGAAACTGAAGTGGTGAGAGGCTACCAGTTGGATATCGTCAGACAGACAAGCAGCAGAGGAGTTCCTAGCCTCGTTCACTCCTCCATATGTACCAAAACAGGAGGAATATCACAAGAGTAGGGAAGTAGACGACGTCCCAACAGGATCGACGGAACCCTGTTTTCACCTATCAGAACTATTGCACGCCCTACGGAAGAAAGATACTGCTCCGGGGATGGACGCCATTACCTACACAATGATCGACAAACTTCCTCTTAAAGCGAAGGAAGCCATGCTGGATCTCTACAATACTATGATTGACCTCTCCTATATTCCTGACCAGTGGCGGGAGGTAATCGTTATTCCCGTGTGTAAACCCCACAGGAAGAAGAACATCATCTCGTCATATCGCCCCATTTCTCTCCTGCCGTGCCCGACAAAACTGATGAGTGCAATGATCAAAAACAGGATCGAGTGGCACCTGGAGCATCATAGGTTACTTGATACGAGAACTATGGGCTTTCGAAAACGCTTCAGCACCTTAGACAATATCAGCACGCTGGTGACAGATATTCAGCTGTCATTCACAAGAAGAAACTATTTAGTGGCTGCTTTCCTGGATATTAAGGATGCTTATAACAATGTGCAGATAGATATACTTGTGGGCATTATGAAAAAGATGGGCATACCTAGCAAGTTATGCTCATGGTGTGGCCGATACCTCGCCCGAAGAGTGAATTCAGTGTTTACAGCGGAGGGAGACAGAATCAGTCGGCTAGTCTTCCAAGGTTTACCGCAGGGCGATCCAATGAGCCCCTTACTATTCAATATCTACATGGACCTAGATCCTAAAGGGCCTAGTATCCTTCCTCCAATATGCGGATGATTTTGTTGTATATATATCTCACCCGGACATAGAAACGGCCCGCAGAATACTAGAGGAGCAATTGAAGCTGATACAAAAGAGATTGCTGGACAAAGGGCTAGAAATATCAATCGAAAAAAGCAAAATTTGTGTGTTTACGCAAAGACAGCTACAAGGAAAAGACTGTGCAATTACACTAAATGGACACACACTGGAGTTAGTTAAAGAGATCAAATTCCTGGGAATGTGGTTAGATTCAAAATTAACATGGAGAAAGCATATCATGGAACTGCAGCAATCATGTATGCAACGCCTGAACTGTTTCAAAGCCCTCGCCGCCCCGACCTGGGGTGCGGACCCTCGACTACTCCGGCATGTATTCTGCTCTCTACTGAGGAGCCGAATGGAATACGGGGGGTTCCTGTATCAAACTGCCGCCAAGTCTCTTCTAACAAAATTGGACTGCATTCAATCAGCAGCTCTGCGAGTAATCGGAGGCTTTGTGAAATCCACCCCCATCGCCGTGATGGAGGCAGAATTAGCCATTCCACCGTTGAGTACAAGAAGAAGTAAATTGGGGTTGAACTTCTGGCTAAAGGTGTGGTCCATGAAGTCACATCCCCTACAGAGGAAGGTGCAGCTCCTTGCCCATGAAAGTTCAGCCAAATCACGTCAACAACAGAAAAAACCCAGCCTGATACAGTATTTTCAGACAACGGCCCTGTGGAATATACACAGACAAGAGATCAACGAGATGTTCAGCGAAGAAGATACGTGGCAAAGGGCGGAGATCTCGTCGCGAATCCACCTGTCCTTGATCAAGGGCTCGGTAGACAAAAAAACCACCCTTCAGTTAGAATTGAAGCAATGGGCATTAGAAACCTTGAACACACGATGGAAGGAATGGCGGAAAGTATTTACCGATGGATCAAGGGTAATGCAATCCACCAGCGCGGCTGCTTGGGTCGATGCAGACTGTGGCGTTTATGAAGCTTGTAGATTGCCGGCAGAATTCTCAATCTTCTCATCCGAGATGTACGCAATCCTGAGGGCCATACAATATATACAACGGTCAGTACAGACAAAAGCAGTGATATGTTCGGATTCCAAAGTGCCTTACAGGCTATCATAGGCATTCCTAAAGGCCAGTGCAGAAACTACCTGACATATGAAGTTGGCAGAGAACTTGGAAAGCCATACACAGAGGCATAGAAGTGTGCCTACAATGGATCCCGGGTCACGTGGGAGTGACAGGGAACGAGCTAGCGGACAAAATAGCTCGACGACATCTCCAGGTTCCCGATACTGAGAACATACCAGTGCCTTATACCGATTTCAGAACGATCGCCTCAGCAAGAGCTCTCAACGCATGGGAAAGAAATGGAACGAAAAGGCCCAAGGGAAAGGGCTATGGTACCGCGCCATCGCCAGTAAAGTTACGATGAAACCATGGTTCCAGGAAGTGGATCTGCATAGAAAGGCAATCACGCTGATTAGTAGATTAAGAACGGGGCACACCTGGCTAAATGATAAAAAATTTCTAATGAAGGTCTCGGATTCTCCGAACTGCGAATCCTGTGGACGAAGTGGAGGATATCTACCACTTCCTTCTAAGATGTAGGCGCCACCGAGATATAGAAGAACCTTATTAAAAGACGCTCTTCACATAGAAAACATCGCAGATGTGATCATAACTCTCGCCGCGCCCAACAAGAAAGCGATTAGCTTAATCTACATGTATGTGGCGAAAACTAAAGGCATAATATAAATACAAGAGCACCATTACTCCATGTAACTGGCTAAATTAGCCTAAGGCTAAAGCCAAAAAAAAAAAAAAAAATTGGACGTAAGTTCGAGCCTTACAGTAGGCTCGGCTAGTTATTCACGTGCTGCGATGTGAAGAAGCGACATTGGTACTACCGGTATAATCGGAACTGCCACGAACTGCATCGCAGTCTTAAAATCACTAAATCTAAGAACGAAGCAACTGAAAAATTAAAGAGAGTATAGATTTTCTTATTATTATTTTCTACGTGCTGTTGTATCATTTTATGAGGTTGTATATATTACTTTTGGAAAATCGATACTAGAAGATCGCGCACAACTCTATGTTAATGAAAAAGTAAAAATCGGCAGATTGAACTACATTTCAACAGTTCTGTGGTGATTTTGCAGCATTTCATAAAAAAGTGAAACAATCTTTCTCCTGATCACATGAAATATCTTTTGGTTATCAACAATCACTTATTAGAGTGATCAATTATGCCATTAAAGTGAGTTCAATGTTGTGCATTAATAGGTAAAAGTTGTTAAAGACATCACATTTATTTGGAACCTCTGTGTTAATAATATAAACTAATTGTGGAATCAGGGTATACTTATGTATGCAGTAGCTATTGATACGTAACTTAATTATGTTTTTCGTTACTCTGTGTACTGATCTCATAGTTTGCAATACTACCGTTACATATGTTTGTCAAAACATACACTTTGCATTTCATGTCTACAGCTATTCAATTGAGGAACACACAAAAAATGTTGGTAGTAATCATTTGATATACTGTAGATTCGATAACCCCCTGCCTTACGATCTTGTCCAGTTTTTCTGGATGTATCATCCTTCTACATCTACATCTACATTCATACTCTCCAAATCACAAAACTTGGGTGGCAGAGGGTGCTAAGCACCAATCCTAAACCCGCCCATTCCAATCCTTATTGCGCGACCCGGCGAGGAAGACACTGTGTGCAGTTCCCTGCATTGCAGAACCCCTCGCCTTCATTTGCACAGAGTCTTCGTTTGTCCGCTGAGATGGGGGGGAAACTCTAGCGGTCACAGCTCGCCCGAGTAGAGAGGACCGGTCATAGTCATAACTGAGCGAGTTCGAGCACAATTTGCACAACACTAACACCGATCATAGGACGATACCAAAGACACTTTTATTGCGTTTGTTGATTAGAAAAAGCTTTCATAAAGTTAGGTGAGACAGAATATCAAAATTTTAAAGAAGTAAGGGTCTAAAGTATCGAGATAGAGATACTTTAAAATCTCTATAAGATCAAGTGGCTATAATAAAAGTAGAGAATCATGAGAGACATGCATCAGGGTGTGAGACAAGGTTGTAGTCTATCCCCGTTAATATTCAACTTGTATGTAGAAGAAGCAATGAAGAAAGTCAAAGAAAAAATTTCCATGTGGCATAAGTTTTCAGGGAGAAAAAATCAGTATGCTATGATTTGCTGACGACATTGTCTTATTAGCAGAGAGGGCTGAGGATATTGAGAAGTTATTGAATGGCATGAACAAAATACTGAAGGAAGACTTTGGACTGAATATAAATCAAAGTAAAACAAAAGTGATGAAATGTAGCAGAAATGATACCAATACTAGCAGATTAAATATAAAAATAGGATCTGATGCAATAGGAGAAGTGAGTGAGTTCTGTTACTTGGGAAGCAAAATTACAACCGATGGCCGAAGCAGGAATGATGTTAAAAGCAGAATAGCACTAGCAAAAAGAGCCTTCATGAAAAAGAGAAACCTTTTAGTTTCAAATATTAATCTAGGAATTAGAAAGAACTTCTTAAAACTCTATGTGTGGAGCACAGCACTTTACGGTAGCGAAACATGGACTCTAGGAATACCGTAAAGAAAGAAAATTGAAGCATTTGAAATGTGGCTGAAAAATTTAATTAGGGACAGACAAAGTAAGAAATGAAGGAGTTTGAAATGATGGGCGAGGAAAATATTTATGGCAAGAAGCTTACAGAAGACGAGTACAGGATGCTAGGTCATATTTTGAGAACATGCTGGATTGATTAATTTTTTATGGATAGAACAGTCGAAGGTAAAAACTGTAGAGGTAGACAGAGATTAGAATATATGAAGCTAGATAATTGAGGACGTGGGTTGTAAGGTATGAGAATGAAGATGTTAGCACAGGATCGGAGAGGAATGGGGATTGCATTAAACCAGTAGAATGACTGACGACAGAAAGAAGGACGATACATAATTTTCGCAATTAATAAGAAATATATTGTTTCATTCAGCTTTCCAGTGGAAATTCAACATGGAGACAAAAAATTCTACAAAGCGTTTCTTGCTTGCAAAAGTTGTTAGAGAATTTTTTTCCCCCTTAGGGAACAGATAAACCACAAAATTATAGTGACAGTCAGAGGAAAATAATAGCAGTTCCATATAAGATTTTAGAGAGAATGCTTCAACTTCAATTTATGCTTGTTGTTCTCCGCCCACGATCAGTGGGGCCAGCTGCAATACATTGAATATTTTACTGTTAAATTACTTACCCATGTTTGAATTACAAAAAATGCCAGCATCACAGTCCTTGCGATATGACACAACGTCTGCTGAGACATTTACAATCACCATCTATTAAAAGTGAATGTATAATTGAGTGTTTCACTATAAGACGTAGATCAGACATTAACTGGGAGTTTAATATTAATGTAAACAAAAGTCAAGTTTGGCGAGTACCATATTTTCTTCAGTCTTTCCGCACAATATGTCCACATTTCTTCGATGGGAGGTGGCGTTGCAATATGTGCCGGGTTCTTGCATATAGCATCACAAACTTCAAGTACAATTGTGGAACAGTAGTGAATCCTAATGTATAGTTGAAGCCCGCACTTCTATAAGTATTTCTTGTCGCTAATAAATCTGAATCAAATGTAACTGAGCGTGACGTGTGAGAGCTTTAGCCTTGCATTCAGCAGGACACAGGTTCGAATCTCCGTCAATACATTCAGATTTAATTTTACATGGTTTCCCGAAATCACTCCATTCCAGCGCCGGTATGGTTCCTTGAACTCAGTTCTTTCCTATCCCAAACGACTTCGACGTCAACGATACGTAAAGCCGTAAGAAAACTTTTTTAACAGTAAATGTCTAATTTTTAGAAAATTAAACCAACGAACGTTGGGGACAAAATACGAAGATGTGTCTGCAGTGCAAGAAATACAAGTCCTTACGGAAAATGTGGCATAATTTCCAAAAAAGAAATGCTTCTGAAATATGAACAACAGATGGCTTTTCTTACACCTTTTACAGAATTCGGGAAGTGAGGATACAACATAAATTACATTTAAATGAATTTAAATCCGATATTGTTATTATTGATAACTTTTAACACAAGACCAACAGTGGTTTAATCTCCGGCTTTTATCACCTCTAAAGTGAACCAGAAGGTATTATATTCAGCAGAGTT
>CM061920.1:300258213-300394093 GCA_031002005.1 Vandiemenella viatica | reverse complement strand
CTCACACAGCCGACGTAGATATTAGAAAATTTTGCACTCTCAAGAGAGATTGCAAAATTTTCCCCAAGGGGGGGAGGTGTCGCGAAATAATCGCGGGAACACTTAGTTATGTTAAGTTGTGCAAGAAGCAGCAAGTCAACATAAGAGTGTAGGCGTAGGAAAACGCCGTGGCGATACGAAACCGGAGAAACACGAGATGCTTTTAGGAGAGCAATATGTAGTCAACAAGAGCAACGCGATAACATTAAAAGTGGGGAAAGCAGAAGGTCGGAGCGGGGGTGATAGGGCTGAGTGTTGACAGGAGCGGAGGATTCCATTAACACGACCCGACCCGGAAGCCTAAGTGACGGGAAACACGGAAGGGCAGATAGGACTGATGCAAGAACGTAAACAAGCGACCAGCGCCACAGAATGTTCTAGAAGGTTAAGAGGACACAAATAATGTCGTCATTAAGAAGTATAAAAAGAAGGTGGCCGGGCCACCGAGAGCCAGAGTAGGGCGGAGCAGTAAGAGAGTAGGACCGACCGCCAGAGTGTGGGGTCGGAGCTGACCAGTGCGGGGCATGGCAGCTACTAGAGAGTAGGGCGGAGCAGTAACAGAGCAGGACTGTCAGATTAGGGCAGCAGCAGAGCGTAGGACGGAGAGACAGAGACTAGTGCAGGGCACAGTAGTCGCCGTCAGTAGTTCGATGCTAAGTAGCAGTCTTCGATGCTGGTTCAGGACTTAGTTCCTCTGGAGTCCCATGGACGGTAGTTGTAGGGAAACTAAGCTGGTTAATCCCTACGGGAGATACTTTTCGTACAGAGTTTATTTAAAGTTGATGCGGAGGATCCAGTTCCTGCTGAAGGAAGTCCCTGAGTTGGAAATGTTGGAGGAGTAGTACCTTGTAGCCACGCACCTCCCTGGGATTTAGGTCTAAAAATAGATGTCAGGTCGGTCTTCGTGAGCTGCAAGCTTGATTGTAATTTCAACTTGTATGTGTTTTCATTTCTCAAACCATTTTTCACACCGAGTTCCCAAGTTTGAAAACCTTTACTCACTTCTAACTCCCAACTTCCGAACCGCTCGCGGAAGTAATAGCCAACCGGACGCAACAAGATGTTTCAGCAACTCGTTGCAATGCCAAATATGCGGCGTATTGTTGTTGCCGTCTTATTGTTTGCTTCGGTGTTTCAGAAACCCTTGAGATCGATTGCCATTCCGCTTGCTCCTTTGCACCAAGGTCACGTTTTTCCCGCTGTGATCGTCCAGACACCAAGTGTTCAGTTTGGTGTCGTCGCCCAACTTGCGACTGCTCCGGCAATTCAGCATCCCCAGAAGCCCCAAGAAAGTGCCAAGTGCTCAACCCTTTACAGCTCTGCTAGAGGGTTTGTTCCTGGGTTTCGGCTATTTTCATAGCCGTAGTTTTATTACATTTCATCGAAAGATTTAACATACCCGTCATATCTTGAAATTACTAATTAAAAGACTTGCGAATAAAAATTAATGTAGTTTTAATGAATGGAAACGTTTTTTCCAAGCTTTGATTTTTCACATTTATTATGACGCATATTACGAACGAAATTATAGTGTAATATTTGAGATGTCATACTATTTTATGTACGCAATTGAAAACATCTCTTTGCGAACTTAACAACAGTACCTATTTTTTTTAAAATTTAACGATAAGTAAAGATTTATATTTCCTGCTTCCAAAATATTATTTGTCAAGTGCATCGGTTTTATGGCTTTTAAACTAAACACAAACTTGCATATGTAAGAAGGTTTTTGCTTTTATTTCTGAAAAGTAGTGTTTGCGATTTACGTAAAAGCAAAGAGTAAACGTGGCACGCCTGTCTACGAAATAGGAAACTATTTGTTGTTTGCGAATTGATATTAATGACAATTTCTAAAAGATCTATGCGTTTTTGCGGGATAAAATCTATCCTATGTCACTTCGCACACAATTAACTGACTTCATGCCAAATTTCATTTAAATATGTTAAGTTATTGAGGCGTGATTGATTCCAGAAGTACATCCAAACACAACCAAACTTTCTCATTTATATAGATATACGACAATACCGTGATAGGATTCAGTTAGTTACAATTATTTTCCGAATAACGTTGCAACAAGCCACCCTGCCAGTATTTTGATATCTTTTCGATCAACACAGACTTTAGTACTTCTGACAGAAGACTAAGTTTTCTGGGTATCTAATCTACTTTGAAATAGTTGTTGGTCATTTAAATTGAGCTCTCTTATTTCAACGCTGCAGCGTTTAGAAGCTATTGAGTTTATCTCGTGTTTCCTTCTTGTTCTACTGGTTTTATCAGATTACGGAGTCTGGTGGAACGGTAAGCGAAAGTAAAAGTCACCGAGGAGGTAAACTTTAGATGAGGGCAGAAATTAGTGGTACAGCGTTTGCCGTGGTCACAGTGAACCAGGCTGCTCGCCGTTTGCCACTAAACGGCGACCAGATAGAGGGAAGGGGGTGCGTTATCTGCAGCTCGACAGCGCTAAGAGCAGCTGGGAGGCACCTAATGGAATTAATTAAGCAGCAGGAGAGGGCGGGAGAGCAACCGGCTGCAGGGAACTCGGCGACTCGCGTACTCAACTGTACGCCACACAAGCGTGCAAATACGATCCTGGAAGGAACAGCTCGTCTGCGCTATTTTTTTAAAAAAAAAAATAAAAAAAAACATCTTTGGAGCTATTAATAACGTGCATTGGATGAAAAAGGAACTAAATAACATTATGAACTAATGACAAATAGTTTTCGTATAAATATCTGTGTTTGAACACTTTATTATTATTATTGTACGCATTTCAGTTCTTTTTCAGGAGCATACACATTTCTTTCGGTTACAAACAACTTCTGTAACCCTCGTTTAGTAATGTTTCTCTTTTAGTAATTTGAGAATAAAACATCTTGCGCATTATCTGTAATTTTCACAGACTGTATTGAACTAACGAATACCCGCCAGTGTGGTTCAGAGTGCAGAGGCGCTGAACACTGGATAGGGGAAGTACAAAGACCGGACATTCTAACTGCGGTTTTGAGACAGTTTTCTCCGCTGCTGTCAAGGCGAATGCTGGGGCAGTCCCCAATTTTCGCCTCATAAACTACACATTTCACAAACAAACATTACACTTATCATACCCTGGACTTAATTACATGTTTCACAGACAGATGGCAATACTTCACTTCTCTCTGTGATGGAGTCCTTGCCCAGCCTAAAGTACAAATCTTCGCCACCAGTTAGCGTCGCAATCGACCACGCCATGGTACATCTCTTTGCCAACAGCTGGCGCCCTGATCGAGCCGACGGGAGCGCCAACTAGACCAGGTGGGAGACAACCGTACTACTTGGAGTAAGTCGGCTGCTAGCAACGTGCTGCATATGAACTTGTATTCATTATCTGTGTCGCGTAATAAATAGCTGTGCTTAAGTACACCTCAACTTTCATTTAATACTGTGTAGAGTGTAGATACTCCATATCCCTTTACTGCTTAGTACGACCTAGGAGTAGGTGGACAGTGCTTAGTGTCAGCATGGATAGGTGATCGTAAAACCATAGTTCCAAATTTGACCAAGGTAACGATGAATAAAACTCAAGGAAGGCAGCCAACTTCAAAATGTTAGGAAAAGCTGGTGAAGATGGAGGGAAGGCATCGAAGTAACGAATGTTTGCCTTATATTGCGGTTACTTTTGTATCGCTCAGAGCGGGAGACTGGGAAGAGGTTTACCTACAGCCTAAGTGAAAGAGTTCCAAATGGAAGCGTAATCCTGCTCTTTCGTGGCCAACTAACTTAAAACGGAAATTCTAGCTATTTTATATGGCACACAAATTAAGGAGACGTAGTAACATGTTTCACATACACAAAGGGAGCTTTCGCAGATATAAAGAACACGTAAAGAACTTATAATCACAGTTGAAACATCGAACTTCGAACTAGAGCCTTATCTACTGCCTTATCTACTACTGGTCACACACATGCACTGCTGAGTCATCAGACATATGTAAGGGAAAAACGGGGATGCGACCGAGAACCTTAGTTGAAGTTTCTGTTCTTATTTTCTGTACCTTCTCACTGCGTAAAGGATGTAATAAGCTGTTCAATCCTTGATTACAATAATTCCATGAAGTGTCTGAATATAACTACTCAAATTACCATGGAGTGGAATCGTACCTAAATCTTATTCCAGATTATCATTGATAGGCCTGTTCTTTAACAACTGTAACGTATATAAAAAGGAAATAGCGTATAAAACTCCTATAAATCTTCTGTGCCTGAACCTCCACAAATGGGGATATCCGAAGACATCTGTTCTTTGTGAATGAAGTGAAACCCAGACAACGGAATGTAAAACTAGCCCTCTGTCCTTATATGTTCTGAGATAGCTACAGTAGTCAAAAAAGTCCAGTTCTTGTCAAAATTAACATCCAAGAGCATTTGCAAGGAACAGAAATTACAAACAGTGTTCCTTCGTCATCAATGACAGATCGTTATTTCCAGACTACCTAATAACATTAGCTGAAACACTTTTACATCTGTTAATAGGGCATGCCTTGTTGACAATTTCTACAACTACAAAGTCTGATTGCAACTTCTTTTCATGTTCTTATCTCATTTTTTGTGGATTGGTTCTGTGGTGGACGAGGATTTTCTAACCCAGCGTAGTAGCAAACAGAGCAGCAATGGTATAATTCACCTCTACTAGGATGCTTGGTGGCGAATGGGAAAATACTTGTGCTCATGGCTTCACGCCTCGTCGATGTATTGGTCATTAGAGGAGGGAAAGGACGAGGACGAGGCAAGGAACTATTAGGAATTCGGGTATGACCTTTCGAAGGGACTATCTTGGCATTCACCTGAAGTGATTTCAGGAAACCGAGGAAAACCGAAATTTGGATGGCAGTACGGGGATTCAAACACGCGTCCTGCCTGCTGTCTTCCTCAGATTTAAAACCGATGAAGACGACAGAGCTAACCGTTGAAATATTGCGTCTTTAATACACAATGTGTAGTTGGAATGTTACACATAAATGCAGTAAACATATTTTGTAATTAAATATTTTTTTTAGATATAACCGTAGGCCTTTTTTCATTTGTGCACACCTTATAGGTACAACATTTTGTCAATGTTTCAGGCAACCTCATTTCGAAATACGCTCCTACTCAGTATCTACAAATGAATAATTTTGGCTTTTGGGTTGCCGAAGTGCCCCGAAAAACGAAAAAAAAGAGTATGAAAATATTGAACACCGGGAAGAAACGAAACTACAGTGCCTTGGCCACATAATGAGAAAAGATAGGCGCTACCAACTACCTCAGTATACTCCACTGAGAAAGATACCAGGAAAGAGAAGTGCTGATAGTAGAAGAGCTTCCTGGTAAAAAAAAAATCCGAGAACCTGGATGTTCAAGACAATTACTGAGCTGTTCTGATCGTCAACGAACAGAGACAAGATAGCTAAGATGATTGCTGATATTCCGAACGGAGAAAGACAAGGAAGGAGAAGAAAAATGGCAGCTTCAGATTAATTTCAATGTTCCTCTTACCTTATCCAAGCAAGTTATTAGCTGCTACACAGGAGGAACTAAAGGATTTTTCCATGAAACAACAATTAACAAGAATTTTAATAAGTTTTTTGTTATTCTTCCGTCTTGCAACTAAAATAAATGCTTTTTATAGCAAACGAATTTCGTTTTTTTATTTATTTTATTTTATTTATTTATCAATCTTGTTTCATGGACCCTGCTGAGGAAGGACCTCTGGGATGTGAAACATGTCATGATTATACACATACATACATACAATGAGTCATAATCATAGTGAAAACAATCATATGTTACAAAGACAAACAAAGGGAATAAAAATAAACATTAATTTTTACAACTCAGTTTTGGAAAAGGTCTTATTGAATACAAATAATTATTTTGTTCAAATTCTTGAGTAGAGTAGAAGGAGTTGACAATAAGATAATTTCTCAGTTTTTCTTTAAAGATATCTTTACTATCTGCAAACTGTTTTATAGTCTTGGGAAGTTTATCAAACAGATGTATTCCAGAAAAATTAACTCCTCTTTGTACTAATGACATAGATGTTTGTGTTTTGTGCAAGTTATTTCTGTTTCTTGTATTGAAATTGTGTACCTAAACAGGTTAAAATGTTCTATGACAAAGCACATGAGAGAATATACATTCTGATAAGTCATTGTAAGAACATTGAGTTTTTTTTAAAAAAAAGTCTGACATGTTCAGTGCCAGTTCTATATCATGAATCAATGCGCGCAAGTTCGTAGTTCCATAACAGTGACCTGTTT
Source organism: Vandiemenella viatica (assembly GCA_031002005.1). Taxonomy (NCBI): domain Eukaryota; kingdom Metazoa; phylum Arthropoda; class Insecta; order Orthoptera; family Morabidae; genus Vandiemenella; species Vandiemenella viatica. The sequence continues at coordinate 300,387,778 of CM061920.1, read as the reverse complement.
ACGAACTTGCGTGTATTAATTCAAGATATAAAACTGGCACTGAACATGTCTTATATAAAGACGAAATACGTTTGCAAAAAAAAGCATTTATTTCAGTTGAAAGAATGAAGAATAACAAAAAATAGTTATCTTATCAACTATGGACCCCGGGCCAAAAAATTACCAACATGAAGAATTTAAATCGTTTTTGTGCAGCACTTCCAAATTAAAACACTCTTCTGACGGAATTACGAATTAACTAGAGCGAGGAAATGTTTTTAGAACCTGACATTATCTACGGATGTAACGTCACATCTCGTAAAAATTTTATTGCGCGCCCTAAAGTCAAACGACAATTGAGGTAAGAGGATTCTGAAGAAGACGATAAAACAGATCGCTCGAGCAGCGAAGAGCAGGATATTAACTTCTGAAAGGAACATCCATTATAACAGTACTTTCTAACAACTTCAGATACTGCTAATAAAACGCGGCTTGAAAGTTAGATCGACGTGTCTAGCATAAGAAAATGAATGTAATATCTTTTAAAATCTGAAATGAGTGCTACTTGCTTGTTCTAATCAACGAAACGTAAATCCTAAATCAAGATTGCTTTTCAATATCGCTAACAACGTACACCGATTAATAGAATTAAGTAGCAAAAATTAAATATTTCTTTGGTTCTAGGGTCCCTCCTCAAAGATAGCAGGGTCCTCTTGCAAGGTTCAAACTAACGAATTTATTGAGTTACTGAAATTCTTCGTCCGCAATGCGTCGTAGTTAGCATCTACTTGACAGCTTGATCAGCGTTTTTGAAGATTAACCTCTGGAAACGATCACATGAACATGTCTGAGCTGTAATGAAGCAAGAAAAAGAGTGATTTAAAGAATTGTAGGAAACTGGTTATTTAGTGCATCTCCATGAAACAGGGTAAATTCGTACGGATATATGATCTGTAAATCATATTCTCAGACTAGCAGCGCATTTCACATTAATATGAATCTAAATTTTAACACCAATTTTTTTTTTTAACTGCTTAACGTTTCTTAAAAGCGAAGTATTTGGAGAGGGAGGCAAGGAATGGGAAGGAGTTCTGCCATGGCCTTTTGAAGAAAGCATCCCGGCATTTGCCTGGAGTGATTTGGGAAACTTTTGTTTTTTAATTGCTTAACGTCTCCTATAACAACTAGGTTTTTAGAGACGGGAAAGGAAGGGGGGCAAGGAATGGTAAGGAATTCGGCCATGGCCTTTTTGAAGGAAGCATCCCGGAATTCACCTGGAGTGATTTGGGGAAACCATGGAAAAACCAAATCTGGATGCCCGGACGGGGATTCGAACCGCCATCCTCCCGAATGCGAGGCCAGAACGCAAACCGTTACACCACCACGCTCGGTCCGATTTTGGTGAGAGCAGATAACGCTTTTCGCCTAGTATTCGAGAGGATACGAATTCGATCGAGGTATCCAAATTTTGGTTCCAAAAATCAAACCGACCGGTAACACTCTGGCCTCGCATTCGGGAAGACACGGGTTCGAATCCCCGTCCGGTCATCAGATTTGGGTTTTCAAAGGTTTCCCCACATCAATCCAGGTGAATGATGGGATGATTCCTTCAAAAGGCCATGTCAGAATTCCTTTCCGTTCCTTGCATCCAGTTCTTTCCCGCCTCTAATAACCTCGACTTCGACGAGGCGTAAAGTTAGTAGTAAAAAAAAAAAAAAAAAAAATCTCTCCAGGCGAATTACACAGTTAAGCAGCTTACCAGTTCATTGCCCCCTATCGTCCCCCGACTGTAATTACTTCAATGTCGACGAGCTATAAAGATCTAAAAAAACCTTGTATCATATCAAATGACGCTGAGATGAAACATTTGTATAACACCTACACTACCTTTTTCACCTCTTGAGCTGGAGAATTCTGGTCCTGCGTAGCTTTTCCCTCAGTTCATTCGGTAGTGTTTTTATTAATTAATTTTTTAGTTTCTTTTCATGTTAGACTTTATTGTGCAATTGATATGAGTTCTATTTATACTCTTTTATTTTTATTTATTTATTAATTTTTAGTCCCGTGCATTTTCTTATATTTTTACTACTTGCTATATTCCACTGTATAGTGCAAAGTTGCTTATAGTTGAATTTTAGCTTTCTTGCGCTCGTCTCTAGAAGTTTCCGCTAGTTCTGTCGAACTGTTTTGATTTTTTTCCTCAGGTGTAGATCCGCTTATAAAATCTTACTGCAGGTATAACATCTTCCTCAGCTCACGGTTCTGCATCCTCTGCAGTCTGTCTAGGTTTGTTGCTGCTGCGTAGGGCCAGAATGGAAAGACATACTAACCAATGCCTGATATATTCGTAGCCGCAATCTGGCATTCAGAGTGCCGTTGCGGTAAGTATTGAATACAGCTGGGCCGATCTATGCTACAGCAGTTATGTCTCCTACTTGCATGCCCACTCTTGAACCTACAAATACACATCAAATGCTCACAAATTAACAGCAACGATAACGTAAATTTAAATCCTGGAACTCCTGATTGTAGTAAAAGAAAACAAGAAACTAAACAGTTATTATACGTATACCGCAACAATAATATTCCTTACTACTTTGGTTGCACAGCTATTGTAACAGGTTAGCACTTGTGTACGTGCTTCAGGAAGTCCTATTACCATTGGTATTTATTTTTTAATCAGGCGCTAAAATTAAATTGAAATATAGGGGATTGCACCACTTTCGGACTGCTACCTTAAACTGCTACCAACCTGTTGAATTGAAATGCGGCCTGGACCAAGAGAAAATAATTTAGGAAAATTTCGTTCTGTGGCGTCCTTATCGGAAATGGCGCATTCGTTTACAACGGAAGCAATCGATTGTCTCCCATTGCTTGTATCGATATTAGATGGCGATCGTTATTGTGCTTCACCTCAGACATATATTTTATATTTTTAAATTATTTGCGGCTTTTCATGAGGGAAGAAAGCCTAAACTGCAAGAAAACATTACAACAAATAATTTAACAAACATTTCAAAAGTTTGTCTTTGATTTTGCAGCGCTGGTGGCATCTAATAGCTGTGCGTCCCTCTCATATTTTAGTATTTTTAATTTAATTTTTTGCAACTTTTTTCGTAAAACAAGAGCACAAAACGTAAAGAGAAGGACATAAAGAAGCAGTTTATGCAAATTTCAACAGGTTTGGAGTAGTTTCTCGTAGGTTCCGAAAGTGGTGGAGTCCCCGAAATATAAATTTAAAAAGAAATCAAATGAAATCGACCTTATTCTTTACGAATTAATCATCTCGGCATGAATGTATAGTGAATCTGGGGAAACCATGGAAAACCGAATTGTCGATACGATCATAAGAAACTCCGCAAACCAGCCTATTTGAGGAGCGGTTGTATTGGCAGAGGCAGTTCTAGGGTAGTAGGCATCTCATGCAACTTGCGATGCCTAGAGGCGTCGGCTCCGGTTCGTTACTCGTGTTCGGAAGTGATCACTCGTGGCCGTATCTTATTCGGAGGTGATGTGCTATTGGGTTTCGGCTGACTGCTGGCGCCCTCTCGAGGGTACGGTTTCGAGATTTATTTGCTACCGCTCTCCCTGGAAGACTGCTCTGTTGTTCAGAAAGCCACCCATTACTAAGACATCTCCCAAGGCAGCGGCAAACGATATGCAAACATGTGACACTGCAGCAGCTTCTAGAAGGAGCTCTCACACAGATTATTTATTTTGAAACTGAAAAAATATTTGTAATTCATATTACAATTAATTACTAAAGCACTTTTTTTTTTTTTTAAAAAAAAGGTCACACAAGTTATGTACGATAAGATACAATTTAGAAACGTGTGTATTTAAACTACTTATTTAAGGTACCTTAGATGTGGATGAAACTGATTACAGATGAACTGTTTGGTCCATCAAAGCAGCCTGTTAGAAAGGGTGAAAAAACTATTTTCAGGAGGTAAAGGGTTTTATAAAGCACTTAACTGCAGTTTACTGCTATCATTTGTCTCAATTTTTGTGTAATTCAAATGAATTTTTTAAAATGTATTCTTAATTTCAAATTTTCGAAATTCTTTTATACAATCTGCCATTCGTATTACATGAATGTGTAAGTTATGAGATTAAAATTAAGCTATGGCTTTGCGGTTTACTTTCTACTTAAGTATTTTTTTTTTCGTCGGTGCAATGTCTAGTTTTTTACACCGAGAATTGTTAAATGACTATATTTTATTAGTCTTTTAACATAACACAGGAGAATGTTCAAATCATTAATTTCAACAGTAACGACATTTCAATGCGTAAAAACAAAGTCTTGGCACATTTCTTCTCTCATATTTAATACTTACAAGCTTGTCGAACTATCTACTATCTAATGTCGTTGAATCGCACGAGAACAGAACGTGGTAGATAAAACTTTTTTTTGCTTGTGGTTTTATGCTTCATCGACGCTGAGGTCGTTAGAGGCGGGAAAGGACTGGGGACAAGGATCTGGAAGGAGTTTGGCCATGGCCTTCTGAAGGGATCATCCCTACATTCACCTGGAGTGATTTTGGGAAACAATGGAAAACACAAATCTGGATGGCCGGACGGGGATTCAAAGCCGCTTCCTCCCGAATGGGAGGCCAGAGTGTTACCGCTCACCTGTCACGCTCGGTGTGGTGTTACCAACAAGAACACTTGACCAAATAATTATGGACTGGAATTTTGAAAGGTACGGTGGTTTTATCCAGCAGCTCCATGAAGCAACAGCAGACGCAATTGAATTGTTGCGGGCACTGAACAAATTGTAGTAGCTACTATTGTCTACTTTACCTTATTTAAAATGAACTGTGTGTATTGTGTATTTTTATACGTAATTGAGTTTTTAACTCTAAGCGTAACCACTTATTACTTATCGTCCTTTGGATTTTCTCCATAAGCCATCATAAATAAGTAAATAAATGTTAACGCTGGTAATAATATCATTTGTATTATTTCTGTTGTAAACATCCCTTTTTCTCAAGTAATGAAAACTTAAAAACTATGAGTAATGTACTTTTGATTGACTTCTGACATTGGTTACTCAGTTTGCGTTAGAACATTTTGTTGGTCTAAAATTTAAGCTAAAAATGGTTCCACGGGAGATGAGCACACGGTTTACCTCACCACAGCGCCTTCATAGTTGAAACGCAACACACCGCGCACAACATTTGCTTCGGTAGCTGCAGCTTTAGTGGTTAACAGAAGATGATATTATTTAATTCGCGTATTTACAATATTTTTGTATCAATTACCAGAAGTGACAAAAAACATAAGATAGTTCCATAATATTGTGTAAATTATAAATACATTCGCATTAGTAAACTCTGCTGTTTTGTACACAAATTTCGATGAATTTTAAGAACCCACTTTTTAAGTGGAGGGATGTTTGTCTGTGTGAAAGTTTCGCACGTGTTTCCTGATTATTATTTAAATAAACCAAACAAGTCCTGGTCTGCCATAAATTATGTATATATAACAAACGAATGATTCTCCATCAATACTTGTAATCAGTTTCTATTAGTCACAGCCAGATAGGGTGGAAATCGATGATTTATAACACTTTTCCCATGTACGACTCTTGCGCGAGGATTAAACACCTTGAACGACGTGAAATCGCTTTCTGAGAGATCAAATTAGGTGAAAATAGTACAATAAATGCGTTTCGTACAACTGACGGGGAGAACCAGAAGGGTAGTTCAAAGACCTAAGTTTCAGTTTTGCGCGCAGTCCACCTTCATCGTGTCTACCCTACACCAACCCAATGACCGAGCGTTTGGGTGAGCGGTAACGTTCTGGCCTTGCATTCGGGATGACGTGGATTCAAATCCCCGCCCAGCCATCCAGATTCGGGTTTTCCATGGTTTCGCCTATTGACTCCAGGTGGATGCCGGGATGCTTTCTTCAAAAGGCCATGGTTTAATTCCTTACCGTTCCTTGTCCCCAGTCCTTTCCCGCCGCTTCTAATAGCTTACAGCATTACACCTCGTTGATGTCGAGGCGTAATGCTATAACAATAATAATAATAATAAAAAACATTAATTGCATTGATTAAAAGATCCATACAGTTTAACGTGAAATCCGAAACTTTGGCAGAGGTGAAGCTTTTCTTTGTTCATATGAAGTACATCAGGAAGATCCGTCGTTTGGATTCTACGTAAAGTTGCAGGTCTATATTACCAGGATTCTACATTACATGAAATATCGTCAGTCTGACTTTGAGGCGGTCTTCAAATTAGCTATGCTCCAAGTGAAAAGCTTGGATGCATAAATTCCGGCCTGTCATTCCTCCGGGCGTAGCCTTATCTTCCTAAGTACTTTAAAGCACTGCTTCGCAGTTTTAAGACGCGATGACGGAAGCTCGTTTCCATTCCTCGTTGCTTTTTCGCACACTCCAGTGATCTTTCCTTAATTGGGTCTACTTAATTCTCCTGTCTGCTTTGCTGTGACATTTAATTAAAACAGAAAGTAATCTCGCGATGAAGGCGGGTAATTTTGTGCGGTGTACGGCGGAGAAGTGGCGCTGTTCACAATTAAGCGGGGACCGGGCGCCCGACGCGACGGTTTATACTTGTCAGCCGCTGCGGTGTTCACAACATGTAAATTAGCGTTGCAATATACGGCGCGTTCGGTAAATCCTGAGTAGGAGACCAGGCCTAATAAAACCAGCTGAAGATCTGAAAGAGCAGAGATGTTCTGCGTCTTTTTACAGCTGACATATTTCATACCATTGAAGGAGAGCAATAGGAACTTGTTCTTTTATTTTCTTCTATTTAAAACACGTATTTTTGGGCAATGATGTTCACACTAAATATCTTCTGATGAATCGCAGCTTTCATTTCATATGTTTACATGCATACAAACAGTAGCCACGGTATCTGGAAATATCGATGTAGCGTTGTTAGTTCCTTTTACAATATGAGACTACATTCGTTTCTGTCACCAGCTAACTAGATGACTACAACGAAGAAGTAAATAAGTATAGAGAAAAAGCGATTTTACCATTTAGAGTTTGATGAACTTTTCTCAATCATTTTTATTGCTTCAAGACAATTTAAACGTTATGTGTTTTTGACATGATAGTTAGGCGATGTGTACCCCTCAAGTAACATGGTTAATGAGTCTTATTTTATTTCACTTCTTCAACATAAATATTGTACAACCAGCTCAGAGACTCAAATCCACGAAAAGTTTTATCCGAACATCACAGGTACTGGAAACGGCAAGCGCACAGTTAACAAAAACTAAGGTCCCCAACTTCTCGGGACCACTGGCGATTGCGGAACGCCTCTCATCTGGCTATACAGAAAACTTTAATGTCTGGAAATCATTCAACTGACTGAGGATAGGAGTGCGCATGTACAAAGCTAATATAGCAAAATGGGGTTGCATTGGTACTAATAATATTAAGTTTGAATGCGTGATGATTATACCATGAAACATGTGCTCAAGTGTCCTATGTGCCTATCGTTTTGCAACGAAGGCGAAATGCTTCAAGCAACGCAGAATGCACTTGATGTTGCAAAGTACTGATCAAAATGGGTGTAATGTGTTTAATTTGTATAAAGTATAAATGTGTATCTAATGTTTCAACACGATAATAATAATCTCTTCAGCTCTTACGAAAATGCTCATTTTAGGGATTCGTAGGCAGACAAGAAACTCTTGCCAGATATGTTGCAATGACTTTACGTAATCGTTGTATTCAACTTTTTTACTTTCTCGTTTCTAACTACCGATTATCCACTGTCATTTGACGTATTGCAGACTCGTGAAACCGAATAAAGCTTTTGGCGTAACTACTTCTCGGTCTGTTCCCACGTACTCATTCGTTCAAAATGTTGATGCCGCCTACTGGTAACATATTGTATGCAACCCGCCTCACGGGCTTTTAACTTCCTGGTTCAGGCTGTAGCACTCGGCCTCACTGCGTGAACTCCAGAACTCTTCGCTTCGACATCTGTGTTAAAAGCCCGTTTCGCTTTGATTTATAAGGTAGCTCGAAAGTTTTAATCCTCCTGAACAGTGCCATTCTGGTATGGAGGGAATCGCTAGCATCTGCTTGCCTCTACCTCGAACGAACGGTCATCTACATTCCTCTCTTTCCTGCCCAAAAGGACCCTCTGCCATATTCTGCCCACAAGAATACATTTTACATTTACCAAATGGGAAAAATAGGAAACCATCAAGCGCAGATGTCGGGTTGACATATGAATCTCCTTGAAATTATCGGGACAAACTACCAATTTCTAAACTCTCGTGTTTTCAGAACAAGAACTGCTGAAACTGTTATCGACTGAATTTATTTGCCGTAATGTCAGACGAAAACCATCAATACCAATTGAAAAAAAGAAGAGACTATTCTAGTCTCATTTAATATAAATTGGTAAGTTTATCGCATTTTTATCATCAGTACTTACATTTTGGCCCCTGCGCCACAAAGACAAAATTCATAGTTTGAAACTGGAGTTTTAATTCTTCCTCGGGCTTTCTTTGGATTACGTAATTAATTATTTGCACAGGCAGCAACAATATAATCCATACGCTAGACATAAATACTGTTTCCCATAAACGGAGTCAGCTATTTATATATTTTATAGAGATAGCTAGTTCCCAGTAATATCCGAAGATGTTTAATTATTAAGATAAACATTTTTGAAGCCATGCATCAGTTTTATCTGTTTCACTATATTATAGGAGTCATAAAAAGCTCTCGCCACATTTCATACTAAATATTTCTGGCTTAAAAAGCAACTTGTGAAAGAAATGCTTAGTGCCGCAGGGAAATCACTTTTATTTCAATTAAAGTACTTGCAATGAGGCGAACTAGTGTAAGCATCGGGAAGTAATGTGGAAACTAACCCTAATAAAAACTAGCAAAGTGAAACCTATGCACGGATGCTGCTGTATGAGGAATAAAATTAATTATATTCTTATACAGATAGTGTGTTAAAGTTTCAGGGAAGGAGATGAAGTTGTGACTTCCCCAGGAGTACAGAACCATTGAAAATTTATTACTTAAAAAAAAGTTGATGGAAGAAACTATTAAAAAACTGCATTATTTCACATACAGAATAAATATTTTATTATTATTATTACGTTGGGAACTATTGTGTGTTATGTTTGTATTACTGCTACTTACGAGTGGATTGCTGGCTTAGCCCTTAAGTCGTCTGACTGAAGATCGAAAGATCCAGGTTCGAATCCGGGTATCGACTGAGATCTGCAAAGGTCCTTAATATGACCTTCACCTCTGGAAAAGCTTGCTTTGTGTATGTAAAGTGCGCCACAACGCTCTCGTGGTTCAGATTTCACGTCATATTTAATACCCCCTATACCCTGTAAGCGGCTATGACAGAGATGGATTGCGCAGCCCATAAGAAACTCTGTCAACCAGGTTCTAAAAAGACCACACGAATTTATTATTATACCGTTACCTGTTTTAATAATAGGTTCTTTCTTAAATCGATACGGTGGGTAACATACTGATTATTCATTGCTTGGAATATTATATTCATTTGGATACAAATAAAAATTAGCTTAAATGGTTCTTTGAGCTTGACTCCTATGTTTAACTTCATTTTGCGAAGGTATACTCTATCTTCCCATAATAGTATATAGTTCCCTCAGCACTTTAGCTCGAAATTCAGACTCTTGTACTGGAGGCGGTGAACACAACTACTCATATCGGAATTCAAGGCGCCAAGCCTGCAGGCAGTCTACCAAGCAGGCGCAAGTTCTTGTTCGATACTTATCCTCAGCAGAAGACAAGTGTGCAGGAAACTTGGGTACGCTGGTACAGTACATTCGCTCAACTCAAGCTTACAGCTATGCAGTTGCGCTCGGTTGGAAGCAATCAGGTTTTGTAAATGGAATTTTTAATTATGCGCTTAATATTTATGAGTATTCTACATAATTAGTGCAATATTTTGGGAGATATCAATTTAGATTTATTACTCTGTAAAAATAAAAAAATCTTGCCAATGAGCTACGTAAATCTTCTAATTTCAGTCAATTACGGATTATAAAAACACTTAACAAATCACGAGGGGCTATTGGGTGCGTGAAGTGGTGATCTGGTGAGATGGTAGGCTGTTGGCAGTTGTCGAACACAGTTAACGTGCTAGGGTATGAAACATATGCTCTCCCTTGTCTTATCGATGTCTTCCTTCGACCACCACTTACGTTCAGCATCTCCTGAGTTTCTGACATTCCCATACCCTGATCAAAGACCCGTCGATTTCATAGAGGCGTGTTTTCATTTGACCGATTATACCAGCCAGATTCATCAATATAAAAAATTTCAATAAACTTTAATGCGCTGCAAGCTATTCATTGGACAGAAGAAGAAGGGGGGAAATATCAGCTTAAAGTACACTAACGGAATGTCTCATTAAAAAATGCTCCGGACTTCATATCACTGACTAAGCAATGTTTTGAGGAACAGTTGCACCCAATCTTGCGGACTAAAGCGATACTACTTATGAGTTTTCAGTATAAGAGCGGCTAATTAGATGACTTAATTGGTAATATCGTCTCACGAAGAATCACCGCCAGTAATTATATTTCAATATTTCCACTACAAAGGAAATAGCAGCGTGCTATGGACCGACTCATCACCACGAACACATTTTAGCTGTCACTCATTTAAATCCAAACATAAAACATAGTTAATAAATGTACCAGTCTAAATGAAAAGAAAACTGTTGCTGGTTAATTATAATTACTGTTCTGAACTATTCAGTTTATTTTGTAAAACTGCCTCAACATTCAAAATTAATGCTTCAAAATGTCTTAACATAAAACTTCACTTTATTTGATGTAATTACTTGATAACATTCGCAAATTGCTACCACACAAAGAAATACCATCATACACACAGTAGAGACCTCTGCCTCGCATGTGCATTCTTTACCACATACAGCGCACGACTCTCTTACGCTCTCAACAACTAAAGATCTTAATACTAATTACAGCCTTGGAGGAAGGAAGATAGTGGAGTCGAAATAACGCTAAATCTGTGAAGCCTTATATAAAAACTCGTCTCCTACTGTGCATAAGCGGTGGCCATTATAGAAACCCAAAACATTGCGTTGTTTGCTCTGTGAATATTACATTTTCTAATATTTCAAAAAAAAATTATGATACCAGCTTGCGTTGCATACAGTTGCACAACCAGATCAGATAGGATACAAACTGTAATAACGTTTCATAAGTTAGGTCACATTGGAATTATTGGTCTTAAAGTGTTTGATATGTAACTGCAAGAGTGGGCCCAATCGCTATAAATTTATTCATTGCTCTCAATAGGATGATGTCGTTCTCCAATATTTGTTGGTGTAGTGTAGACAATCAGCTTATATTTCTACTTTGCACATAAAAGGCTAGCTTTATTGTAAACAAGTGTTGGAAGTCTAATTTAGACGGGTCAAGGTTACATCGCGATATAGTGAATATGGTATTCTGCATGCTTTAGTCCAGTTCAGTTTACACTGAAAGTATGAACGTTGAAATTAATTGTAATAATTAGTGCTGTGAAAACTACGAAACGTGATGAAGCAAACGTTGTTGCTATCCGAAATGTAGTTCGCGATGCATTTCATGTGTTTAGGTGTGTCTATATAATTTGGTTTTGTAGCGTCAATGTTACTGGAAATGTAGGTTGAAATGCAGCCTGTACCAGAAGAGACAAACAATTTATTTATTATTAATTTTTAGTTATTTCATGAACACCATGTTAGTGACACAGCGTGTATCGTGTATCGCAACGTACACTACTCCCATTTAAGCGTCTGAATTTTGGAGGCAGCATATCTTGAGAACTAAGGGAGATATCGAAAATGTTTATTCTTTACTTTCGGTTTATCTCGTCGTGTTACATAAGAATCTATCATCAAATTTGGTAATATTGTTCTTCTGAATTTCAACCCAAAACACCTCACTTTTTAGATAGCGTATCTCTAGAACTATGCAGGATATCAAAAAAATTTATTCTTCATTTTTGATTTGTGTCATCGAGTTACATAATAATCTATCATCAAATTGCGGGGTTACGGTTGTATGATTCCCTTGAGATGTGTGTGCCTAATCCCCCGTGTTTCTACGACCATCCAATATGGTGAACTAACCACCCCACTTCTCTCTACCCGGCTTTACTCCAGTGCGTAGTGAAGGTCCCTTGCGTCGCCTCCATTATGTTCCTTCCTCCATGGTTACAGATAGAAATTTACATCATCTCTAAAGACTACACACATTAATGACTGTGAAATCCTTCATTCAATAAATTAAAATACATAAATCAATACATTATTTTATATATATATTTAATGAATTAAAGAAAATAATACGATTGGTGTGATATTGTCTCATGCTTTTTCATGGTTTCCCATTGTCCAGCGATTTCGGCTAGCAGTTGAACAAGCGTTTTACATTTACGACGCATTGACAGTATGCCTCCTTTCAATAAAGTTGAGAAACCTCGTCTCCCAATCGGCAAACAAATGTTGTATCACAAACTGTTACACTGAATGTCTAAACAGTGTGTCAATTTAGTAACAACAAACTGTATAAACTACAACTTTCAGTATGCATAATACTGTTGTTTATTTGAAATCAGTGAACGTTAAATGTGTTTAGCTTGGGCAGATAACTTTTAGAAACGAATATTTTATTTCTCCAGACGAATGATTTATTTCTTTAAAAACAGAACCATTTTTGGGTATTGCTTTTTAGGTTGCTTTCCAGGTTGGTACGTTATATTAGGCAATAGGAAAATTACTATTACGTTAGTTCAGAGCGTTTTCAGTCGTAACAGTTGAACAATTTAATATCTTATTGATTTATTTTATTTTGTTGGTAAAGCATGGGAAGCTGGAAGAATGTTAATCGTTTTTCAGCGGTGTCAATTTTTTTAAAAATCTCATTGCATTAGAAAAGTGAAACTGAAAAACAGTTCTTCTACAACGTATCAATCCTAGGTGATTCGTTATATTCCACAGAAAATTCTATTCGAGTTGGACCAACACCTAATGGCCATTTTATTTTAATTTACTGAATGCATCGTCGAATAACGCTTGATGTAACCTACTAGTTGATTAAATATAAGTCTTTGTTAAACAACTGGATTTGTTTATTACTTAATACCACGAAAAATAAATTACACCTTATAGACATGGTATGTAAGATTTCCGTGAGAATATTTTAACTCCCATTAGTCTCCTACATAATTCAAGAGCTTCTGTTATTTAAAAAAATGAACAAATGACGTGGATTGCATAACTCTGTTGGGTGCGGAAGAAATACCTTTAGTTAGAAAGTAATTTTGTTGAAATTCCACCAACCTTAAGACAGTACATAAGAGCTTTGTTAAAATGTTTGAACTGTATTTTCTGACTCGAGTAAAAGTAATTACCTTCACCCTGGTTTTAATCACTTTTAAACATTAAGTTCTATTTTCTTTTATAACGGTAAGCTTGAATAATCTCAAGGTACTACTATAAATTTAATCTCGGTCTGATGAATTTTTAATTGGCTCAGAAATAAAATGTTCTGTTTTACCAAGCCTAACGGTAAGTGGTTACCTCTCGAGCCTGTTGTTGTCATTTCTGTATTGCTATCTAGGGGTCTACTTCTCATTGTTTCCCGAAATTAGTCTAGGCACATGCCGGAACGGTTCTTTAGAACAGCGTCAATCGAATTTCTTACTGTTCTTTACCTTCATAATTCTGCAGGCTCTAATGACTTCGAAATCTACGAGCAAATAATCCCCAAAAAGAAAATACTTGTGTAGTCACAGAGTGTGATTTGGGTTTTCCATGGTTTCCCAAATCACTCCAGGCGAATGCCGGGATGCTTCCTTCAAAAGTCCATAACCGAATTCCTTCCCGTTCCCTTCCCACGTTCTTTCCCGCTTCTAAAGGACCTCGACGAGGCGTAAAGTTATAAAAAAACATGGTAGTCATTGGGGACTGCAGACAGAGGTTAAAACTTATAACTATTAATATCAAATGTGCAACACGTCAAACTTCTGTCCTGTAAATAATTACAAATAATTCCATGTAGTTGCAATGAAATAGTGACCGGATTTCTAGTGGCTGCGCATTTCGCCCCTGTCTTAGCCGCCTTAACCTATCCCGGTAGTCCTTCCAGGTAGAGAAGACATACAGTTTAACGTGGAATCCAAACCACGGAAGCATTCTGGCGTACTGCACATTACACAGGAAACTATACCAGATGTGAAGGTCGGGTAAATGTTCTATGAAAAACGCCACTGAGGAAGATATTAGAATCGGGGACCTTGCGTTCGCTAGTCAGACACCTTAAACACTGAGCCACTAGGCCACAACAGATATATAGTTTGTCGTTAATCCGAACTCAAAAGATTTTTATCCATCCAAAAATTGCTCAACGTGCCTAAAGAAGTTTTCACTTCAAAACCTAATATTAACTTAATTCTCAAACCAACGATTCTTCGAATCTTCCCAAAGGAGATGTACTAAGCTATTGTGTCAGAGCCAAGTAGCCAGTGGCTACCATGGAGCGTCCCGGCGTAGCTCATATAATCAAATACAACTTCTAAAATTGTGGGTTTGTATGAACAACGGAGACAGAAATTAAGGAAAAAGGGGGGGGGGAGGCAGGAGAGGGTTTAGGTTTCTGTAAACCAAACCTCAACATTGTTTTCTACGTATTTGTTTTAAAGTATATGTATGCGAAATTCCATAAAAAAATGTGTGTTTGAATAAAGATTTTGCGAAAAACGTCCTGCGTGCATATCATACGCGCAACAGGTGGTTCATAGATTTGAACTCGTCCGAATATCGCGTTAAGCAACTGTAGAAATTTTCACTTAAAAAATCCCTTATCTACTTTAAATGGATCTGTGTTCCTGTAATCTCCCTGTGCTGGGCTGCTAAGTGTATTACCTCTATTAATTAAAACTAAGCAGCAGTTACAGTAAGTGACATTTTATGAGGAGCGCATTCTTTACGAGTTTCATGTGGATTCATACTGTGTAAGATTGTCATAATTTTTAAATGGTACAGTACTTTAGTTTTGTGTAATAACATTACCAACATCTAGAATCTTTCATGAATTGAGTGTGATAGTTGTCTTTATGAATTAAACATGGATTCATATTGTGTAAGATGGTAATAAAGTTAATTCTAAGTATTTTTGTTTCGTTTAATAACATAGCCATAATATATAATATTTTAAGAATTGAGGTAATAAATTCCGTGTCGCTGTTAAAATTAATGGAAATTAGTATATTTTGAAAATATTACTAGCAACGGAAAAATGAATAAAATATTAATTAATATTGTATAAAATTTCGCATCTAAGAAGCATCTTGCTGATTACGTTTTAGACAGCACAGGGTCACCTTTAGTCTTAAGTGAATATAGCCATTGATTTCTTCAATCTGGTGTTGGCTCAAAAAACGTTATATTGAGTTTCGCCACAGTGACATTTTTCACTCTAAAATTTTAGTTTTCGTGACAAAGTGGCGAAAACAAATATGTTGTTACTTGTTGCTATCATTCATTGAATATCTCTTATTATTATATCTTTAAACGAGCAATTCTTGTATATATATATATATTTCGGATCTCGGAAACGACTGTACGATTTGGATGAAATTTGATATTTAGATAACGTTTTGACTTTTAAGATTGCCTAAATAGTTGTCTTTCCTACAAAAAAGCTAATTTACAAAATACGAAAAATTTTCTCACTCGGTACCTCAATAACGACACTATCGCCATCTCGTAGACAATTCATGTACCAGAAAGCCTACCAATAGATTCTCTTTGATTTCAAAGAATATTTAAACGAACAGTTCTTGTATACTGGCTGACCCGTGGAAATATTAACACTGCAAGTTTAATGGTAAATCATTTAAAAAGGAAGATAATTAAAAATTTATCATTGGTTTTGTCAGAGGTGATACTTTACAGAAACTTCTTTGAAAATAATATTACCGGTACCAGTTATAAAGTAATCATCGATATAGAAAATAAAGAATAAATGTTCTTAAATCAGTTATAGGTACAGTTCCTTGTGCTTTAGGCGACTTTTCTTCTGGTCCTGGCCGTATTTCAACCTAACAACAACCATTAGGACAAAATAAAATATTGAAAGTACATTTCCACCGTATAGACTTTTTTTTTCAAGACCGAATCTAATCCTAACCTCTTCGCTTTTTAGAAATTATATCTCGAGAACTAAGCGATATATCAGAAAAATAAGTTCTTTATTTTCGATTTGTCTCAACGAGTTTCATCAAACTTGGCTATGGCGAAATTTATTTTCTGGTCCAGATCGCATTTCAACCAACCACGTCACATTTTGAGATACGATATCTCGATGATAAAAATATTTTTTACTTTCAATTTTTCTCGTCGAGTTACATAAGAATCCATCATCAAGGGTTATCGTAGAATCCCCTGAATTACCACAAATCTCACACCATTAATTAATCCCTAATAATAGCATTTTTCTTTGAAAGCAATTTATGAGGCGGTCTCGCAAATGGATTAACACGATTTTTTAAAAAAGGAGCAATTTTTGTATTTGGTTTCTCGAAAACTGCTCTAACCCCATTACGTAGAAGCTTCAGGTACCAGTAAGCCTACTGATGTTAGCTAAGCTTCTCTTGGGTTAACTGTGCACCTCAAAACGCCTAGGAAGCCTTCAAGCCTTTTACTTTAATCAGACTTTACTCGAAATGTTGGATATTGAACAGAAATCGAAAGATGCCGAGCGAAGATCGGTCACCCAGGTACTTATTATTAATTGCGATGGAACTAATTCCCCAGTGGCAATTTACCTACATATCTAATTACGATTCTTACACATTTTTACCTTAAAATGCACCAAATTATGAGGTATAATGTTCATTAGGTAACTTTTTCCAGTCCTTCACCGCCCTGTCTACAAACGAAACTTTCCTTCTTCATTCTGTCAGAAATCAACTGATAATTTATAGCTCTCTCTTCACATGCTGTTTCTAAATCTTCCAACATTATTTTGTCTCGGTCTCATTGCCAGGAAATGCCGTGTGCATGACCAAAATTTCGATACATTCAAGATTTCTTGAAAGCCAATTCTTTTTCTCTTACTTGTTAGATGCAGACAACCAGTATCCAGTACATCTATATTTACTAATACGGACCGAACAGTTGAATATCGTGTGAATCATAATAAATATTGTTATATAAGAATAAAGTGATATTGAATATGACAGTTTAAACTAATCCAGGGTGACGGTGTAAGTAAGAAAACTAAAGTTTCTCCAGCAAATTTGATTGTCAGAAATTAGTGCTAGATACCAGACTTCGGGGAATAAAAATACAAAAAAGATAGGCCAAGCTCAAGAATTTTGCAATGCAAATGCTCAAACATGCGAACTCTCAAAAATAATGTACAATCAATGGCACAAACAACCAAAAACAGTTTTGCTATCTAAATAAAACCTAATTGCTAAATCTTCTACATTTATGGCGTTCATGAATAATACCAGCCAATTAAAATAAATTAATGCATTACATTTTAAAGAATTAACGCTAATAACTTTAGCCAAAATTCTAAAATCAACGGATTTAAAGAAATTTCTGTTAGCAATTTGATTGTTCTAAAAATGAACAGGAAATTACTTTTGGATGATCCATGTAACATCAGTTTAGTGAAAAGTCTTGAAGAATGAAATAAATAAGGAACCTAAACCCAGAGAAACAATCTCCTACTTAGGAATATATGTTTTTACTAAGACAGCGAATCGCATAGGGCATTAGATTTTACCTGTCGGCACATATCCTTCCTATTTGTCTTCTTACAACACTATAGTTGCAATGTAATATGTGCTGGTGTTTGCCGAGCTCTGCGTCTACATGGAGCGCTCGCCAGTTAATCTACTGCCCCACGAAAATCTGCAGTGCCGCTGTAGGTTCATATAGCAGGATTATGGTATAGGCGACATCGCTGGTCCAACAGTTAAAGGATGTTGCCTTATCATTTCGATAGTTGAAATTACTACGATGTATTTGCTGCTATACATTAGTGATCTAATAAGTTTACCTTATTTTCTTCACGATTTTGTGGTAAACGAGTCTTGTCTGACGTCGACAAGACCAAATTAATACCAATTACATTAGAGAATCTTATAACAATCTAAACCTTTTTCAATGTGTCTACTTTTAGAAATGATTTTAGATACCGATTTTGTTTCGAAACGTCTTCCTCCTGGCTTTATTTCTTATAATTGACTTTTCACAAAATTAATAATCGTAGTAGTTGTATACAGGCAATTGGTTTATTTTATATTCAAATTTTGTTTAGTATAACTGAAACAATTCGGGAGTTTAAAGTAGCTGTTCATATCGCGGTATTTTACGAAAATCTCAATCAATACAGCAGTAGATCGAATGGATAAAAAAGTCACTAATTTAGGCAACCAGATGGTTCAGATATCTCCACAAAATCCCTGATAACACCTTAAGATATACTTATGAGTGTTCAAGACTGGGACAGCCAATTCATTACAAACACCGTTGTACTATAGCAAAAATAATTTCCATTTTCTTGCTGTCTTTTACCACTCTAAGCGTAAATGCTTAAAATTTTAGATTCAATTGTAATATACATAAACGATGTACAGTATTCTTGATATGCAAATTACTAGCCCATATATTCGTGTAAAATAATTCCGTTATTTGTACACTTTACGGGGGACATGCTCATAACTTAGGTGTATGTCGTAGGTAAAGTTAATTCTAAATTATGATTCACAGCTCGTAATTTGAAGAATTGTAACGCTCAGACAAAGAAAATTGCGCATAATACTCTCGTGCGTCCACATTTTTATTGCTGTTGTGGATTTTGGAATCCTTATCGTAGGAGATTGAGTGATTGCCTGGAGACGAGCTGCTCGATTCGTGACTACTTGTCACAGCCCTTACAAAAGCGACACAGAATTGATACATAGATTGGACTGGGATAATCTGTCAGATAATCGAAGTAGGTTTTATTTGAATTTATTTGTGAATATTTCTTTTTTTTTATTTATGAGAGCAATGTAATTTGTCTACCAACCTATTTAGGTCGCAATGACAGCAGTGATATGATTAGAGAAACAATATACCGCACTGATGCTTCCTCGCGCTATTCGGAATTGGAATGCTCACCCACAATATTTATGAATACCTGAGATAAGTTTAGCACTTACAACATCTCGATATCATGCCAATAACATGCATCTGAGTGGCCTAGTAGCTTAGTGGATAAGGGTTAACTTATAAAAATTTAGGCACCATAGTTTGAATCTTGCTATGACAAGAAAATTTTTTAAGGGCTGTACCTTGCTCATATGAGATAGGTCGGGTAGCACATTAAGCTGTAAGTCGTGGAGGAACAGAACTGATTGCCCTACCTGTATGCTTCTTTTGAGAGGATCCAACCAACCTTCGACATAATTTTCCATTTTCACTGATAAAACAGAATTGACTAAACTGTTTCTTCGCGAAGAGTGGCCACAGTTTGAAAAAAAAATTTATAATATTGTTAAACAATAAATTTTATCTAAATTTGAGCATTCTTATCAAGCTGAAAAACCTTGTCATCAACTAGATTTAACCATCAAAATCAAACTATCTTTCCAGGATATCATCCTTGTATATGGGCAATGCACTTCTTATTACTTTGAACTATACGTTGTAATGAAAACAAGAAAACTTCTTTATAGAATTATTTAATACTAGCAGTTCCACGGATTCATTCACGTGTAATTTGAAATTTGTGCTGTTAAATAACTGACGAACTACATAGAAAGCAGAGGAATAGCTATATTTTTGTTCTTTCATGTTAAGGTTTTAAAAGCATCTAAGTAAGTTATTGATTTCTACCATTCCTTGAAACTACTAATACTTTGTAAGCTTTTACTGGTTGTAGACAACCTACAGATGCACTACAATTTTTCCGTAAAGCTAATCTGTTGGCAGTATTGCGCATGTTTGAACAGATTGCATTATGTATCGAGCTTATGTATATAAACTAATTGAATCACAAAGTCAATATATTATAGTTAGTATGTTTTGAGAACATCATCACCATGATTGTACAGCAAATATTGTTATCTGCAGGCGATATCTGCAATATTTCAGTATATAACAGAGTGAGAGAATTATACATATCTGTTTTATACGAAAAACAATTTTACTTTTTATTTGTTGAAATTTTTTTTTGGAATATAAATTGTAATAAATGAGACCACGAAACAGAAAATATCAATCTGCTACATTTCATTAAAACAATTACACTAGTTTTAGGTAGACGAATAAATTTTTTAAATTTTTCTTAGCAGCTATGTAGCTTATCGGAATAGAAAGTATCTTGTACCTTTTTCCATGATATAACTT
Organism: Vandiemenella viatica; assembly: GCA_031002005.1. NCBI lineage: Eukaryota > Metazoa > Arthropoda > Insecta > Orthoptera > Morabidae > Vandiemenella > Vandiemenella viatica. Next base: position 300,367,379 of record CM061920.1, on the reverse strand, counting down.
AACACTATTTATGCGTTTTTGATTGAAGCAGGAAGGCAAATATTCCAAATTCTACGGTTTTGGCTTTTGTATCAACCAAAACTAATATAGGTACTAATCAGGGTAAAAAATATCCTCTATGTTGATCGATGTAAACAGCTATCAGAATGAGTATTTTCATTGAAAATCAGATTTTTTTTCTTTTCTAGAAGGCAGAAACATTACGGTTTTGAACTCGTATCACCGGAAACTTTGTATCTTATCGATATAAAAAGTATTCTCTATTAACGGATGCTATAACCTGTCTCTATGTGTAGTTTACTTTTTACGTGATGCACAGACAGACAAAAAATGTTCAGTTTTTGCCTCTGTATGATCTGAAACTGTGGTACTAAACAAGATAAAAAGTTTTATAACTGATGACCTAAGCTGTAGTATAGTTGAAATGCGTATATTAGTCTGCGTGATGCTTGCACACACAGACAATTTTTTATTAAAATTAACGCATTTTTTCCCTGTGTGATCGGGAATTGCACTGGTAATATGAATAAAATGTATGCTATTTGGTAACTGATAATATTAATTATTTTATGTGCAGTTTCTTTGAAATAAATTCATTGGTTTTTGCCTGATACCAACACAGACAAACTATAATTTATGGATCATTGGGGACTATGTTGTTAATATTACAGGTATTCAGATTAATGCTGGATATTCAGCTACTGATTTGGAGACATGTTTATGAAATCTGTATTTCGTTTTCAATAGCTCCCTTAAATTCTTGAACTGATTTCATTCCTCCGGAATAATAGAATAGTTATGATAGTGAAAAATAGAGAAAGAGGAAAGAAAGCGAAACAGATTTTTTTTCCGGCTGATGCGGCTTCAATAGTCTAATGTTATAAAAATACCCTTTCCCAAAATGAGTTTAAGGAGAATTTCGGAGAATCAATTTAGATGTGAGATTACATGTGATTCATGGTGACAGACAGCTAATCCACCAGCTGTCCATAAGTACACACTCTACTGACCACCGGTTCTAACCAACGTCAGGTAGTAGGGAATGTTATTGAATGTTTTATTCGTTTTGAACTATCAGTTTCGGGGCAACTATGGATATGAAGTATGTGATTAAATAAAGCGTTGTGTGTTTCATACAATAAAAATGAAACATAAATTTACTATAAGATAATCAAATTACATTGACAGTTCTAACATTTAAAAAGAGAATACATGAATTCGGTAGTAAGACCTTGGCAAATTAGTATCAAATCAAACGCAGTAAATCTCTTTAATGTGTGGAACGAAAGTTCTGCGGTACAATAAAACAATAGTTGAAAGAGAAAGGTTAATAATCAGAATGATTTTAACAGTCCCTTAAAACTGAGTTAAAATCATGCCAATGTTGTTTTATGTGAATGTGATCACCGCTTGGAGTAGACACGCGATGAAAGTCGTCATCACGGTTTGCTACGACAGAAACTACTCATTGGTTCTGACACACATACATATTGTATTGCAGTCTTACTTTAAGCTTATGCGCAGAGAATAGCGCGGTGGCATGTCGTTGGAAGTGCCACAACTTGATTTTGCCTGCCAGCCTCGGTAGCGTAGGGGCTAGGGTGCTAGCTCCGCGTGCCGAAGGTCGCCGGTTTGAATCCGGCCACGGGCATGGATGTTTAAGTGTTGTGTGTCTGTGTGAATGTCCTGTCCGTCCTGTGGCGTCCATACATTGGAAAAATACAATATATATACTGGATATACTGGAATACGACTTATACACTGAAAGCTTTAATAATTACATTGAGCTGGCTGTATGGCCTCCGTTGCCAAACGCCATTTTTTTTTAAAAAACTTGATTTTGTGTTTACACGTTTTTCTTTGAGTGTTGTGTCGTCCTTATTGGGTACAGGCCTACAACATAAAATTCAAAAGTTAATAAAAGGATATACCTCCATTTATCTTGATATGTTTCTTATCTCTATATATCTTCCAGTGTATATGTTAATCTTCAAGACACTTGTCTAATAATCTCCTGTCAGTAAGTCCAATTAGTCCTCTTATCTGTAAAGTCTTCCTTGGTATTTGAGACTCCTGCATTGTACAGCTGATATATATACCGTAAATCAGCTGTAAAATGCAGGAGTCTTAAATATATACATGTATATTTACTTATTTCCCTTTTATTTGATAAACAGGTCCAATTGTACTTAATGATTGGCAGATAAATGTCTTGTGTATCACCCTGTTTGTTGGTTAAGTCTCAAAGGAATTCCTATGTTACAAATTTGGTTTCCATCGATTGATACAGAACTTTCAATTTTTTTTTCCCTCCAAGCTGCACATCTTGTTGACATCATTATTAGCAGGAGGAGATTAGTAAGAAAAAATGGGAAGTAATTCTGTCTTGGTTTTAAAGGAATCAACCCAGCATTCGCCTAGAGTGATTTCGAGAACCAATGGAAAACCGAATTTCGAATGGACGGACGGGGATTTGAACCAATGGCAGGCCAGAGCGTTACCACTAATCCATCGGGCTCAGTTAAACCTTTTAAGGTGACTAAAGCTTTCTGACCTTTTAATCTTCTGACTCTCGGGTATGCTAACGATAATATAAGTTATTGTATTAGGTAAACAATAATAATTGACTGAATGGCTGCAGACACCTAAAATAAATTTCTCTCCAATAAAAGTTTCAGTGGATATGAATGGAAAATAGTTTCAGTTTATGAAAAACAGTTGAAAGAACGTGCCATTTTGATCCGTGGAGGCATAACTCCACAACTAAGCAGCACAAACGTGTGATGAGTGAGAATTAATAATTGCTATGATTATTTTCTTATAAAGATAGCACAAGGGGGAAATAATGTATTCACATTACTACTTTGTTTTACTGTATTTGTCTCTTATATGAGCCAATCTATTCTATTATAAATTTGTATGCGGGCTGCTTCCTTCTATTCGTCCATTCGTCCAGCCATCACGAAAAATCTACCGAACCAATGTGAATAGCGTTTTAATAGTTTGAAAGATCAAGTCTTTGCTTAAAATCTGTGGCATATCTTATGCCGCTGCATGACTATGGAAAGGAGCAAGAAATGATATTCATTCGCACAGGTAGGTACCAAAGATCACACTGGATCTCAGATGGATACGCCTTCACGAGATACCTCCAAAGATCATGCTACAAGCAGATATACACTCCTCCCTTTGTGTTTAGTTATTATCATTTTTGGACTGCATAACTTGGGTTATTTATTTCTCAGTTTTCAGAAATATAGCATGTGAGAATACAAGGAAAACGTTAATGAAATCGCTACATCATGCATTAACGCGCCAATAACCGTGATGAAATTGAGGAATTTACTTTGCTGTAAATGTTACAAAGATTTATTAGAAATTTATTAGGAATGTTTAGAATTTGCTGCTAGAAGAAAGACAAATAGCAAACGAAGGAACAAAACTTTTAGGATAAAACTAAAATTATTCCTCTAATTCTTCATGAATTGATAATTAAATTAATTTTGTTTTGGAGAAATAAACAGCGTAAAAATTAATTTCTCCCATTACGATACATTTTATTTGCGAAAATTGTAATTACAGAAGTTTCAAGCTCACTGGCGCTAGGTGAACTTTCAAAACTTATTTTGTTCTTGATCCGAAAAGTAACCGTACTGACTTCAAGTGAGTATTCGCAACCAGCAAATAATTCAGATTTATTTGAATCAGCCGGAAACTCGGAAAATAGTTACACGTAGCTACAAGCCCACAGGATACAATTTACAAATCACGGAGATGCTTAACCGGGTAACACCGCTGTTCTCATTAGTGAACCTCCGGATATTGTTCCGCTACCGTTGATTTAAATGTTTGAATAACTGGTCCCCGGATTAAAGCAAGCGGAGGACATGCGGTAAACTCCGCGCCCATCTATTCAATCTCGCTTGTATGCACGAATACTTAATGAAATACTGTTTTCTTTCTTTCTAGACGAACATTGTAACACTCAGAAATAATAGTTACGTACGAATGAATAGGGGAAACCAATCGAAGGAGTTATAAGCATAATATGATTAATTATTTTTCAATACAATTTTGTTTGATAGTGTGAAGTTGAGGAACCTTAGGTTTGGAAGCAGATCATATTTAAGTAAAAATTTTTGTATGGCAAGCTTATCACCATGTTTCTAGAGGCAGCTGAAATAAATAATCTTCCAGTTCCAAACTAACGACTTATATGATTGACGGGTAGATTTTTTCACTGTCATCAGTTTTTGTTTTGTTTATGACTTTACGCTTCGTTAAAGCTGAGGTCATTAGAGGCGGGAAAGAAACGGGAGCAAGGAACGGGAACAAAATCGTCCACGGCTTTTTGAAGGAACCACCCCAGTATTCGCTTGGAATAATTTAGGAAAACCATAGAAACAAAGCGTTACTTTTCACCCACCACGGTTCAATGGTATGACGCAATACGCAATCCTGAGCTAGATTCTTGATCTAAACATTCTTATTCAAGCTACATACATTTTTAGTTATCTGCTTCGAATACAAACTTCACTGACAAATTACCCGAACAGTGTGAATCTTCCTTAATGACCTGGACGGTGCTGTACATCGGTAGAAATAGTCAACTGATTGGTGAAACAGTGAATTTTGTTCTGAACGTATTACGGCCTTTTCTGTCGTGGAAGACTGCCCATTAAAGATCATGAGATGTTCGTATGCGACAATAGCTAACTGTACAATTGATTCAGTTCTGAATGTTAGTCGATTAGAGAGATTTTTTAAGCAAATTGATGCAGACAAGTTGTGTCTAGTAAAAAGAGTTGCGTTTTAGGCGGAAACCTACTCAAATGTATCAACACCGTTTAGAATCCGCATTTTATAAGACGCTGGATTGTAAAAGTGCGGGAGGTATTCTCCACATTATGGTTACGGCACCCGCCAGTGTGGCTGCGCGCTTAGGGGTCAACACGCTGGATTGTGGTTATGCAACGAGAACACGATTGAGTCCTGGTACCTTCCTACCGGCCGTCCTGTTTACGGTTTACAGGCGGTTTTCCGCAGTTACGAAGGCGAATGCCGAGACCGTCCCCAATCCCCACCACATAACCTACACATTTAACAAAAAATTACATTTATTCCACACAGAACATAGATACACTTTTCACAGACAGATGTCAATACGACAGCCCTCCAATATATGTGGAAAGTAAACGGCCCGTGATTTTGCGGACCACGACGGGCTACCTCTCATCAACGCTCGCAGTGGCCCGTGATGACCTGTGGTGGCGCGCCTCGATACGTCAGCAATCGGTAACTTTAAAGGCGCGCATAGCAGCTCGGGGTTGCCAGCTGAGCAGGGGAACATGCAGTGTTTGCAGCTGAGGTGAGAGCCCTTTCCTTTCCTTGCCAGCGAACGTGTTACTTTTATTCATTTCCGACTGTACTCTCATGTTACTGACTTGGGATAAATTAATATTCAGTGGTCAAATGAAGTCATTTTCGAGTTTTGACTGAGTACGAAAACAAACTACAGACTATATTGAACACCAAAACTGCAGAGCATAATAATAGAAAAGGTGTGGAGTGAAATTAAAAGTAAATTAAACAATGGCAACAACCCAGTTAAAGAATTGAAGAAGGTAAGGGACATCTTATTGTTAACATTTAGGAAGCTATGTATTAAAAAACTATGAAGACAGGCGATATTTATGGGCCTGATTGGCCATTTTATGATGTCATGTCCACATTTTTGCAGAAGAGCTGCACTTTCTTCTTCTTGTGGCATGTTGGAATGGTAGCTGGAGCGACACTAGGCAGCGTCTTACATGAACCGCGCGCTGTCTACCCGAGGTGGCACGAACTAACCTGTGGCGCGTGCTAATCCGTACAATTCTGCTTCTCATTACGCGATCCGCAAAATCACGGGCCATGGGAAATCACCTTAACAGGATACATTAATATTTCCCTTGAAGTGCATGGTATGACTCTCCATGTGGAAGAAAGGGTGGAAAACAGCCATATCAAAACTTGCTTAGTGCTGACCACTGATGATGAAGTAGGTTAAGGGCTACTCTCTTCCCCATCTGTCTTCACACCTAAGACTGGATGTTTTCAGGTATACTTTCAGTTACGGGCAAATATATTTAAGTGAACTATAACGATAATAATTCCATGTGGTCTTAATGACCTGAATTCTTACAGGAGTTCAGTCCACTTCTGTCGTTGCCGCCTAACCACACCACACCTGGTAAAGAATTTCTACTGTTTAAAATGTAATCGAACTATTAAAGCGTTCGAGAAGACCTGAAATTAAACAAAGTACGTATATTTGCGGTCATGAATTTTACGTAGTATCCTATTGCAGTAGTTATAAAAATGTTATAGGTATGACCACTCAAGGTGCATCAATATGACAATGATACGAAGCTAATTTTGTTCAAATATATTACAAAAAAGCACCCATATTTAAGAAGAAATGAATCAAAATTCTGCTTGTTTGTAGTTAGTTGGAACATCACAGCAGTTTTAATGGGATGAGAAGGAGACAACATGAAGTTCTTATTATTTTCTATCAGTGAATGGTAGGGGACGAACGTGAATTTATGCAGATGCTCACATTATTATGTGTGAATTATTGAGAATGAGAACTCAAATGAGGCAATGTTTACCAGTTATGAAGCTGACGGAATTAATATTGTAATAAGCAAACTGCTTGTCTATGCTTAGTACCGATGAATGAAATGAAATACCCACGATGATCTTTCGCTGTACAATATTATACATACCATGCTTATATACGAACAGTAAGTAGTATTGTTATCTTGGTTGTCCGTGTTGAACCGCGTCAATTTATGAAAACCTAACGTTTCGGCCATCATTTTGCGATCTTCTTCAGAGGTCCTCTAAAGAAGATCGCAAAATGATAGCCGAATCGTTAGGTTTTGATAAATAGACGCGGTTCAACCCGGACAACCAAGATAACATCGAGAACGACCGCGGACGTCTGCGCACCCAGTAAGTAGTATTATGTGTAATGTCTGGTACTAATTAGTTAAATTCACTATCCTTCAAGGAACTTCTAAAATATTTCCTGTTTGCTGGGAAACCAGCATGCATTTTGACCACATATCCTAAACTGGTAGTCTTGTTGGGTTAATGATAGTTGAAATTTAAGAAGGATTCCGAAACACGAGTTCATTCTAGGATGTTACATAGAGGGGAAGACAACTCGAGTGCCTTGGAAAGTTAAAGCCGAATCCAGGATTGAAACATGAGATCTATACCTTACTACGGTACTGTCAGAACATAATACGAGTATTTTGTCATAACGCAGCAGATGTAACTATAATCACTGTAAATTCCATTACGCAAATCGTTTTTGCCCTTGTAATAAATAAAGGCCCTTTCCCCGCGACGATTGGAACTGTGACGTACTTAAACACTCTTGCGTATGCTCTTTATAAACATGTGGCAGGCGCATTATGTGTCTGTTCATAACGTAACTGAAAATTTGCTGTGTTTTCTCCTACTGGTTGTTTTCATCTCATTCAACGTGTATAGCAAAACATTAAAGTTAGTGAAAAAATCGAAAAATACATGTCAATAATTTTGTTTAACCATCAAACAGTTATACACATTACTTTGTTTTATAATAGCAAATTCGAGGTAACTAAAATTATTTTTAACCCAAATTTAAAATAACAGAAAACATTTTCTACTGAACTGACTGTCGAGATTATTACACTTCGACCTCCTTACGGCATGAAATAGTCATTCCTAAACACTGTTTTAGTTTATAGCAGCACATTTCCTCTCCGATTTTCATGTGTTCTTTGACAAACTGGACTTGGCCACGGCCTCGATGAAACGACATGGGAATTTTTGTCACGAACCTAAGTCATTAGCAACAAATAAAACTTTGTTCAGTCACATATTAGAGGAAATTCACATTACAGATGGATAAAACTGAAACTTAAGATGTATATAAATATCTTTCTAATGATGTAATACGTTCGGCGACTTTAAACTGTAACATGAATTTTAAATACCTCAACAACTAACTGAAAGCCTTCGGAAAAGGTAAAGAGATTCGGAAGTTATAGTGGATTCAAAGTTAATTGCTTCTTGCTATATTTTGAAATTTAAACACTTGATTTGTTGTAGGTTCGTTTTGATTTGTTTCCGATAATTACTAACAATGTAACATTTTTAAATAATAACAAAATGTTAAGAATATATAAATGCGTAAACTATGATTAAATCACTTACAATAATTTTAATAAGCCAGTTTTGATGTTACATCATACCCACACTATTTGACAAGTATAATGCAGTTATGACGGTGCTGGTGAAGTTAACGACGTTAAGAAAAATGTTGCCGTCAATCATGTAGTAATGATAAAATAATCGATGACGCACCCTGATGCTTTATCACAAGATGTTTTCAGCACGTTAAAATCTGTTGATGATTACCATTTAGACGAATTGATTGTTTGTTTTCTGATGTTTCACGGCACCAAATGATTTTGCTGGATACTTGTAATCAAACTTGCTTGGGATTAGGCTGTTTGGCTCAGCTGCCAGTAACAAATCTTGAAGTCACAGCAAAATATCCATTACATGGTACTTAAATAACTGAGGGATTGTCTTCAACTTACTTAAAATTGTTTATAAATTCTTGTTGATTATCTCTTCTGAATGATTATTAGTTTTGAAGATACTAATTCTGCGTAAGTAAATAATGAACACAGGGTATGAACATTAGTATGTACGTCAACTGCTTCACTTGATACCTTGATACGTTACATTTAAAAAAAAATAATGGTTCGAAAATTTCAACGTTGTAACGTGTCTGCAAGACTATTGCAAAACATTCAATGATGCACTAAAATAAATGCCAGACTATTAAATAATTAAAATCCGCCTAACAGACTGAGGTTCGTGAATATTCATTCATAATTAAGCGTTCTGAAAACATAGTTGGTACCTCAGGCAGTTTTTATTTATACTACAGTATTTATTCGAACTAACAAGAACACGTAAGAGTACTGAATATGCATATTCAATAATTCCACTCGTATTTAAAGTAGTAAAAGAAATAAACAACGGTCCGTTACTACAATTTGAATCGCGTGAAATGTCTGAAAAACAAATTCACCGTAACTGCGCTAAATGGTCCTATGTCAATTTATAATATATTAGTTTAATTTATTTTGCGATGGAGGGAAAGCTTCGGTGCCAGTTTTCCTACGCATCCATTTTTCCTCTTTTCTGTATCCACCTATTTTTGCCATCTACAAATTTCAACTTTAAATTATTTCAACATTTTTGATAAATTATTCATAATTTCTCTTGGTAACTTATTCCAATCCTTGACCCTCTAGACATACGAAAGAATATTTTCCCACACCCTTGTGCCTAAAATGGAGTACCTGCTTGTGGTTATGGTAATATTTTCCGCTCCATGCGTTACTCTTTATTCTTACACAAATATCTTTCTATGCCTCACACCAATGTACGCCTTGTAGTCTCCCATGACTCTTTTCCTCTCTTCCAATGAATCCCATTCCAGCTCTTTTATCATATCTGAATATTTCTAGGTTATAATCCCTTCAAAAGTGACGGATTAAATGCAGAGTTCTGACATTTTATTTCTTTGAGTTTATTGAAACACTAACAGATTATAACAACAACTTCTACATCCACTACGAATAGTTTCTTAGCCTGTCCAAATAACTGGTTGAGGGCAGTATTTTGCAGTTCATTATCTAGCAGTTATTTTTATTAAATAACGTTCATAACTTTGAAAAATGATGTAGTGTGGAACCTAATACTTAGTTTACACTAGCCCTGATATATCTGGATAGAGTGTTTATAAATACTTCAACATTCACTGAATATAAAAAATAATAATTAATATGTTAAATTATAATCGAAATACATACTTATCTTCCAGTGTTCTGGCAATTAATTTATTTGCTGACCACACTCGGTAGCACTCGATACACACTGAGCAATCAGAATGGCGAGGAAGTATAATTCTGAAGCCGTCTGCATGGCACAGGAATGTATGGAGCTAAGGCAAAAGCCTTAACTAGCATGAATGGACTTGATGAAAGTTACAATAGTTTGATATTTATTTTTGAGGATTTTCAATGTTATGAAACATTAATTGTGAACATTTTTCGTGTTTGATTGCTGAAAGATATGAAATAAATCAGAGTTATTGGAACAACGTGTATTCAATTGGTTGCTACAGAACCTTTCACTGGAACTGAGGAGTATATAAATTATATTTTTTTTATTTTTTATTTTTTTTTGAAAAGTTAACGAGAAGGAATATGACATATCATTTATGTGTTTGAGATGGACTAGATCCGTCTGTCCGTAACATTTGTTAATGTTGAATAGCTCGGCAACGAAGGCAGGTCGCTAGACGTCGGCGTTACGGATGCTGTGACCAAAGTAGTATTTTATTTTCAGTAATAATACATGAAAGTACTCTGCATCCTAAAAGTTGATTAAATAATAAAAAGTGTACTGATAGGTTGCCTCATACACTAGCCATCTGCAGATTATGGTAAATCACATGAATTTTGTCTGCTGTAGTAAATTTTTTTCATATTATATTGAATTTAATTTCGTGAATGTATTATTTAGTGCTATACTTACAAGTTTTGAGAAACATAAATTATTTATTTATGCTTCGATGAATTAGTATGCTCACCTCTTCGGAGATGAAGCCATGTAATTTTACCTCAAAACAGAATTTTTAAAACTTATATTTAATTTTAATACGTGCCATCTCGGCGTAATTCTGTAGGTGGTTAAACAATAATTTCAAGATCTGCCAAACAAATTTAACATAAAATAAAAGTTATAAAATAATAAAGGTTAGATATAGACGCAATTTCAGGACTTATGACATTGTCATTAAAAGTGAAAATTAAGCTAACATTAAAAATTTAAAAAGAAGACGTAAGTGTATATTAAAAAATACTAAATCCGTATCTACAATTAGCGTTTGATCACCTGTCTTGAAACCGCTTGCAGCAGATCGTCAATCCAATGGAGATTTCTTCCTCTCTCGCCCTTAAATCATCAGAGCGAGTTCCGTACGCATAACACAACGGCCGAGAACAAAGAATGCGAGCGGAACAAAGAAAGGTCGAAGTTCGTTCCGAAATCGCTGGTGCAGCTTGGGGAGCGAAATGAAAACTTCTGTTCTTGAATAGGTTCAGCTCAACTGTGAATAATGCTTTGCCTCGTGAATGTAAAGCCTTAGAAAACTTTTATAAAATATTTCCAAATACTTCCGAAACTTTCCTTTTTTTTAAACGAAACTAAACAGCTACAGGTTTATGATTCTTTCAACGCTACATCTTTACGATTAAGCATGTGTAAGTTTTGGCAACAAACTGAAGAATGTTTCAAATAAGACAATTTTTTTCAGAATATGATTTAAAAAATGTAAAAAAATCTCTCTGCTCACAAGCTATTGATTGTACCACAAAATTAGTTGCTATCTAGCAGTGGAGTTTTTTGATGACTTCAAAATGTTTTTTAATACTTTTACCTTTTCATACGACAGATTCTAGTATAAATACAATATTACACTTGTTACTATTGTTTTCTAAATTCTACAATATTTGTTTCCTTCAAAAATTTTAATCCCTGCATTTCGCTATACTTTCTGTTAAGAAGTCAAACATTTGTATGCATCTTATCCCTTCTTTTTGTAAGATCCTTCTGCAAACACTTTTATTCATACGTGCTTTTATTCTTTCAGGTAGGAAGCTCAAATTTCTCAGACAGATAACTGAATCTCCAGTAAACTCTTTAGCAACATTTGGCTTTAAAAATTTGGCTTTTGTACTTCTGATGTCCTATTTACTTTGTCATTAGGATGTATTTTAACTTTCTAAGCAACCCTACCTCCTTTTACACGAATTGTTTGTTGTCAGTGACATTTCTCAAGGCTTTCTAGCCCTTTTTAATTGTTTATACTTTATTACATTACCTCTATCAATATATGGTACTCATTTAATTCTTTACATCACTATTCCAGCTAATACGAGAAAACACCCAGCATGGCATATTGACTGTTTCTTCTTGATATGTAATAATTCTGTCACCTTTCTTTGAATGTTTCTCATGCAAAAGAAATGTTGAATATTAGTGGGGATAAATTGTAGCCTCATCTCATTTAGCTGATCATTGTTTCCCCCTTGCGTGCTTCACCTTCATTTTTGATTGGCATTACATTTCAAAGTTTAAGAATGTTGATCAAATTCAGATTGTCATAGAAATTATAAATTAAAATAATTGGGAGAAAAGTATTACTCCTATCATATCTTTTTGATTCTCAGCTTAATTTCTATTGTGTTTTACAATATTTAATCATTCATAACGTGCAGCATATTTCACTATCTTTTAAGTTCATATATAAAAAAGATATTGTTTACAAGTCGAAACAGAAATCTGTCAAAAGAATTTCTTTTTATGGTCTGAACCATAACAATACAATTCCAAACAAAATTTATAATTACTAACCTGTTTTAATACACGTTGAAATGTCAAATTATTTTCTAATTGCGGAAATTTTATTTTATTTTTCTGCATCTAGAAGAGTTTATTTGTGTATTTTTTGAGCTTGCCATTAAGACAATTCTAAAAAAATATATTATCACTGCTGACTTCCTATTGAGCTTTTTGTGGTTTCCTCTCTGATAAGGTAATTTTATTTGTAATTATTTTTACTTATATTATATAAGAAAAGATAAGTTTTTCTCAAACACATTAATTTTCCGTTATTAATATTATTAGTGGCTTTCTGTTTATTTATATTCGTTCGAAAGAGATTTTATCGATAAATTCTTAACCATAGATGTGTAAATTAAATGTAAGATAATAAATTTTCTAACAAGAATGTTAGCGGAAGTTTTAATTAAATTGAAATTTACACTGGGTCAAAATGACAAATGGTATTTGAAGTTACAGCAGAAGGCATAAGTAATTTAAGTTTTATAAAAAATAATTTGTTTTCATGAGATCCACATTACATCGTTCGAACCACGATCTAATGGAACTGAACAACGATTAAAACTAGTATTCTGCGACATAACGTAAGTTGTTAAGGTTTTTATGTTTTCACCGACGCCATTTTACAACCATATGTAACTGTGTTAGCCGTTCAGACGTTGTTGTATGAATCTGAATCACGATATAAAAAGATGTAATAACTCGTCAAGATTTTAGGTCAATTTTGTATAGTGATACAATGAATGTATTAATTCACGTGTGACAGAAGCTTCGATTTTCTGTCGGCAATATTATAGACGCTTGTGGTTAGATCGAAATGAAACCTGGATCCTGATCAATACTGAAACTTTTGTTACGCCGTAAGGCACAAGGAACTTCATTGATCGTAATTTTATAACAATTCAGGATGACAACAGAAACTATATACTCCGTTGTAAGGCACTAGTAATAGCATTGAGCGTTATTTGATAACAATTAATCAACTGTGAATAAATATCTTGCCAGAACATTCTATTCATCCCGTCATTTTTGACGTCCTTTGAGGCTAGTAACAATAATAATAAAAATAATAACAATAACCATGTTAACAAAATTCAGAACAGTGATCGTGTAATCTCCGTGGTAGTACGAGAAAAAATGAATAACTTCGACCAGGCATCACAATCTAAAATATTTTTTGGAAAGAGCAGAAAACACGAAAAAAATAATAATAATTTTGTCGGTACTGGAACAATGCTTGAATGTAAGGGATAATTTGACAATCAAACTTGTATAACAATAAATCGTTTGGATCTTATCATCTAGCACTGGGTTAACAGCAGATGGAATGGCGTGTTCTGGAATTCCATTGCCACATCTTTCAAAATATTTGCGAAAGTAGCTAATACTGGAATTTAAATAGCGCCATGTCCATGAAAGAGAATAGTATGAAGAGTTAGAAGCAATACCGTATTGATGAGCCGGAGTCAGTTTTGACGATTGATTGAGTGAAACGTTTTTCGTGGTATTTACTCTTCGATCAATCATTGGCTATCGTAATGAGCCCTGCCTTCCACAAGACGGATGGCTCCTGACGGCCAGGCTGCCAGCTAGCCTTCATGCCGCCAACGCCTGCGAGAAGGCTTCTCGCAACACGCGCTGCGGGTAGGTAGCATTAAAGGGTGCGCCTGCCATTTTCCTGTCGCATATTCAAAGGTAGAATGAAAGCAATTTCAAAATTCAACTTCAGTCGTCACCCAAACTCGTATTGAATATACATCACGGTACAAAGGAACCGTGTTTCACATTACTGTGAACGCGGAGTATTATTTTGTTAGTTAATTATTAACTGTGGTGAAACTCAAGTACCCGAGGGCAATTACCCATCAACCTACTTGAGAATTACACGAATTTTTTAATTTAAAATTCTTGTACTGTTTGAAGGAAACTGTTCAATACATCCACATACAATTTATTCCATTCCATGAATTCCTTATCTACAAATAAAAAAATCACAATCCCTTATGCAGGAAATAACTAGTTACTCCATTATGGTAACGTCTTCTCTACTCATAACATCTTCTACACCAATAATATAGACATCAACTAGTAATTGCCAACAATTTTAATATGATACTGTAATTTAAACGTGGTTAGGCGTGATGAAATTTATTCATGCTTACTAACAAGGTCGTCTGTAAGAAAATGGTTAAAAGTGGCATGAAGAAATTTCACGCCTTTGAATTCTTGTTGAGTAGTCCATGTAAAGAGCTAAGTGAAATACCTATAATAGAAAGTTTTCTAGCAAAATCTCTGATGCGTGTATAGCGAAATTCGTGGTGTAGTAAAATTCTGAGTTAACACGTTGTAATATCGTGTTGAAGGTAATTAAAAGGTACACAAGGCTCAAAAGTAGACAAATAAAAAAAAAAATGAACAGCTTAAAAAATTACAAAATTGAATATTTTAACAAATGTTGGTTTGACAGTGGCAGTAAATTCGTTTTTTTATTATTTCATCTGCACCAAAAAGAAAAAGGATAGCAAGTCCTTCAAGAATAAAAATAATACAGCACTAAGATCAACAGAGATATATTTCTCGCTTTCAGTTACTCAAGTAAAGCATGAATACTCCATGACTAATTCATGTTGTGATTAGACAATCAGATCTACAACAAGAATGATGTTTCCAGATTGAAATTTGTTGATCAATGTAACTTCCATCGTAACTCTAGTTCTAAAATAGAATAAGTTTTTACGAAGTAGTCTACAAACTAAATTAACCATACAATTAATTTAGTTTCAGAAAAATTTCTCTATAGGTTAAACCATTTTTGTATCATGAAATAAAAATGTAAAAAATAAAGTGAATTCCATCCGACCTAAAACTAACGGCATTTTGGTTGGCTGCTAGATTTAATCCCTGTTGCCACTGCTGCACAACTATAAACTTTTCCGCTAAAATTCATTCCTTAAGCTAGATGGATGGGATACTTTCCGAGTGATTAATCACTAATTCAGAATTTATGACTCCGTTAAGATTTTGTCACTCAGCCGTAAATTTATTGCCATATTACTGCTCAAAAGATAATTACAGTCAAATCTTAAGGATCCTTTATCGAAGTTCGGTTACCACATCATTAGGAGTTTAGAAATTACATCAGCTATAATTAAGATAAATTTAAATTTTTATCATAAATAAAACTATTGAATATACATAGTAAGACAATAATCCAACATGAAAGACATCCTGCTTATTATTTTCATCTGATACGATTTTAAATTTTACGATGTCATAAATAAGACGCTAGTAATTAACTAAGCCGGGTAACCAAACGAGATTTACCTTTGAAGTGGGAGACGCGGTGGTCCAACTGCGATGTTTGCCCCCACTCCCCAGAAGACTGTGGGGGTGAGAGCCGTCGGCTTGTCTAATTAACTTGGAGCCAGCCAGGCAGACTCTTCCTCGTCACAGGAAGTCTCATTATGAGCTAGTATTTCCAAAATGTATTTGAATTCTCGTAGCTAGGAGGTGGCTAATTTCCTTAGTATTTGCGCTCAGCAGTGCTATATCACGTTTGTGTGAAAAGAGACTAGCCAGGACAAATCAATGGAGCACTAAGAATACTGATACTTCTTTCTTTCTATGTTTATAAACAAAATAAAATATATTTTCTTTAAACAAAATTAAATACATTTTCTATGTAGTTACTTTTGCAATAATGAAATATTTACTGACTAGTATAACCCTGTGACCGTTTTTTGAATATCGTCACGGATCTAGAATAATTCCACTTTTGAGGGTCAAAGATTATGACGGGTGATCTTACCAAATACGAACCTGAGCTGTATTTCACCAATAGCGTGAATAAAGTCTCTTAAACTTCAAGAACTCTGAAGCATTAATAGACGTATTAAACGCTTACCGGGACGATCGCGTTGTATATGTGATTGTTTTAAAGGTCGTAAACTCGAACTTACTGAAATAAAAACTTTGACCCTAAATGTTTACTATAAAAATTGAAGAATTCCTGTTTACTTCGAAAGCATTACGTTGTTTTTTATTGAGACTGGACAAACATTCATAATGCAATCTTTGGTCATGGTATCTGTAACGGCCAGAGAACTTAATACAGATTCTAGATTATTAAATAGTTGAGCAACTCCGAAGAAATGATACACCATAAGGTAACATATTTGGTCTGATGTCCACATTAAATAATCTAATAACTCAGGTATAGCAAACAATTTTAAATAAAAACGAAGGTGGTCAGTAAAATACGTAAAAAAGAAATAAAGCGTAACGTATAAACTTTGGTCAAGCAGCAATATTAGCGAAAGTTTTAACTAAATTTCATAGCCTAGACCGTGTAATGTACCATTAGGATACATTACAAATTTATGTGATATCTGTGCAAAGGCTGAGAGTGTATGAAACTTTTTAATGTTCTGTGAGAAAAATAACAGAAGAGCATCACGTGCTACCGATGAGTGTGAAGAAACGTTCGGCAAGATTGAGTGATTAATGAATCGGCGTTTTTGAGTGTTGTCGGTGCATGCAGGACGATTTGAGAAAGGAATTGGGACTGGCGCATGAAACACTGAGTTGAATGGACTGTTTATTTGGGTGTTTTTTAATATATTTGTAATCCCGAGAAACCCTGAAATTTTATGCTCTGTAGCATAAATTGTTTATCTCAAAGACTGTCGTTGAAAACTTTCTCAGAACAATATATCTGTGGCTGATCGCTGTGAATATCTTTTACTTCCTTTACTCATGTACTACACAAAGTAATCTCGTTATTGAGATTAAAATATAATTGAATAATATTAAAAAGAAGATACAATTAACCGATACGCTTCAACTGGAATGACAATTGGCATTCGTGGTCACAGCACAGACCATGAGTAATTTAAGTTTTTTATGTTATTTTCATTAGCAACATGTTATTGAAAAGTACTCGTAGTTCCAAGTTTTTTCAGGCGTAAAGTCTTTCGTATATTTTTAAGAATAAAATGCTACGAAAATAAAACTTGATGAATGTATTCTACAATTAATTTCATAGCAGTTGCTTCATTATCAAATTGTGCACCTAATACTAATAATATCTGGTCGCTGTTAATTTGCGAGTGAAGGCTGTCACGTGACATCACCGTTCTCCAGTCAATAGCTATCGAGGCGAGTGAGCGAGCTTAGGAAATTATGTAATAGAGATCCCCTCATATAGAAAGTAAAACCAAATCTTTTTATCCCTGGATCCTGCCATCTAAGGACGACGTGCCACAGGTGTGAATCATGAGAGGAATGGGGATAAAGGGAAAGGATTTTGTCCTGTCTGTATTCAAACCCGGTGTGCTTAACCCTAGAGGAAAGTCTGTGTTGAAATTAAACTGTCCGAGTGGCTTAATGTAGCATCTAAGGTTGAAATATGCTATACGGTGGCAGTTTGGATAACGATCCTTATCATCCTCGTTGGCCAAGATTGCTAAGGCAAGTGTTGTTCGACGCTGCTTTGATCCCCATTGGTGTTGAAAATATGGCTGGCAGATTAGGAGATTGTGTGGTGTACCATTGCCAACCACCAGATTATATAACAGAAAGTGTTTAAACTACAAACTCTCCACAGTGCGAATGGAGTAGTTAGATACAATACCCTCAGGTGTCTTCCTGAAGATTAACCTTAATGAATCGGCACCGTGTTTTACCCTCTAGTTAATGTCAATTCTCATCCACAGGCAAAACAGAGTTTTCCTCAACCGTGTCACAGTCATATACTAACACTTAAACACTTCTGTTTAAGAGAAGACAATGGGAAATGATTGAAGTTACTTATTCCAGGGTGCTTGCTGTGAATGTATACTAATCGCCTACGACCGGATATCGGGTATGACACATGCCACCCTTCGCAGGATTTTCAAACTTGTCATCATGATCTTTAAGTAACCCCGGTATTGTTAACAAATTATGAACCATAGAAACATGATATCAGGTTTTAAATTTTGGTAACTTTGCGCGGAGAGGAATTATCGCTAAAGAGAGTTGTATAAGAGGCAAATTAATGTCGAGGGATTTATAACTCCAAAGCATACAGTAAAACACGATTGTTTTAAATTAAAATTTTATATCCACGGAAAATAAGATAAGCATAGCAATCGTCATAGTTGATTCTTCTAAGAACGTAAGTAAACGTGCGATTGATAAGGGTTGCCTCCGTAATATAGAAACCAAAACAGCGCGATGGGAGATAACATTACATTTTTTGAGGAAGATTAAATCGTAGTTGACAGCTAAACACATCTTTTTTTTTTTTTTTTTTTTAAAAAAAAGGGAACAGTGTTAACTCCTTTAGTGTTATGAGTACTTTTGAGTTTAAATTTTGTTTGAAAATCCCATTTGGTCACACATGACGTATTAGGATATAATCCCTCGTCGTTGATATCCACATAGATTCAATATGTTCAATATGTCAGCGTATTATATACTCTGGAGGCGTTCCTGGTAAAAATATAAGTGAAACATAGAAACATGGAATGGAGAAACGTAAGAAGTAGCATTTTGTGGTTTCCGTTAAAGTAGAAGTTTACGGAGGGTTCCAGTTCACATGAAGTATGTATAAAGGAATTGTCCCTTAAACAGATCGAAAATGGTCCGAGCACAGGCAGTAGAATATAAAAAAGATACGATATGCCATAGTGTGAATGTTTTCAGGAGTTGCGATAGAATTTACTCAGTTTTGCAAAATTATGTACAGAATTTTTGCAATACTGAAATTGGCTGTATTTAGCATGTTTGTGTGATGATTGGAGTTAGGGAGAGATCTTTAAGATATGAAGTTCTCCCGTGACAGTGTGTATCTGAGCAATTACACATGAGTATTCATTGGCAAAAAACTACAATTTTTAGAAAATCACATGCTTGTATTTAACAAATAAGTTTATTGTTTACTTTTAACTGCTTCTAAAATTTTGGAAGTATTTTGTTTTTGAAAATTGTTATATTTTAATCAACAAATTAACACTGAAGTTTGTTTTGGGTTTGTTTAAATCAGTTTGGCTGCTCCAAATTAAATGCAATATGTTGAGTTAATTCTCCTCAAGTAGTCAGAAATAATAGTAATGTAAAAAACACAGTGTTGAAGAAATATCATTTTTTAATGTAAATAGCTTCGATATCCTGATTTAAAAATTATTGTTTTTTTAATCAAGCTCCAGATGTTAGCAAAAAAATGTGATAAAAAATTTGATTCATTTGTTTTAGTTCCATGGCTGAAAAACGGTAGGATTATTAGTGGAGTCTATACAAGATGCCAAAGGAAGGAATAAGCACCATTCTTTACATGTTTGTTGATTGTAAATTTAGATAGTAAATACAATTTTGTGTAGACGATACTTAAAGATGAACACATTTCTTACATCTATTTTTCAAAATTATGTGAAAAATATAAGAGAAATAATAATTAATGATCCAACACAGTAAAAGATAAATTAACTTTTGTGTTGAAATAACTCTAGTAACATGTTACTTAAAGGAATTACCACAAACGCAGTTTCATCATTTTCCTGATGATTATGTTGAAACCTTTGTGCGATGGAATGTGGATATGGAAATTTTACAGATAATAAATGTTTTTTTTTTTTTTTTTTTTTTTAAATTCATGGTAAGTACACTTCAGGAAAGTAGTGTAACTGCTTCTGCGAGGACGAGCAGAGTGGAAAAGAATGCAGCCGACAAAACCAAGCGCAATGTACTAACTGCTATGGAAAAATATGTCTTATACACAGGGTGTCTTGGAATGAAAGGTCACATGTCCTACTATATAACAAAATTACATTTGAGTGAAAGTCTCACCATTTTACACAATTTAAAGTCAACATTTGGACTGGAATATTAAACGGAACAGGTGTTAGGCCCTATGAACTGTCATAAACTGTAACAAGAGAAATCTATCTCGACTTTTTACAAAATCAGTTGCCGAGTCTTTTGGAGGATATGCTGCTCACTACAAGGGATGAAATGTGGTTGGAAAACGACGGCTGCCCAACACACTACGGCCGAGCTGTCAGAGACCACATTAATGAAAGGTACCTAACAAGGTGGATCGGGCGCCTCCGTCCTATCTTATGGCCACAAAGATCGCCTGACCTGAATCCCTTGGATTTTTTTTATTGGGGCTGCCTAAAAGATTTAGTTTCCTTGACGGAGGTAACTTCGATTACACAGTTGCGTGAGAAAATAAAAACAGCTGCGGAACACATTAACCACAAAGGTTATGCTCGCCGAATAAAAAGATCATGTGTCAAAAGATTTAGGGCATGCATAAGAGAAAATGGCGGCCATTTTGAACACATTTTATAATCAACGAAATAAAAAATATGACTCTCATTTATTCTTTTTTTAAAACCATTATCATCATTTTTACTACATGTTTAAAATGCTCAATGGTCTCTTTAGCAGATTGAACTACCATAAAAAATTATTTTAAAAGAAGTATAAAATAATTATACCATTAAGATTTTTTATAAGGTTTTTTTTAAAGTTATAATAAAAAAGAACATTGTTTATGATGACTCAAATATCTTTGAGTACATTTAAAAAAACAGAGTTCAAAAAATCTTCATTTGTAGAAATGGCATTGAATAAACTTAAAAAGTCACATGTTTCGGAGAAATATTAAAAAATTAATATCTCGAAAATGGTGCGACTTTTACTAAAATAAAATTTTGTCATATAGTAGGAAATGGTATGATCTATCTACGGTTGCAGGATTATCGTTTCATTCTTGGAAACCCTGTGTGGCCGTTATATACAAATGAAAAATCTGAAAATGTTTCACGATATATCTTGTCAGGACCCATCGGCTGGGGTAGAAATACGGCTGATGCGTGTCAGCCAGTGGTTGCGAACCTGTGCACAACAGCCCTTTGCCCGCCAACATTTTGCTTTTCTACAGTCAACAAGGAAACAACGGGGAACGTGTGCGCGCACATACAACTCAAAGGCAACGTGCATCACAACAGATAAAAGATGCAGATGTGCGGCAGCAGAGCAAACAGCCAAATGTGTATACACTGGAGGCGTTCGGTCAGCTGGGGATGTCACATCCATCAGAGCTACAGAGCAGAGAAGAGTGATCCAAACCACAAGCAGGGCTGGTGCGCAAACCAGTCTACCATGCAGCGTGATAACCGATTATACTACCTATTACGAACGTAACCAAGAGTTTATGCCAACCATAGCTTCTGGGCCCTTTAAATCTAATAACAGTTACGAACACCTAATAAATCACATCTAAAAATTAAGCCAATATTATCACATGTGTGTCAGTAACAGGTAATGAAGTTAAATGAAGGATACTGTTGTTCTCTCCTTTGGTGTGTTATAAAACAGTGCATGGGTATAATAAGCGTGTTTTTTTTTTTTTTTTTTTTTTTTTTTTTTTTTTTTTTTTTTTTTTAAATCATAAAAACGATGCAGCCACTGGCGCAAATAACACAGACGACGCTTCAATAAAAGAGATGAGCTTCCTCAACTTTTATTACAAATAAGTATAGATGTAAGGCGCTATAGCTAAGGTTCTCGAAAAAAACCTCAAGTTTTTAAGTGATTTAAATTACGTCACTACTGCAACGCAAAGGTAGCCTGTTGTGAATTATTAATTATTGAGCTATGATTTAAAACTTATGGGATTGGATTTATTAGCAAAAAATATTTTAAAATAATTTAAAGGCGGTTAATTTACTTGATTAAGAAATTTTTCACTTATTTTGGATAAATTAAATCATACTGACAATAAATTAAACTTCAGATATGAGCTGGTAAAAAATTTCCCAAAAATCGACGAAATCGATAGGAACTCTGCAACTTCAAGCGAAGACACGATCACGTCCACTAGGAAAATTTTGAAAACCGTGAAATGTGGCAAAATTTAGCATATCAGATCGCAGTTAAAAACTAATACACAATGAAAGGTAACGATTTATTCTCAGAAAATCCTTCTAAAATTTTGCAAAATACAAATGATAACGAACGGATAAACCGCAGAGGTCACAAAATGGTAAAGCACGTATGCAGTTTCATTGTTTCAACTTAAACCATTTATACCTAAAGGAGAGATATCTCTGCATCTTATATATTATGGCATCCGGAAAAAGTACTTCACCCGCCAGAAATGAAGAGAACTTATAAAGCAGTAAATCAGCTGTTCATCATCTAATCCTACAGAAGCACTTTAGAACGTCGACTGAAATTATTCTTGAAGATACTAATGAGATTTATAAAAGAAAAAAAAATCAAAATAGGTATACAGACTTGTGGGGTGATGACGAACGAACGATTTTATTTCAAGAATCACTCAACATATTGCGGCTAAGTATTCTCTGCTTAACACCGCCAGCATTCCATTTTGCTAATGAGGGCAACAAATTAAGTGGGTAGATCCTCTCCTTTCCTTATTTACATAATACTAAGTACTGCCCGAAAGAATTATCCTGTCCTAGAAAGGAAACCATGCATTTAAATAATATAAAGTTGCTGGCGCTCAATTTTTTCGTATATCATGGAATTATTATATGTCGTGGCGATTTTGATAAACTACATATCCTTAAAACTGACATGTCAACGTTGCCGCGAGACTTTGAAACCATATTGTCTGGGCTTTTTTCGACCCATCTACATTGAAATATAATACTTTATATTCAAACAAATTAAGTGTTGAGAGGTAACAACTTTGAAATATATTACATACGTAATTTGGTGATTACCAAAAAACTGATTTTCACCCTAAAAGTGAATGTTTATGGAGTTAGTGCTCAAATGTTTAAAGATTTCTGGTGGAAAAAATTACTTTTTCGTTTATTTAATTTTTAATGAAAAGACTTTTACCAGTTAACACACTTCTTATATATCAGTGAATCACGTAATGAGATATAAAGTTCAGTTGGGAAGCTTTAGGGAGGCCACGTGGTGCATCAGTCTGAGTTCGTTGGCCTTGTTCCATACACTCCCCATCGGAAGTCAGCCGAAAGCCGTAATTTCCTGTTTGTGGTGGCAGGGATGAGGACAGGCCGTTGTTTGGATGGCGCAGTGCTTGTGTGTGGGAGGGAGACAGAAAAGAGGGTGGAAGACCGCCTGTGTGATAGCCCACCACAACACATGTGGAAAATCGGAGCCTATTACAAGAAGTCTTTGTTTCCTCTAGCCCGTCTTCGATTTAAATTTTTTTAACTGCTTAACGTCTCTTAACAGCGAGGTCTTTATAGACGGGAAAGGATGGAGGGCAAGGAATGGTAAGGAATTCGGCCATGGCCTTTTGTAGGAAGCATCCAGGAATTTGCCTGGAGTGATTTGGGAAACCATGGAAAACCCAAATTGGATGCCCGGACGGGGATTCGAACTCGCGTCCTCCCGAATGCGAGGCCAGAACGCTAACCGTTACACCACCGCGCTCGGTTTCGATTTAAGAAAGTGAAGAGTACCAAAAAGGAAATGAATGTCTGGTGTTTATAAGAGAAATACAATGGCTAAATAGTTGTATGATGTAACGTAACGTCATATTCGACGTAACTGAAGGTGTTTTAAATGCAGAATTATTGAGAACAGTGTGCTGATTTTTAGATAACTGTATGGACTTGTGTCTACAATAAGACCAAAGTATTGTATGATTAAAATAACAATACGATAGAGTAGAAGAGAGAGAATTGTGTAAAAAATTTGAATAACAAGAAGGAAGCTGGGCGTCAGGCATTTTGATGCTGCAGTACATCAAGTTTTTGAGTCATTTATTCCCAGCCATGTGATTAAGTGAGGCCTTGCAGGTCTTCAATTTGCCAATCCTTTGCAAACTGAAACCTTAGCGAATGGAGAGCCAGTTTAAACGCCGTCTTTGACGGACCTTTAGTAAATCACATAAGTATGAAGTTGATACAAAGTTAGAAAGAATCTACAATCCAAGTTGATATCTCCTATCTTAGCAAGGGAAAGGTGCCTATTGACTGCTCGAAGAAAGTACCGTTACCAGCATCTATACAAATCCTACTTACAAAATGCCAAAGATATTGTGAGAGAGGAAATTCAATCGAGAAGATAAACTTGGAAACTAGTTGGACCAGGGGCCAGTGCGTAAATTTAGCATCACTTGCAGATTTAATTGTCTCTATCACTCTGTCTGTCGGTAAAAGATTTAGAAATAACTTGACAGTGGGGGTATTGAGTGAAATATAAGCTGAAGTTTATTGGATATTATGATTGGCGTCTTAGCTAAATCTGCTATTTGGAATGTGAGTATTTAATTTGTAGTTTTAGTCTCTCAGGATTTTAGCAGTCTTAAAATACTGTAAATGTACAGAACGTAATCAATCGTCGGAGAAAAGCCTGAATAATTAAGAGAATATTATAAGGGGTCTAGTTATTAGGTTGACAAATTACATGAACAAATATAGTTACAGTTGAAAGGAATGACGCGTGTTAGAATATCTGTATAGAAAATTTTAAAGTTACGACTGTGATAAAATATACTGGTGTGGAAAACTTAAGGATGAGAGCGTTAAAGTAGCATAACTACTCGGTGAAAACTAATACAAGTGCGGGAGCATGTTACCAGAGGTCTTTCAAACGTGCAAAGAAAGTTGGAATTCTCATAGCGTAAGGTCAGTGCGACTTTATTCGTGTGGTTCCGCAATACGAAGCAGTTGATGGAACTGGACAAGACAATGTGTGTAAATCAGTGAGCTGTTACAGTACATTGTGGTGATTGAGCTCCATGACAATATTACCTGGAAATAACATCTGGATGACTTCACCTGGAATAGAATCATTGGGGAACTGGAAGAAGAACAAAGTATGATGACTGTAGCTCAGGAATCTGGTATTGCTCAGAGCATTGTTTCATGTGCATGGAGAGCACGAAGGAAAGAAGATGGTCTACCACGGTAACCTACATTAACAGAAGATTGCTACATTGTGCAACAGACAAGATGGGATCCCTGTCAAACAGATGGTACAATTGTAGCCGCTTTTAACAGGTCTGCAAGGCACGCACTCTCCCACTTCACAGTGGCACGGTCACTGCATGAGGATTCACTCTTTGCCCGACGACCTTTACGTCGTTTTCCGCTGACTCCCGCACACCGGTGGCACCGTTTGTTATGTTACCTAAAGCATTAGGACTGGACGAACAAGGAGTGGGTTCGCGTGATCTAAGATGATAACATATTTCTTCTGTATATTTACTCTGGACTTAAACTCAATGATCGTTATGATCATCTTATAAGAGTTATGATTCAGGGAGCCATAATTTTGAACGGGCGTAGTGACCTCCAAATCTTTGAACAGGATAGACTCACCGGTCAACTTAATTGCAACACTTTACTCCTTCCCCACGTGTATTTTGTTCATGAGTACATCCAGCCCTGACTTTATTTTCATGGATGACCGCCTCGAAACTGCAGGTGAAGGAGCTCTTGGAACGAGAGGTTATTAGGCAAATGGACTGTCCTGTCCGTTCCCCCAATTTAAATATCATCGAGCACGAGTAAGATGCAATGGGGAGACGTATTGCGGATCGTCCATATGCACCAACGACCATCCAGCAGGTTTAAACCATGCTGGTGGTGGAATGGAACGTCTTGCCACGAGAACTCCTACCCAATCTTGCGACCATCATGGGAGAACGTTGCAGATTAAGCATATCACTGTCCGTGGTGATTACACCCCCTTATTAACAAACATGTACCTCCTTTTTCTAATATCCAGGCGACCATCATGAGTCGCAGTAACTTATTGACTCGGTATAGTAGTGCCATTTTTGCTAGACTAATCACGCGCTTTTTTTGTTTTTGTTTTCTAGTTACATGGAACTTTCTATGTATGGTTCAAGTTTCATCGAGTTATGTTATTTGGCAGTGACAAAGCATGCGAACGTTATCGTTTTGTCTTAAAGTTTTGAACACTAGTGTATAAAGAAAGAAGTGATATAAAACCAATTCAGCGACCTGTGAGCAAATAGAACGTTAGTCACAAATTACAGATTTGTTGTTCGTGTACATAACAGCAATAGAGCAGGTATTTACTGCAAGTTTTGTGACTATGTACAAGATGCGTTAAGAGCAGATGTTTAATTACAATGGCTATTCGGAAAATAATACCTCAAAACATTACGGAAGTTTCGTGTGTCTCAGTTAAATACGTGTGCGATCAGGTTGCACAGATATAATAACTATTATTACTAATATTACATGAGATTGAAGAGACGGTAACAATAATTTCTCACTTACTTTAAAATAATGGATACTAAGCGAGTCGAAGTATTTATTGATTTTCAGACAAAACATATGAACTATGAAATTAATGCTTTTTTTTTTTAAGATCGCAGAACATTTCTGATTTGATAGACTATGATGCAGAAAGATTTCATTCTATCCGTCGATCTTCGTATCTTAGTATTAATCAAATAACAATTTCTTTGGGATTGTGCATAAACTACGTGGCTTGGTCTAGGGGTGGAGGGGAGTGGTTGGCTGGAAAGCTACGCTGGGCTACGTGGGAGATTCCGAGCCAGGCCACGTAGCTTTTCTTTCATATTATTTGTCACAGTTAAAATGAGATACACAACACACAGAAGTATTCAAATATTTATTTCCGTCATTTAACTATCCCCGAATGTAATTTACGATAGTTTGACAGAGAGAAAACAGTAAAAAATGTCTTCTGGATTTTTTTCTTATGGCTTTACGCCTCGTCGACGTCGAGGTCATTAGAGGCGGGGTGGGACTAGGAACAAAGAACGGGAGGGAATTCGGTCATGGCCTATTGAAGGAAGCATCCCGGCTTTCACCTGGAGCGATTTGGGGAAACCATGGAAAACCAAAATCTGGATGCCCGGACGGGGATTTGAACCAGCGTCCTCCCGAATGCGAAGCAAGAGCGTTAACCGCTCACCCACCACGCTCAGGTTTTTGGAATCAATATAGAAAATAGCTACGTGTTGCGGGGGAGGGGGGGAGGGTAGAGACAAAAGCCACGTCGAGTTGCGGGAGGAGGGGGGAGGGTGGGTTCACAGGAGGCCGAAATGGAGCTACGTGGTTTATGGACGCTCCCTTATTAGATTGCTGCAGATCCTCTTTCGCTCTTGGATACGAATGACTTACCTCGTTACGGATATATTCATAATCGTGCTGTAAAGTTCATAACTTTGAATATCGGGAGAATAAGAGTTGATTAAGTGCTACCTCCCGATCAAGCAGCGAGGAAATCCTCGATACTACTTTAAGATAGTGTTGCACGGGGGTCAAACAGCTGTGTCATTCTTTTCAGGAGAGTGGATTGTACACAAAAGTACTGTTTAAGTTTGTAATTACTCAGACATCCAACGATTTCGTATGACTCTTAAACCGCGTCACTTTTTGGAGATAGCACAATCGCTGGAGAGTCTGCTGTTAGTGGAGTTACAGTTGAGTGGCTGCCGGGGATGGAGCCTGGAGGGCTCTCCAGGAACCGTCGATAAATTTCAAAACACTCCAGCGCACGGCTGGACCCACAGAGAGGGCAAGCAGTTGGTGAATTAAATGAAACGTTACTTCTTTACCGTTATCACAACAATTTTCGCTTCGCCCACAAACTGTTTATTCAAGGGTTATCGATAGTACCATCCAATATACATGTTGAGTTTCAGACACATTGCTAATAGTTTTTTTTTTTTTTCGCAGAGATATGATTCTGAGAATCACATGAGTGTTCGAACTAATCTTAATGAAATAGAGACCAGTATTTTTGTTTATATTTGAGGAGATGAATTATTTAAATTAATCTATTAACTAATTATAGCTATTTTAGTGACAAGTCTAAAGAGGATATATGACAGAAGTAAATTTTGAGTAGAAATTTAAACATAAAAAAAAATGGTTTAAAACACGTAAGTGACCTACCAACCAAGCTATTTAGTGTGGTGTCGAATATAATAGCGCAGTGGCTGGAATAGATAATTGGGAAAAGGGATACAAGAGCAATGTTGGAAGGGCAGGATGTCGTGTGGGAGAGTATATTGGCGTCGTATGGTATGAAGTTTTCTGTAAAACGAATGAATTAGTAATAACAAACGGATTGAGCGCGCCGGATTCAGGCACAAAATTAGGAGAGCAGTTAATCATAGTTGAATTTTTCAAGTACTGAAGTACTTAGGAGGCACCATTGAAGAAAATGGAGGAGACAGTGGAAATAAATCAAAGAGAAATACGAAGATTCTGATTTTTAACAGTCTTACAAGAAGTATATGGAATAGTAAAAAGATATTATACACAGGGTATATACATGCTCCAATCTTCATCTATGGTTGAGAAACATGGGTTTTGAAAGAGAGGAGTACCGGCAGTGGAAATGAAATTTTGAGGGCAGAGTAAGAGTAAACAGATAAACAAATTGAAGAATGTGATAGTTAGGGAGATGGTAAATTAGAGATCGTTACAAATCAAAACAGTTAAATGCACAACTTGTTGACAAGTTTCAAGTTGCTGCGTATTCCACTTCTGTAATGGCTTGACCTGGGATTTGAGATAAACCAGAAACAGGGAGCACTATAATTTGCTTCACATGGACGAAACAGCGCTTTGCCAGATGTGAAGATCTGGTTAAGTGGCCACAAAGTTCCTAGCGTGATCGAAATTTTGATCGAGAACCTTGATATTGCCGAAGGTCGCCGGTTCGAATCCGGCCGCGGGCATGGATGTTTAAGTGTTGTGTGTCTGTGTGAATGTCCTGTCCGTCCTGTGGTGTCTATACATAGGAAGCATAAACGCACTGGAGAAACTAAATTCACATGAAGAGATATCATAAAACACATTGAGCTAGCTGAATAGCTTAGTCGCCGAAAGCCAAAAAAAAAAAAAAAACTCTTGATATTTTAAGTCATGATTAATTTAAGTAAATAAAATAAAGCCATTATGACCAAACATAATAAGTTTGTTTGTAATAGATCAGTGTGTAAATCTAAAAACGCTAGTATACTTACCTTTCCCGCCAAAAAATTTAGTTGAACGTGCTTTTGAGTAATTTGGCTTGAAAATAAACGGGTGGAGGCATATTTTTAAGACTCTGGAAGGAATATTTAACTGAATACACAATTTGATAAAATTTGACTGATTTTTTAATATTTGTTCAGCTATAACACTTTCCATGCGGTATGTGAAGAAATATTTCGTATCCTTTTTTTCAGTATGAGGTACCATAGACATTTAAAAAATGTATTTGTCTACTGATTTGTCATGCGATCAATAAAATAAATCTTCTTGTGAAAATACGAGGCTATGAGATGCACTGACACGACAAAATAGTAGCCATAGGGTTCCATTTTTGTTTTTTGTACGCGAAATGCTGGAACTTATGCCCACATGATCGGGATTAACAGAAATGATAGGTCTCGTCCATTTTATCCCCAGCGAAATTTGAATAAAATTTTAACTGACCTTTGATTGATTGATATAAGCAAAATTAAGATTTCTGCATACTGAAGTAATAAAAGAATTGGCGAGTATGTAAGCTCTAATGGATTACAATAAAATCTTTACTGATGTATTGCCTGTCTGTATTGTAAAAACTTGATGTTTCGAGGACCAGCTCTGCCATCTTCTTCAGGTATAAATATATCTTTACTAGTCAACAATGGTGCTGAAACGCTCTTTTATAACGTTGGCTTTCCCACTGCTGTCTGTGTGCGACCAATCGCGCGTAGAACGAACCTTCAAAATTTCGTGTTTTCACAACGCAATCCAACGGTTATTGCAACCACATGTTGCACTGAAATCTGGTTAGTAAAGTGAGGAATGCTTTTGAAAATTAAATAAAATTTGGTAGAAATGTGGTATTAAATACCCATAATGAAAATTCCTGTACTATAGAATCCTGATCTGGAATCTTATTGGTAAAACATCTGCGTTGAATACTAAAGATACCCAGTTGGGCCTGAATTTTCCACCTATACTTAAGACAACCTTCACTTCTTGCCAAGGTTTCTTTGTAGATGTGAATTGCCTTGTCATACCTATGTGGTTAGAATTTAAGGTATATTTTCTCAAAAATTATTCAAGATAGGAAGATAAATTTTTTAAATATTACTCTATGTTGTCCAAATTACATTTTAACACAACCTTATTGCGAAAATCCCAGTTGATAATATGAAATTTAATAAAATATCACATTATTTTTTGAAAAAATTGGTTGCTTAAAAAGAATTTATTAAAAAGAAACCAGAGAAGATAGCAAAACATTCCTTCATCCTCGCTTTAAAAATGAATCGCGGTACATATTGAAAAAGTTTTAATTTGGTACATTGAATGGTTTTCCCATAAATGTTCCTCATATGTTTACATGGGCGGCATAAGAACCTACGGCTTCCTTTAAGTGCATATCCAGCCGTGAATACTTGGAATGGTATAACTGTTTCGATAAGGACAAGTTAAATTATTTGCTTTTTTCTGCGAATACAAAAGGCCTTTTTCCACGTTGCATAGAACTGAACTCCATTATATACTGGTGGAGAGCCAGTGGGTGTAGATGTTAACACAGTTATGTGGAAAGTAGTCAAAATGGAATATTTACGTCTAAGTCGTTAGCTTACCAAACATTATGTAGGCAGAGCCAAGTTAAAAAGTATTAAATGGCAACGAGGGTTACTGCATGTAGCAGAATTCCTGACATCACCTGTTAAAACACGAAATTCACAGAAGGCAAGTAGGTAATTACTTTACATCACCAATGGAGTGAAGATAAACTTACTGATGGAAAAGAGCAATTTTTTTCTACGAATTAATTAAAAATGTTTTCACGGAAACAAACGTTGATGCCATTTAGTTGGAAATTCAAAACCCGTTTGAAGCAGCATAACAGATGTGATGTTTTTGGCAAAAACGCACGTTCATCACAGTCTATTTTACGAGTGTAATCAACTTTTTTCAGAGGACAACCGGGGAACAGAATAATTTATTAGGAACGGTGGAATCTATGGTGACATTTCAGATCTGAATACTGCCAAAGACAAAAAAAGAAATTTCAATTTTTCATTTTTTAATCAATATTGGAGGTAATGTTAGTAGCGTCATAAGGTATTCGCCTCCGTTACTATACAAAACATTGCTGGTCTCCCCTAATATTTTTTTAACTTTTCCCTCTCATCTTTTCATACAAGACGAATGTATAGCAAATCGAAACTCTGTCACCACATCGTAAAACTACACGAATTAGATTCTTTACTGCATTAAATATAAAAACACATATAAAAAATTAAATTCAGTCATCGTCAGCCACTTAAATCATGGTATGATGTGGCCACTCGTTGTCAAGAGTGCCGACAGAACTTCAGCAGACTTTTATGTGAAAAATTGTTTTGGACAATTCTCTGACAGGAAAACCGAATGGCCCTTAGATTTCTTTCTCCCATCGGTCTTGTATGTAACCATGAATATAAGAAACCTCTGTGCATTAATTTTTCGTGTCCCAATGGTTCGCCGGGATACGCAACCCACTGTTAGCGCTACAAGGAAGAAACTGCTCCCGGCGAGCGAGCGGTCAGCTTCCGACATTGTTCGACCGTCGGCCGCGAACTATTTCATAATAATTACGCTTCATAAACTTGTATGTGCTAAGCATTTAAATGTGACGTAATTCATTAGCTTACCTTATAAAAGATGCTGGAAGTGTTGACCCTCTTGTGTAATACACATTTCACATCTTCTGAACATATTTCGAGACACACGCTGCCCTAACTGACTTAATGATTTTTTGGGTGACTGTTCTAGTCGAAAAGCGATATCGTCAATTTTCTCCTCTGTGAGAATACGGTTGACCGACAGTCTCTTTTTGTTAAAAAATGAACCCGTTTCTCTTACTTTTTTAACCAGACGCAGAATTGTTGATTTAGCTGGCAGTAAAGCGCCAGGAAATTCGCGACGAAATTTACTGCGACACTTTTTAAACGACTTCTTCTTCACATATGTATCGTAGAGAAATATTCTTTGTTGCAAACTGTAACGTACCATAATTTTACTCACACGGTACAGATTAGTAAGAGTATGAAGCCCCAAATCATCCAAACCGCAAAGAAACGTTTTTCACAACACTGATTAATAAGAGACTGAAGTCACAAACTAGCTACAATGCAAAGAAACCGTTCTTAACAATGTAAGGGTCACTGCACTGCACTGTTGGGGCAGCGGAGGTGTTAAACAGTGCGGTGATTCACGGTGCCGTATGGCGGAAACTGCTGGCTCTATGACCGAGCAAGTTGCCGACGGCAACAGGCTGGGAGGGTAGCGTTTTCCGGCGAACGCCCTGTATTTCAAGCGGATGTATTGACGAACAGGAAAGAATTTGACCAATAAGAATTTTATTCTTAAAGTATTAAAGCAGATTATTCCTACTCACTTACGGATCTTGGTGGTGGGCGGTTAACGCTCATTCCTGCATTCGGGAGGAAGCGAGTTCGAGCCCCTGTTTTTGGTTTTCGGAAATCCCTTTTAGTCAAATTCCATTACGGTTCTGTCGAAAGATCATGGCCGAATTTCTTCTAGTTCTCTGTCCCCTTTCCTGTCTAACCTTTAAAGACCTAGAAATCTACTGGCCTTAAATACTTAAATAAAATTCACCTCATACGATAGAACGTAGTGCAGTCTTAATTGGGGGTTATAATAATTGGGATATCACCAGGTACCTGTAAGTAGTACTTCGTTGCGGTTCTGCTAGGAATAAATATTGACCATTTTTCAATAGCTACATGGGACAGCAATTTTATTTACATATGATTTGACTGGTGCAATTCTCGTTGCATTCTTATTACGGGCACCATAAGATCCGCATGGCGGTGAACATGAACCACCCATGCGCTAGGCCATATTTGAAATGAAGACTTCACAACGAAGTTTAAACTGTTTTGTCTCAACCTGCAAATCGACAATATTATCCGTGCCAAGTTAGAATTTGTGGTCGGGTGAGTAAGTCGGAACTGTCTGGATGGAGATGGAAAGGAGATCGAAAGGATCCCGTAACCCGACCTTCACCTTTGGCACAGCTTGTTGTAAAATGTGAAGCATGCCAGGAAGCTTCCGTGGTTCGGATTCAACGTTAAATAATAGGACTCCTGTACTTGGTTGGATTATCCGATTAGGTAAGACAAGAATGAAAGGAATTGCTCCCTCCACACCCCTATCTTCGATGCCAGGTTAAGTGTACCTCCTTTGGCAGTGTCGAATAAAACTTCTGGTTGCATGCGAAGCTTAACTTTTGTTAGATGAGTCGGTAGAGCGCCTGATTACGACCTATATGACAGGAGTTCTATCATCCATGAAGTTCAAGGTATTTGCTTCAAGATTAGGTTCCCAGTCAACCGGCTGTCCAATGAGTACCGTGCGGGAAACACAAGGATAACGTGGAGTCGGTCGGAGCGTAGCGCTAACTACACCACTTCCTCGGTAGTGTTTCAGGTTAATAACTCTATCACAGTGAATTCTAAGCGCTTGGTCCATTCGGTCTGATAGCGACCATATATTATTTTTTTATGACTTTGGAATTGGTGCAGAACAAGGTTCAGCGAGATGTAATGCGCAGATATATCACGTCTGAGACCTCGCATCATCCTCTTTGTTTATCTGTGATGACCTCCATATTTCTACCTGCTCTCTAGTGGCTATGCGTCATCATTTAGCGTAGAACGAGAGAACTCCCCTGGGATCCTACAGATAACGGAGCTCCATTTCAGAACCGACGTACATCCATTTATTGTTGTGTCACGTCGGTGTAAATCAGAGGTTCCCACCGGGGGTCGTTGAAGAGATCATAAGGTGCGCTTCTGGTCGAAGGATAATGTAGGGGGCATTGGTGAGCAACCGCCACCCCCCAGCTTTCCATTATTATTTTCACCTTTATGGACTGCGCCAAACAAGTTTTTCATTGCATTCCCATCATAATATACAGCGGAAAGAGGATTTAGCGTAGTAAGCAGTTATAAATCAAAGAAATGAAACGTATTATCAACAGCGGAGCACAGCAATTGAAGATTGCTGACGACAAATGAGGCACCAAATACCGAAAAATTAGTATAATTTCAACAAGCTCATCCTTCTCACTGATAATTTTACTGTGTTTTCATGGTATTTATTTGTTACTCAAACTATGAACAACACTCCTATATTGTTGATATCTTTTCATAAAGTAATTTTAAAAATTTGTCCTTGTTTTTGCAATTCGTGATCCACCTAAGAGGGGTGCCATCAAATTACTGTTTGAAAAATTTGGTTACTACCCAAATAAGTTGGAACACTATGGATTACATTACTGGTTGCAAGAAGGGGAATCAGAATTTTTTTTTTTTTTTTTTTTTTTTTTCTGGATGGGGAGCCGCAAGATATTTTTTTTTTCGAGAAGGGCGTGGTAGTCTAAAATAGATTGGGTAGCTATTGTGTAAACGATTATTCATTACCAAGTAGAAGGAGAGGAACGTTGTAGCTCAATAGCCTGAACGACGATGTACAATTTCAAATCTTCGTCCTGGCTTTCCGCCACCTTGTCTTCGGTATCGGTTGTATTCGTAGACTCCTAGAGGAATGCTTGTTTTGTTCCTGATTTCCGTCTGTAAGACTTCATATTGCATAACACAAAACATCTGAAAGACGCAACGCTCTTTCCCTCTCTTATATCTGATCATCTATAATGACTATGTCAGTGGATAGCACGTATTTTTTTAAAAAAATTTCAACGTTACTTGAAGCACTGAGCAGTAATTTTTATGGTGTCTGTCCAATCACCACTTATTCATTCTTCTGCGTAATTGTCGTATAAGCCCTGGAATAGCAGTATGGCAGTTGCAGAGTGTAGTTACTTGATTGTAATGAGAATAATTTTTTTTATATGAAAAATGTGAGAATAGTTATGTGTGAGTAAAAGCATTAAATCTTAGAGCCCACGTGAAATCATAAAAAAATGTATTTTGCTTATCATAACCTAATTTCATCGTTGCTTTCGGCTACTCTGTTCGATCTAGATGCTAAACAAACGATCACCCAAAATCACTCAGTGCTTCTACAAATAACCACCATAAAGATTCAAATCTCCCTGACAAAATGTAGTTGCGGAAATGACGCTTATAGGTAAAGTTTAAATGTGCAGTCCTTTAAGAGATTACGGTTTTATTATCTGTATAGATTTCTTAATGAGAAAAACGGAAACTGAGGTTGGATACAAGAATAAAATTATGGCTCTATTGATGAAGCACAGTATACAAACAGCTTTAAAATATTACGGGAGGCGTTTCAGTATTCAAAATATAGCTAGCGCATTGTTGCAGAGAACTGCAGATGTAATTGAGATGAAAGGCGTTGGCGGTACCTTTGTCCTTTTGGCGGTAATTGCGACACAGCGCGACGGAAGTTCTGTTCAATCGCTGAGTGGAACCCCCCTGTAAAAGGAAGCGCTGTTCTGCTGCCGCGTCCTAATTAGAGTCGAAATGAATGCGCCGCATCTCAAACGACCTGCATGCATTCAGATGTACTGCGACCGTGTAACGAGTTGGCATTCACGTCTGCGAGTGCGTATACGACAAGTCTTCTTTAAGATTAAAAAAAGAAACCTCGATTAATTACACAGACATATCTGATGTTTGTGTGACAGGGGCGAAATAAATACTAAAATAAGTTGGTAAATAAACGCTCTTTCAGGAGAGCAGAATTGAAAGTGTAGGTTACACAGAATGTTTGGGACTATAACTAAGGTGACCAGACGTCCCGATTTAGCCGGGACAGTCCTTTTTATTTCAGCTTTTGTCCCGGATTTTTTTAAATCCAAATCGGGACGCAAAATGTCCCGATTTTCAAGGCCTGGCATTCCCCCCCTCCTCGTTTTACATTCTTGACTATTTTATGCATCCTCAGGAAACCTTTCCTAACTGTCACAAGTATTATTTCCTTTTAAATATTTTTCTGTTCTTCTGCAAATGCATGAATTCATTTCATCACTTCTATCCATCGTTGCGGCTGGCGTATCTTTTAACATTTACCGCCGTGCCTATTCATTATTGTCGGCTACTTGTTATATTATGTTGCACGTGCTTTTAAAGTTGAAGACGTTACATTAGCATTTAGTTGAACCTTTTTTTTTTTTTTTTTGGTGATGGCAAGACGTGCAATAAACAGTGCGATGTTTTGCCTGTGTTAAGTTTGTTTGATTTAATAACAGCGTGAGAAGAAAATAATGTCACCACCGAAACGAAAGTGTGTATTTAATCCTAAACTTGAGAAAGAATATCTATTTATTAAGAAAAACCATCACTGATTCGGATATTCGATGCAATGTATGTTCTTTTTCATTTAGCATAAGTCACGGGGGCCGGTCTGATATTACGCATCATTTAGCTAATGAAAAAAATAGAAATGCAGTGCGTGTAATGACAGATGCCTCAAATCATAAGTATATTAAAATATTTCCTATACGGGTGAGGTATTTTCTTCCTGCTGAGGGAATTAGTGTTAAATTGTTAGAACCTAATTCACTGCCTGGAGTAAGCCGGCGACCTTTTTTTTTAATTTTTTTTTAGCTCTACAGCTGGCCCAGGATCGAAAGTTCCGCCTAGACTTTTCTAAGCTCTACTGGACTGTGGTGCGGTTTTTTGGGAGTGTCCCGGTTTGGTGGATTGAAAATATGGTCACCTTAACTATAACACAGGTTTTTAATGATTTTTCATGATTTTTATACTTTTAAGTCAGCAAGCCACGATAATATTGTGAAGATACATAGATATGTATAAATAATTGATTTTATTTCATGCGTGAACGGAAGTAGATACCGATTAGAGTCGTGCAAACGCTGTCTACGCTCGTTCGTTTTGTCGTTGGCAGTGCGACCTCTGTCGGCCAAATGCCGGAATTACAGTGCAGAGGACCGAGCTTGGACGTAAGTTCGAGCCTTACAGTAGGCTCGGCTAGTTATTCACGTGCTGCGATGTGAAGAAGCGACATTGGTACTCGACCGGTATAATCGGAACTGCCACGAACTGCATCGCAGTCTTAAAATCACTAAATCTAAGAACGAAGCAACTGAAAAATTAAAGAGAGTATATATTTTCTTATTATTATTTTCTACGTGCTGTTGTATCATTTTATGAGGTTGTATATATTTACTTTCGGAAAATTCGGATACTAGAAGATCGCGCACAACTCTATGTTAATGAAAAAGTAAAAATCGGCAGATTGAACTACATTTCAACAGTTCTGTGGTGATTTTGCAGCATTTCATAAAAAAGTGAAACAATCTTTCTCCTGATCACATGAAATATCTTTTGGTTATCAACAATCACTTATTAGAGTGATATCAATTATGCCATTAAAGTGAGTTCAATGTTGTGCATTAATAGGTAAAAGTTGTTAAAAGACATCACATTTATTTGGAACCTCTGTGTTAATAATAATAAACTAATTGTGGAATCAGGGTATACTTTATGTATGCAGGTAGCTATTGATACGTAACTTAATTATGTTTTTCGTTACTCTGTGTACTGATCTCATAGTTTGCAATACTACCGTTACATATGTTTGTCAAACACATACACTTTGCATTTCATGTCTACAGCTATTCAATTGACGGAACACACACAAAAAATGTTGGTAGTAATCATTGATATACTGTAGATTCGATAATCCCCCTGCCTTACGATCTTGTCCAGTTTTCTGTGATGTATCATCCTTCTACATCTACATCTACATTCATACTCTCCAAATCACAAAACTTGTGGGTGGCAGAGGGTGCTAAGCACCAATCCTAAACCCGCCCATTCCAATCCTTATTGCGCGACCCAGGCGAGGAAGACACTGTGTGCAGTTCCTGCATTGCAGAACCCCTCGCCTTCATTTGCACAGAGTCTTCGTTTGTCCGCTGAGATGGGGGAAACTCTAGCGGTCACAGCTCGCCCGAGTAGAGAGGACCGGTCATAGGCATAACTGAGCGAGTTCGAGCACAATTTGCACAACACTAATACCGATCATAGGACGATACCAAAGACACTTTTATTGCGTTTGTTGATTTAGAAAAAGCTTTTCATAAGGTTAGGTGAGACAAGATATTCAAAATTTTAAAGAAGTAAGGTCTAAAGTATCGAGATAGAAGAATACTTTAAAATCTCTATAAGAATCAAGTGGCTATAATAAAAGTAGAGAATCATGAGAGACATGCATCAGGGTGTGAGACAAGGTTGTAGTCTATCCCCGTTAATATTCAACTTGTATGTAGAAGAAGCAATGAAGAAAGTCAAAGAAAAATTTCGATGTGGCATAAGTGGTCAGGGAGAAAAAACCAATATGCTACGATTTGCTGATGACATTGTCTTGTTAGCAGAAAGGGCTAAGGATATTGAGAAGTTACTGAATGGCATGAACAAAATACTCGAGGAAGATTTTGGACTGAATATAAATCAAAGCAAGACAAAAGTGATGAAATGTAGCAGAAATTATAACAATCACAGTAGATTAAATATCAAAATATGATTGGATGCAATAGGAGAAGTAAATGAATTCTGTTACTTAGGAAGCAAAATTACAACCGGTGGCCGAAGCAAGAATGGTGTTAAAAGCAGAATAGCACTAGCAAAAAGAGCCTTCATGAAAAAGGGATATCTTTTAGTTTCAAATATTAATCTAGGAATTAGGAAGAACATTTTAAAGCTCCATGTGTGGAGCACAGCACTTTATGGTAGCGAAACATTGACTCTAGGAATACCTGAAAGAAAGAAAATTGAAGCATTTGAAATGTGGTTCTACAGAAGAATGCTGAAAAATTAAGTGGACAGACAAAGTAAGAAATGAAGGAGTTTTGGAAATGATGGGCGAGGAAAATAATTTGTGGAAGAAGCTTACAGAAAGAAGATACAGGCTGCTAGGTCATATTTTGAGACATGCTGGATTGATTAATTTTTTATGGAGGAAACAGTCGAAGGTAAAAACTGTAGAGGAAGACAGAGATTAGAATATATGAAGCAGATAATTGAGGACGTGGGTTGTAAGGTAGAGATGAAGAGGTTAGCACAAGATAGGAAGGAATGGAGGATTGCATTAAACCAGTAGAATGACTGACGACAGAAAAGAAGGACGATACATAATTTTCGCAATTAATAAGAAATATATTGTTTCATTCAGCTTTCCAGTGGAAATTCAACATGGAGACAAAAAATTCTACAAAGCGTTTCTTGCTTGCAAAAGTTGTTAGAGAATTTTTTTCCCTTAGGGAACAGATAAACCACAAAATTATAGTGACAGTCAGAGGAAAATAATAGCAGTTCCATATAAGATTTTAGAGAGAATGCTTCAACTTCAATTTATGCTTGTTGTTCTCCGCCCACGATCAGTGGGGCCAGCTGCAATACATTGAATATTTTACTGTTAAATTACTTACCCATGTTTGAATTACAAAAAATGCCAGCATCACAGTCCTTGCGATATGACACAACGTCTGCTGAGACACATTTACAATCACCATCTATTAAAAGTGAATGTATAATTGAGTGTTTCACTATAAGACGTAGATCAGACATTAACTGGGAGTTTAATATTAATGTAAACAAAAGTCAAGTTTGGCGAGTACCATATTTTCTTCAGTCTTTCCGCACAATATGTCCACATTTCTTCGATGGGAGGTGGCGTTGCAATATGTGCCGGGTTCTTGCATATAGCATCACAAACTTCAAGTACAATTGTGAGAACAGTAGTGAATCCTAATGTATAGTTGAAGCCCGCACTTCTATAAGTATTTCTTGTCGCTAATAAATCTGAATCAAATGTAACTGAGCGTGACGTGTGAGAGCTTTAGCCTTGCATTCAGCAGGACACAGGTTCGAATCTCCGTCAATACATTCAGATTTAATTTTACATGGTTTCCCGAAATCACTCCATTCCAGCGCCGGTATGGTTCCTTGAACTCAGTTCTTTCCTATCCCAAACGACTTCGACGTCAACGATACGTAAAGCCGTAAGAAAACTTTTTTAACAGTAAATGTCTAATTTTTAGAAAATTAAACCAACGAACGTTGGGGACAAAATACGAAGATGTGTCTGCAGTGCAAGAAATACAGTCCTTACGGAAAAGTGGCATAATTTCCAAAAAGAAATGCTTCTAGAAATATGAACAACAGATGGCTTTTCTTACACCTTTTACAGAATTCGGGAAGTGAGGATACAACATAAATAACCTTTAAATGAATTTAAATCCGATATTGTTATTATTGATAACTTTTAACACAAGACCAACAGTGGTTTAATCTCCGGCTTTTATCACCTCTAAAGTGAACCAGAAGGTATTATATTCAGCAGAGTTTGATATAGAAGAAACTGCACCTAAACATGAAAAGATTATCAACGCAAAAAATGAACAAGTTATCCAAATCAAACAAGTTACAAGTGAAGGAGTTTCTGACAACCCGGGAAAGATAAAAAAAAACGATACGAAGACTACAAACTTTACAAAAACAAAAAACGACAAAAGACCATGGATACTTCTACATACCGATGCAGACAATGTTTGTTGTGATTTGGGTGAGTTGTCATAGTTCCTTAGTTTTGTGATTATTTGCGAAAATATTAATTTCTTAATATGGCCAATTTCATAAGTCAATATTCATAAAAGAAATGAGTGGAATATTATCTCACAATAAATGACGATATCACTAATTGGAATAAATTACAAGAATACCATATATTTACATTCAAAAGATGAAGCAAAAATCGAATGTTTATCAAAACGTGAATATGCAAATCAACATTCTTTGGCAGATCATTATAAACATTCTTAAAGTTTGCTCCTATTGTATTAGAACTTATTTTTATGAAACATGAGACTATATAATTTAAAGTGTTAGTAGTATCAGGGCGTCACTGTGCAACTACAATTGTGTGCGATTGGCAGCTAATGGTGTTGTTGATACCAACTCCATGCCGATGCCGGTGTGTGACGTCAAACGGCATTGCAAACAGCTGCCGATCAGTCACCGAATGACAACTAATTGGGGCTTTTCTCTGTCCAGGCTTTGACAACGTCCAGCTCAAATACCTTATTCAATGCATCTGACAGAGATCTGCGTAGCATGACGTGTTACAAGGGTTATATCACATCAGCACTAAGCACAATCGGTCCTCATGATGGATTGGGCATACAAACATACAAGTTTTAAATATTAGTCTATAAACAACCATGTTGCTGTTCGTTTATTGAATGGTCATTCTCCACAGTTCAAAGTTTTAATTAGTTTATTTCCTCATGACACTTCCGTATTTCCGAATTGGCCCGGAATTTGTGACTGTCTCTATCTTCGATATACACTGATCAGCCAGAACTTTATGGCCACCAACCTAATAACTGGTATGTCCGCCTTTGGCAGGGATAACAGTGGCGACGCGTCTTGGCATGGAAGAAATGAGGCCTTGGT
Organism: Vandiemenella viatica; assembly: GCA_031002005.1. Lineage (NCBI taxonomy): Eukaryota > Metazoa > Arthropoda > Insecta > Orthoptera > Morabidae > Vandiemenella > Vandiemenella viatica. The sequence goes on along the minus strand of CM061920.1, from coordinate 300,325,438 downwards.
AGGTCGTTGTAGGAAGTTGGCACCACATCTGCACACACAAGTAACCTAATTCCCGTAAATTCCGGGGCGGGGGCGATGAGTTCTGACGACACGTTTAATTAATTTAATTTAATTTAATTGCAATGGATCACAGGCTCCGCTGGCAATTTCCCTACACACCCATCTTCCCCCTATCTTGCACCTACCTACATTTGCCCTCTACAAATTTTATCTTTAAATTCTTTCAAAGTTTTCCGTAAATTATTCATCATTTTCTTGGTAACTCATTCCAATCCCTGACACCCTTACCTAAAAAAGAGAATCTTCCCACACCCTTGTGCCTGAAATCGAGTGCCAGCTTGTGGTCATGGTCATCTTTTCCCTTCCATGCACTACTTTTCATACCTATTGCAATATCTTTCCATGCCTCGTCGCCAGTATATGCCCTGTACACTCCCATGACCCTCCTCATCCTCCTCCTGTCTTGCAATGAATCCCAATCCAGCTCCTTTATCATATCCGTCACTGATTGCATTCTGCGATAATTTCCAGAAACCAATCTAGCAGCCCTTTTTTGCACCCTCTCCAACTCCTGTATTTGATACGTAAAATGAGGGTCCCATACTACACTACCATATTCGAACAATGGTCTGACCAAAGTTTTGTAACCCAATTGCTTGACTTCTCTCGTACATCCCCTCATTACTCTCTCCAACAGGTGCAGAACTTTGAATCCTTTTCCTACCACCTGTCCTATGTGTCCTGCCCAGTTAAGTTTGTTATCAAAAGTAATTCCAAGACATTTACATTTCAAGTCTTCAGCAAGCAATTCTTTCCCCACCTTATATTCATAATTAACCTTTTGTTTTTTATTTGTGTATCTAATAATCTGACTCTTCTTTGCATTTATCTTTATTCCATGTTTACCAACCCAATTAGATATCGTGTTCAGATCACCCTGCAACTGTTTACAATCCTCTATCGTTTTGATTCTTTTATACAGCATTATGTCATCTGCAAACAATCTAATTTCAGATAGTAAACAATCAACACAATTATTCATTAGAATAATGAATTGCAATGGCCCCAATACGCTACCCTGTGGCACTCCCATTTTTACTTCCACTTCTTTTGATACTACATTTCCTACCCTAACTTTCTGTTTTCTACCTTTTAAAAATTCTGGTTCAGGTCTTGCGAGTTGGAGGGCCAGCACATCAATTGCAACTCGCATGTTCCTCGAACCACTCAATCAAACTCCTGGCCTTGTGACGTGGCGTATTATCTTCTTGAGAAATGTCACTGCCGTTGGGAAACATGGTAGTCATGAAGGGGTGTACGTTATCTGCAACCAGAGTACGATACTTATTGGCTGTCATGATGCCATGAGCGAGGTCCACTGGACCCATGGATGCCCACGTTGATGTTCCTCAGAGCATAATTGAGCCACCGCCAGCTTGTCTCCGTCCCACGTACAGGTGTCAAGAAGCTGTTACCCTGGAAAACGACGGATTCGCACCCTCTCATCGGCATGATGAAGAAGGTATCAGGTTTCATCAAACGATGCAGCGCTCTACAACTGCGCCAATGTCCATTGGCGATGGTAATTTCAGTTACAGTTGCCGATGTCGTGGTGTTAACATTGGCACATGCATTGGTCTTCGGCTGAGGCCCGTCGTTAGGAGTGTTCGGTGTACTATGAGTTCAGATACACTTGTGCTCTGTCCAGCATTAAAGTCTGATGTTAGGTCCGCCACAGTTCGTGCCGTGTGTCCTGTTTTAGGAGTCTACACAGCTACTATTTTTGGCATAATACAGGGAATTAAAATTATAGCTGCAATAACATAGCTTAATATTCGAGCGATGAATATTGTTGTTTTAGATAGTTTAGTATCTTGTTTTTGAATACTAACAGTCTTCAAAAGCGTCCGATTTCTGTAATGAGGGGTGGCCGTCCAACCCCTCGACGTTTGGACGTGGTTTCACTTCGGTTACGCCACTTGTTGAAGACACTCACCACAGCACTCCTCAAATAACCGACAAGTTTAGTTTCCGAAATGCTCGTGCCGAGCCTCCGGGCCATCACAATCTGTCTTCGGCCAATCTCAGATAGATCGCGCGCTTTCCCAATTCTAAACGCGGATAGCACGCTCACTTATATTAAATGCACCGTGCGTAATCGAACCAGCGTTTTTCCGAATGTGAAGCCGAAACGTTACCGAGCACCCACCACGCCCCTGAATATTGTGCTTGTGCGGTAATATTATTGGTATTGTTAATGAATCCCGATAATTTTCCATATGCTAATGATAGTTTGCAAAATCAAATGGTTCAAATATTACTGTAATATTCTGCCACTAAGCTTGTAACTATGAAGAAAAAGTATAGTCTCACCACCTTCTAAAACAGGTAGCCAATTTGAAACTTTATATGAGACTGGTATGTTCTTTTTGTCCAAAAATAAGGAAGCAGTTGACAAACTTTGAACAGCCACAAATTAAACTAGAGTATAGAAATTCGTTGTTGTCAGCAGAAATAAATAATCAGCAGCTTTATTCAACACCTTATACCCAATACTTTTGTTCGTCGCAACTGATGACGTCACATTTATAATGCTCCATGTAAAGTAATTCAACTACAAAAAGTAGTCGTGGAATTTTATCTATTGAATTAATGTTTGTAACTGCAGCGGAGAAACTTTTTCAGTAACTCTTATTGTTTATAAGTTATGGTTTTTGCAGTTCGAGCCAGTTTTTCAAATAAGTAGTTGCTCTTTTACGAAGAAAATTTTAAATCACAGGCATTTTGTTATTTCTTTCTTACAGTAATTCTTTCTTCGGTATTGACAACTTTACGAAGTTGAGTATGCTGTTCGTTTTTTTTACGTCATTTTTGGTGACCGTATGTAAAAAATCAAATTCTCACCTTCTCATTCGAAAGTTCATATTAAAATGTCTCTGATCTTTTCGTAACTATGTCACAAACAGTCGTAAGTGCTGTTTTAATCAAGTCCTAAATGTAAAATTGTAAAATGAGTGATATCACGACGGGGCGTAACAAAGCATGAGGAGGTAGGGAGCATAGGTAGAGAGGGGGGAAAGGGGAGTGTTTAATTTTTGGCTGTTCCCCTACTTAAAAAGGGAAGGGAAATTGAATTGAATACGCCAGTGTATCTTTTCGCATTAATATATCTTTCCGTCACTCTTTGCAATTTATCCTGCGTTAATGCTTGGTAACTGTCACCTGTTACGGGGGAACTTAATCTGGACTCGAGCCAGACCGCTTGGTTCCTGTCAGTGCCGCAACCGCAGCTCTAATGGGACTGCACGAGCGTTAATTATCCGTCTGCAATCATTAGTCCGACAGGAATTGCTGCGGTCAGGGAGAAGAGGGCTCTTGTATATGCAAACCGTCCTCACTTTGCTGTGTGATCGACAGGCTGAACCATAGTTGCCAAATTCAGCTTCCGTTAACTGGATTGAGTAATAAAATAGGCTCATAATATGAGGCCACGTAATAGTACAGCAATGCGTCCACCGTGAAGTGTAGAGCAAGAACTGACGATGTTCTGTCACTTTTACTTTATCTGTTTACGACCATATTGAGAATTTGCATTTTCAAAAATAGACTTTTGTATATACTTTGAGAAAAATGTTTTATTTGCTTTATAGAAATATTTTTCATAGTTTCAGGGCGCAAACAGTATATAATACCAATTTTTTGTTTGTCTGCCTATTTCTCCAAGCATCTACAGTGGGGGATATACATATGTGTGCCCTCTTAGAATATCTCCAAAATGAATAGTGAGTGCGACAGACGCAAACTCTCAACTTACAGTTCTTAGTCTACCATTTTTATATATATATAAAAAATTAACATGTTTAAGAAGGTGTTATTTTCTAAATCAAATCAAATCATCGTATGGTATTGTTGGCCGGGAGATCCCGAAGGATTGTTCGGCTGCCAGGTAAAAGGGTTGACGATTCGCAGCGCAATGTGCCCACTCCAGCGGCTTACTAAACTACTAATCCTACTTGGTAAAGAGGACTTACAGGTTAAAGTGGAAGAGTTCATATTACACAGCAAGCTGTGCCAGAGGTGAAGGTCGGCTTAAGAGTCTTTGAAGATCCCAGCCGATACCGTGTTTCGAACCGGAGACCGTTCGATGTCCAGTCAGCCGCCTTAACCACTGGGCCACCACACTGCTCTATTTTCAAAATTATTGTTACAGTCAATAATAATGCAGATAATGATATGTTATTAGAGATCATTTTTGTTTAGTTACTTAGTTAATTAATAGTTAATAAAGAACGCCAACGCATGTGTACTTCAGTGTGCACACTGCACTCCATCTACCTGAAAATATTTCGATAAATGACTTTAGACGGAACACGTATTTTAGAAATGTAGACATGTGCACCTACCAACGCTAATAACACTGATGTACATAAATTTCCGCTGATGATGCATCAATGAGAGGGGAAACACAGAAAGCGTTGGCTGTGATCGTGGAGAGATCCCTGTTGCCCCTCTTGGTGAAATTTACTCCTTCTGTTTTTGTTAGATATGTTGTCTGTACTGGTGATTATGGACAGGATATCTAGTTGGGTTGGTAAACTTGGGATGAAGATAAATGCAAAGAAGAGTCAGCTTATTAGATACACAAATAAAAAACAAAAGGTTAATTATGAATGTAAGGTGGGGAAAGAATTGCTTGCTGAAGACTTGAAATGTAAATATCTTGGCATTACTTTTGATAACAAACTTAACTGGGCTGGACACATTGGACAGGTGGTAGGAAAAGTTTTCAAAGTTCTGCACTTGTTGGAGAGAGTGATGAGGCGATGTACGGGAGAAGTAAAGGAACTGGGTTACAAAACTTTGGTGAGACCATTGCTCGAATATGGTAGTGTAGTATGGGACCCTCATTTTACGTATCAAATACAGGAGTTGGAGAGGGTGCAAAGAAGGGCTGCTAGATTTGTTTCTGGAAATTATCGCAGAATGCAATCAGTGACGGATATGATAAAGGAGCTGGAGACAGGTGGATGAGGAGGGTCTTGGAAGTGTACAGAACATATACTGGCGATGACCATGATCATGACCACAAGCTGGCACTCGATTTCAGGCACAAGGGTGTGGGAAGATTCTCTATTTTAGGTAAGGGTGTGTGGTATACAGGCTACTATAATAATTACTCTGTGAAATGGGTAACTAAGGAAATGTTTATATAAACAGAAGAGGATAGATCAAGACTAGATAAGTTTGGTGAAGGCCGTGTCGTGATCGCTTTGAATTTTGAGTTACTGTGGAAAAGAACCTGTACATATTCAGAGGATGTTATAGAATTATAATAAAAAGGGAATTGATTCACATTAGATTATTATTTATTTGGCGAAGCTGGATGATGTGGAACGGAAATTGTGTTTCTTATTTTCTCATAGCAAAGGAAATAAAACTTTAGAAGAAACTACAGTAAATAAGTAGATATTTTCACTACGACGACAAGGTAAAATAAATAAAAATACGAGAACAGTAAATAGAAATACGAGACGTTCTGAGAAGATGTACATAGAAATACGAGAGGTGTCAGGGATTGGAATGAGTTACCAAGAGAAATGATGAATAATTTACGGAAAACTTTGAAAGAATTTAAAGATAACATTTGTAGAGGGCAAACGTAGGTGGGTGCAGGATAGGGGGAAGATGGGTGTGTAGGGAAATTGCCACCGGAGCCTGTGCTCCATTGCAATTAAATTAAATTAAAATTAAATTATTGAATTTTATTGTTGCTTCTTAGGTTTTTGTCATTATTTTGTATTGTGCTACATGTTTAATATCGAATTTGGTTTCATATACCTCAGCTGCTTGGTGTCGTATTGTCCGATGCTTTTGATGAGCTCGTTTTTCGATGTTGTCAACTTTCTGAAGAATTCTTGTGTTGCTGCTTTATATCTTTCTAACAGTTGTAATACTCCGGTTAGTGCGTTGAGATCGGCTGTCAGGAACCCATACGGCAGGTGTAATGCACGTTTGAGGGCCCTGTTTTGCAGTGTGGGCAGCTCTTGCGGTGTGTCTGTGTGGCGTATCACCACATTGGGCACGCATATTCCATTATTGGCCGGACCAGTGCCTTATATATTTGCGTACGGCAGCGTGGTGGCAATATGGAGTTGGCGTTTAATACTGGATATAATGTACTCAGTCTTTAATCTACCTTTTGTTTGTTGGTCCTGCACATGATACCGCCTGGTGAGACACTGGTTGAGCATGACGCCGGAGGTAGCGGACTCCCGTCTTCTGGGGAATGCGGCTGCCGCACAAGTCCAGACAGAGAAGTTACGGTGTTGTTCTTCTGTGGAACACTATTGCCTGGGACGTCTCTGCATTCATTCCTACTCTCGACTTTGTGGCCCAAGCTTGAAGTTCATTCAGTGCTGCCTGCAGGCGTCGCACTATGAGATGCAAACACCACGACAAATGAAATACGCCGTGTCGTCAGCATACAATGCCATGAAGAGGAGGTTTGGTCTTGGATCTCAGATGTGGAAATGGTGTAGAACTACAGTAATGGGCCCAGTACAGAGCTTTGAGGTACCCCGGCACGGACTCTTCTTCTTGTAGACCTGCGCCTTGTCGACTCGCACTTTGAAGGTTCTACGGCTCAAGTAGCGATGGGCGAACTCTATGTAAGGCCTGGGTAGCCCTGCCGCCATCATTTTGTGTAGTAGGACCACGTGACAAACATTGTCAAAGGCTTTGGCAACATCCAGTAGAACCATACCACAGTATCTGTGTCGGTTGAATGAGTTGGTCACCTCTTCTGCTACCCTTGCCGGTTGCTGCGTAGTGGAATGGCTGGCTCGGAAGCCACACTGTCCAGAGGGAATGATATTGAGACGCTACACGTGGACCATCATTTGGCTCAGTAGTATTCTTTCGAACATCTTTGACACGGCTGGAAGCAGTGATATAGACATGTAGTTCTGCGGGAAGGTTGGATCCTTCCCAGGCTTAGGCAGCTGAACTACCACCACTTCCTTCCAGGCTCTCGGGTATCGGCGTTGCCTGATGATCCGGTTGTATATGCGAACAAGCATCTGAATTGCAGCGGCTGCATGCTGCTTCAGGGTGACGTTTATTCCATTTCTGCCCCGCGCTTTACTAAGTGGCCATTTCTTGATTACGATGATGATTTTGGATTCGGCTACGTCTTCTATGAGGTTGTTTTCCTCTTCTGCTGCTTATAATGTTTTTATTAATCTTCTCTTCTTGTTAACATTTAAGAAATTCGTGCGTTTCTTCGATACGCTTCATCAAGAGAAAATAAATATAAGAAAAAACCTCACTTGTTTTTTTTCTCTTTTAACCAATCTCCTTCAATTAAATACTGTTTCGTAACTTCATATGTTGAACAATAAATTACACTTTTAAAGCATTGCAGTCTCTCTGTACACACATTTCAATATAATCTTTTACTAACCGTTTTTTCGCACAGCCACAAGCCGCAGTCTTTTACAAATACGAGCCGTGCCCACACATTTCATTCGTCCGCGCTCGTCCTGGTGAATCTTGTGGTCTGTTTCCAGGCGGTGCCATCCTCAATCCGCAACTGAGCCATCCTGTTGTCCCACTGTTCTCTTCGGAGGGCTTCTAATCTGGCTTTTACTCTCCGTTCGATGGTGTTGTGGAGAGATTTGTATGTTCGCGTGTCCTCTTTTTTTTTCTGTGGGGCTGCTCGGTCTGCAGCTGTGATTGTTACGGCGTCATTTAGGTCGTCCGCCCCGTTTTCAGTTCATTGTAGCACCACTGACTACAGTTCATAGCGGATCTTATCCCAGTTGGGTCTGTTGTAGTCTTTGCCGCTTTCATTCTCCCTAGAGCCTTCCACGTCCCACTCAGTTATTACTGGATTATGATCGGACGATAGTCTGGCTATCGACTGAAGATTAGGGAAGGCTGGGATGTCACGCGTCGAGGATGTCTGCCCGACACCTCTCTGCAGCTCTAAAGTTGGTTGGCTCCATCACGCTAGTCCGTCCGCTGAACCTCTCTTTCAAGCACGTTGCCACTTGCGTTCGCAGTTCTGTTATGCCACTTACGGTGTTTAGCGTTGAAGTCTTCTCCCAAGATGAAGCGCCTCGTTGTGTTACTTATAGCACCCACATCTGTGACTGTCAGCATGGATCTCGGCGGTTGGTAAGCCTTTCCTTGGTGGTAACCATGACAGCGGTGGCCTCAACACTGATCAAGTCAGGCAGTGCTACCACGTGGTTATTTACCCGTATTCGGTGGCCCTGTCACAGTGGTAAGAACAGTAGTTTGGCACCGAGACTCTAACCCCTGGCTTCAGGTGTGTCTCGCTTACCAAGCATATGTCTATTCCCTCTGAGATTAGAAATTCCTCGAACTCTGTTAGCTGCCTGTATATGCCGTTGGTATTCTATATACAGATATGGAGGCTCTCAATGGATCTAGCGGCCATCTTAGTTTATAATCTTGTAGTGGCTTGCTCTGTTTTTAGACGAGACGATGGTGGCCGGAAACTGCTGAATTGTGGCAGCTAGGCTCTGTACTATTCTTTCCAACTGGATTAGGACCCCGTGCATTTCCATCATTATGTTATCCATCGTAGCTGTGGCAGACTTGGCTGTTGTGGGGCTATGTGCTGCACTGTTGCCTTGAACTGAGTGTCATTCTCTTCGGATGCCTGATCCCACAGGTGTAGTTGTTGCTGCTGGATTCTGTGTTTCAATGTTCAGAAGAAATAGTTTTTCTTTTGGTTCTTCTTCTTGTTGTGTTCTAGGAGATGACTATTTTTTGTATGTTGTTTTCCCGACTTGTCTCCTTTTTGCTTCTTTGGCTTTGCTTTAGGGCAACCTTTAAAGGAGGCAACGTTTGGCCCTCGACAGTGCATGTTGGCCGTCCTTCGCCTTTCACCAGTGAACAGTCCTTCGATGAATGATGTCCACTGCACCTAACGCAAACTAGTTAGCCTACAGTGTCTGCTGATACGACTGTAAGACTGGCACCTGTAGCACTGTGGGTACCCGCGGTCTGTCTTTTTATTCCACGCTGATGTTGATGTGGAGAAAGCTTTGGCTTTGTTTTCCACCGTGTCCTTCATTGAGACCACAAATAGTGGCACGGAACTTTGTTCCAAGTTTCTCTCACTGGGTAAGCTGGTGCCTGGAGTTCTCCAAGGGATTCGAATGTGAAGCCTGTGTCGTTTAAAGAATCTTGTAACTCACTGGCAGGAAGTCATATTGGGAGACCCCGTATCACACACTTGACTGTCTCTTCAGTGGTCAGGGGGAAGGAGCAGTAGGGCATTCCCTCTTCTTGTAGTAAGCTAGTTGCTTTTTTGTAGTCGTCCATACATCTTACTTTTATTTGTGCTCCGTCTCCTGTGGGCTTGACTTCATAGGAGGATTCATATATTTCTTCGAGCCTTGGATTTACAGTCGAAATATATCGAGAAACTCTGTCAATGATCGGAAGAATACGGTGGTTGTATCCGTGTGTTTTTTCTGTTTCCACCGCCTCCTGCTGTTCCTCCACCGGTGCCTCATAACGACCCGCGGTTACGGTATTTGATTGAGATTCTATCAACTGTACCGGTCAAGCGGTCTTCTTTGGTCGGCGCCAACGATATCCACTTTCATCTTGGGAGTTCTCGTGGTTAGACTGGTCGCAGGCACCTGATTTTCCATCTTTTGACGTCGAAGCGATGGATTCCTGTTGTAGAATAGTGGAAGACAGGCAGTCTTTCTTGGCAGTTGATCTGTCACGGGTTCTGCTGCCTGATCGTTTCGCTGTCTTATTGACAGCTGGGCGGGACAAAGCTGTCTTCCCAACAGCTATGGCTACTGGTGTGAAATAGTACCAATCCGTTTCCCACTCTATAACGACTAGGATAGGTTAACGCCAGAATCAGTTTTTTTCATATTGGTTAGGGCTTTACGGCCTATAAACATCAATGTCATTAGAGACGGGATGACACATGCGGCAAAGAATGCTGAGGCCTTATCAAGGAATCGTACCCACATTCATCTGGAGAGATTTCAGAAAAAAACCATGAGAAAAGAACATCTGGATGGCCGAATTGGTATTCGAACTCGGGTTTTCATGAATGTCAGGCTCTAGCTTTAAACGCTCATCCACCAGGGTTGTTACGATTTTCTCGGTCCTCAAGGTCCGGCAGAATTACTTTCTTCCACATCCATGATTTGTTAAAGATAACGCAGTAATAATTTTACATAACAGCCATCGAATTAGATAAAGACAGTATAAAGGTGGTTTTCGTATCCAAACTGATATAACACGTGTAATATTGATCGGGATATCATATCAGTCTAAACAATTTTCGCTTAAATATCGCAGTTTTTGTATGATATCACTTCATTTTTACTTATAAAATAATTATTACAGCAAAGTAGTCTACAGTTTGCAGCATCAACTGTACATTGCCCCGAACAGCATAACTATAGTGCAGAGAATGAAAAGAAAGGTATGAGAGTTGTTTGCTGCCGAATTTCTCAATAAAAAGTTCTTTACATTCTAGCCACGCAATTGTATACCCTAAAGACATACCTGTGATCCTTAGATACCAGAGAACTTACAACACTATGCTGTTGATTAACACTCACATTCGAATGACATACGATGAAAGGTTAAGAATGCTCTGGAAAACAGTAACTCAGAATCTGACGGAAGACAGTTGTAATTATGAAAGTCTAAATGGCATTTGTTTCAATATTTATGCGAATAGAGGCCAGAGATAAAAATGATTATATAAAGGCCGTCAGGGAGCTACATACACAAAAACAGAAAACTGAGTACAGGTGACTGGAATAGCTAAAAATGTATAGTATCGCAATGAAGGCGGCGAGATTTTCTGCATATCAGAAGACAATCTTGAATTGCAATACTCAGAGTATACGAGCAAATGTAGATGTCATAATTACTGTTCTAATCTTGTGGTCACGTTATATCGTTCAATTGAGTAAAACGTGGGTGCGAGATGAGTAGAAACGGCCGTTTCGATCGGTAATAACGAATGTGTATCTGTATGAAGCACTGAGGTTGCTGCCGGTAGGATTTCAATTTAGTGACACATTTCCTGTCCTTGAGTTTACAGATGGGAAAGCTTCCAAACTGACAATCACATCAGCTTCTTCAGGTAGGTCGGTGGTTTCTGTCTCGCGGAACTTAGCTTCGTTCACTCGGTATTTTATTATTACTATTTTTAATTTTCAGAGGGCTATAAGATGATGCCAAGTATTCTGTCATAGTTACTGGCACGGACAATTTTACCACAGTCAAGAATGTCGCAAATACAGCGAGATATCAAATGCGATCACGTCTTTCATTAATGAGTTAAACGACTGATTATGACGAATATCATAGTTAATACCAAAGAATACGATACCGTTGGTACAGCACGTATATTGGCAAACAATTTGACTTCTGAAAAAACTCACCTTTAAATGGATATTAATTTGTCGACAGCTTAATCTGAATCACTTACCTTCTCGACGGCACTTCAACATGAAAACATCCTTTCTTAATCTTGTAATATTGGGCTGAATAGTGTTCAAAACCCAATCAAATGTCAACCAGAAGTATTTTGCGTGAATGGCGTTCAACGAAACGATCAGGCAGACGACCATACATGGTCGTCTTTCCGATGACGCATGAAGATAAAATATACCTCATTTTAGTCCTGGAACCTGCAGTCAAAAATATTATAATCTGTCCTTGTCTTTTTGCGTGAAGCCAATAAAGTGGCTATACTTCGAGGCGTACTTCCCGAGTGAAACGAAAATTTTTGAAACCATATGTATATAACTGTATATAAATGTTTATCACGCTCATCCAAACAGACCCTTCTCGCAGTCCATTTATTTTCAGCCAAATATATAAATAATACACCTTCATTTCGATCATTCACCGAGATGGGAGGAGGCCAATTTGGCCTCCTACCTATCATTCGGGAGGACCGGGGTTAAACTCGGTTCGGCCATCCTGTCTGAGGTTTTCCGTGGTTTCCCTCAGACAATTAGGCGAATGCTGGGATGGTTCCCTAGAAGGCCACGGCCGACCTTCCATCCCCCTTCCCTCCCCGTAGTAGTAGATTGGCTGAAAAGAGTCCCCTATGACTCTCCAGCAGCCCGCCTCCCAGCCTTCTGCTGGGAGGAATGAAATTGTAAAAAAAAAAAAAAAAAAAAAAAAAAAAAAAAAAAAAAAAAAAAAAAAAAAAAAAAAAAAAAAAAAAAAAAAAAAAATTTCGATCATTAAATTTTTGGATTTTAATGTTTGAGCAGGATCTTTCTTTAGAGAGTTTGGTACGTGTTTCGATAGCTTGGAAAGTACGCACAGAGGGGTATCCACTTTACCGTAACTACCCATAATGTAGTGACCGTGACTGCATATCTGTGTCCATCAAATCATGTCTAACATACTACAGTATGTGTAGACGTCAGTATAAACTTATTGCGAGATCTTGGCCCTCTTACAAAGTAAATAATATTTAAATATTTTAATGTTATGCATATTAGGAAAGTAAGGTGGGATAGATTTATAAAGTTACTTATAATGAATTCTTGTGATTCAAAATCAACATTTATTGTTCATTAGTACACAGATAAACAGTTTAATTAAAAAATAAGTACAATTGAGATAGTTAAGTTATCCCACAGAGAAAACCTAAAGATACAAACATTTATTTACATATAAGCGCCATTCCTACATGAGACTTTGAACACTATAAAACTAACATATAAGCACTGTCTTTAAAAATGTCCGTCAAAAGGAAATCTAGCTCAAATTAACCATGCTAGTGATTTAAGATTCATATCACAGCAAGTTTCCTGGCTCGTCGTCTTAATCGCCGAAACCATATGCAATGATCGGACTATGAACATATTACCATTTGTCCACGCTGTCTTCAGCGGCGTACGTGCGGTGTAGTAACCAGAGAGCCAAACTTGGCTCATATACTACAAACCTTCCCAATTTGAATTACACTAAGTCTCTGAAACTACTAACTTAAAAACACATTGTCTCTATGTGGCAAAATGGTGGAGAACCTTTTTTTTTTAGTGGCTTCACTAGCTTGGAAAACGTGAATACGTCTTTCTTATTACGTTTATATATGAAGACCACTGCTGCTGCAATTAAACATATTTAGATTTTGTACGACCTTGCAACACAGTAGCCGGGTAGGTACGTCACATTCTGACTATCGTTTACTGATTAAAGTAGTAATGCTTCCACAGCAGTGGAAGTTCTAATTCAAGGCGTTGCTCGAATCAGAGTAAATATTGGTATAAATAGTATACGTAAAACAAAACGCTCTGACCTTGCATTCAGGAGTAGACGGGTTCGAATTTCCGTCCGGGCATCCAGATGGTTCCTCCCAATAACTCCAGGCGAGTGCTGGGATGCTTCCTTTAAAGAATCATTGCCTAATGCCTTCCCTTTTCTTGCACCATCCTTTCCCCCTCTAATGACATCGACGTCGATAAGGCGTAAAGTCATACGCAAAAAAAGTGACAAAGGAGCTAGTCACCTTCATTTCCACAGTTGTACAATCTAATAATACTGAGATAAGTGATCAATAAGAAAGAAGTGACTAATTAAATGTGGATGGTCAATCCTGCTGCCTCAGCTATCGTAATAAAGTATTATGTTTTATTATTCTGTCAGGTATTGGGTGTTTGTACGGTGCAGGCGACAACCGTTATGTCACAAACAAAGGACATCCTGTAGTTACGTCCCCTCACAGAGGTGTGCTGCGTGCACAGTAATTAATGAGCAGTGAGGTTGTGGGTTATGGGGGGGGGGGGGAGGGAGGTTGGGTGCCCACAACAGAGAACGCTAAAACCAGACACACAGCGCTGAAATGCTTTGTATATTATCGCTACATACGATCAGCTTCCAGACAATGAAACATTTGAAATTACATGCATGTTTAATGATAGTATTTACTAACAGACTTCACAGAAATAGTGCCATTATCTGTATTTAGCAACATGCATAACTGCCCTTATTCTTTTTTATTTCTACCACTAACATATAAGAGGTTACGGCATATCTAGACAAATATGCGACTGGGTTGCAGACTTTGTGGAGGCCAGAACACAGTGAGCAGTTATCGACGGTGAGCGTTCGTCACTTACTGAAGTGAGGTCCGGGGTTCCTCAGGGAAACGTGATAGGGCCTCTGTTGTTTCTCATATACATTAATGATTTTTGTAACATAATAAGGGGGATCAAAAGATTATATGCCGATGATGCTATTATTAATCGCGAAATCACAACCCAGGACCACTGCGCTTTGTTACAAGACGATATTATGAAAATAATTGCGTGGTGTTAAGATTTGCAGTTGGAGTTAAACGCTAAAAAAGTGCCAAGTCATGCGTGTAAGTAAAAAGGTGACACCATTTAGCTTTGAATATACAATTAATGGTACTGTCCTTAGAACGGTAGATTCCGCTAAATACCTAGGGGTAACAATTCGTAATAATTTGCCGTGGAATGAACATATCGAGAATGTAATTGGGAAAGCAAATCGTATGCTTCTATTTCTAGGTCGTAATTTAAAAAATGCACTCCGGAAGTTAAATCGATTGCATACAAGTCACTAGTGCGGCCTCACTTAGAATATTGTTGCTCTGTATGGGGTCCCCATCAAAAGGGATTAATGGAGGCATTAGAGATGGTCCAAAGAAAAACCGCCCGATTCGTGACAGGTATATATAGTTGGAAGGAAAGCGTAAGTGCGATGTCGAAGGAGTTATGTTGGGAAGAACTGGTGCACCGAAGGCGTTGCTCTCGACAGAAGCTAATTGAAAAATTCTCGACTGACATATTTTGGAATGACAGTAAACAAATATTGCTACCAGTAACATTCATATCTTGGAATGACCGCGAAAATAAGATAAGAGAAATCAGGGCCAGAACCGATTTATTTCTGTACTCATTTTTTCCACGAGCGATTAGGGAGTGGAGTAGAAGGGATTTACCGGGCGACTAAACATAAAATCCGACAGTAGTAGCTTTGGATAAGGTACTCCGGCCATCCTGATCTGGGTTTTCCATGGTTTCCCCAGATCACTCCATGCGAATCCTGGGATGGTTCCACACAATAGCTCATGGGCGCCTCCTACCATATCCCTTATATCCCTTCCAAACCCTTACCTTCCCGGATAGGTGCAATGCACCCTCCGCCACACACTTTTAGTGAATCGCAGAGTAATAGTAATAGTAAGAGGAAAAGTAGGTCTACTGATACAACGTTTACATGTCGATATTTCTGTGGGATATCTTGTAACCAATTTCATATTTTGTAACACAAAGTCTGTCTGTCTGAACCAGGTTTGCGAACAGCAAAGTCGAATAATGTTAAACCACATGCATGGGAGTCCGCTCAAGGTACCACTTGTAGCTATTTTAAAATTATTATCTTCTAGTATCATGTATTCTTAAATCTCGACGAAGAAATTAACTACCAGATATTTGGTAGATCCGAAGATTGCAGGTTTATTTATTTTATAAGGTAGGAAAATTGTTTATAATTACAATACATTTAATAAAGATTAACACTTAAGAAATCACGTCTAAAGCGGATCAACATTTAACTACAATCCACACGCCATTCATCATCAGCGATAATCCTACTATATCTGTACTTCAGAGAGCTTACATAACCAACGTATCCATAGATGTAAATTCTATTACCTTAAATAAAATTACTATAAAGGCATTATGCCTGTTCTGTTACACACTGTTGCGGGTATATCCATACTTTTATCGGATCGCGCTTAATCTTTTCCGCATCGTACTACGACGCTTAATTTAATATAACTAAGAGGAATGTAAATAACTGAAAGTAGAATATCATTCACTGTGATATTCGGCTAGGTTCCTAGCGAATTTTTAGATATTTAAATATGGATCATGTGGCAGTGAGATGTTAAAGGTATAATAAAAAAATCCAATCTGGATGTGAGAAATAAAATAGATACAAATAAAATTGATCCTGATCGTTATAGAACAGTTCACAAAAAAATTTTTTTTTCATATGAAGACAATCAAACAGACAAAACTGGTACCAAGAATAGTTAGGATGAAGGAAACGTACGCCAGATAAGTATCCTTGGCATATCGATTTCGTAACTGCCAAAACTACACTGCTCCCTGTTTGCCATCGAATATATAAGTACTAAATATACCAGAAGTAATCGTGTAGTGGTTTTGTTCGTTAAATTGTTAAATTCATTTTAGTATCTAATATTAATGTCTATTTCAGCTCAGACTGAATAGAGTGATGCTTGGAAATGTGATACAGAGATTTTCGTGAAGTGACCTATTAATTTTTCTAGCTATATATTGTAATCTAGAAGAACTGGTTAACTATTACGTCTAAGAACATGGCTTACAATTTCCTTTTTCAAAATGTTAACCATTATTTTGTATTCTGATTTTTAACGTAAAATGAGTTGTTAATCAGTAGAGAAATATTTTACATTCTTTTTAAAATTTTTGGTTTGTTTCAGCAATTAACAATACTTAAATATTACTGTGCTAAATTTCTTAATAGTTGATGGTAAGAAGTAATTTTCATGACGTATTTGGAACTAAGAAATTACGAAGTAATGAACTCATTTTGTGCATATTGAATTGAGATGCATCGACAAACGATATATAACTTCACTACAATTTAGAATATCGTAGGCAACAGATTTGTTTACTATAAGAAGCATATCAAAGACTGTGGCTAAAGACATAACCATTCAATTTATCAAGAATCAAATGAGAGTGATTTTCTTTTATGACAAATCATTCAAATTTAGATTGTTTATATAGAACATACTTTAAACGTTGGTATATAATTCTCCTTAAACTAAGATACTCTGTATTCATTACCTCGATAAGTGTGAATCAGTAATAACGCTTATAAGCAAACTGTGGTATGCTAACGACTAATACTCTGAAATCACATTCATTATGAAGTTACGAATATACCAGTATTCTGTTTTTATTTATTTGTGCAAACAAGGCTGTAACGTCCCTAAATAATTAATGAATTAATTCCAAGAAATGAGAAACTTTTCAGAATACATCTCTCGGTAACAGACAGATGTCACATATGTGGAAACACAGACAATCTTCTACTCCGCTTTCGTATGACGAAGTAAAAAGTATCTGGATGTGGCTCAGACAAAACTGGTATAAATGGACGGCAGTTACGTAGAATCTCAGTAAAGGAAGTCCTAAGGTCGGGCACAGACTGCCTACCGGCATGGAAACAAAATGCTGCATCATGATTGATGGGGTATATTGTATTATATATTTGTCAGCAGCATGAAAAAAATTATATGTATTAGGCATACATTTCTTTTACGGAGAGAGAGTGCATCAAAGCAACAAATTAATCCATTTACATCAATTCATATGGCCGAACGTTGCATTTTCTTGTCAATGGTGGAGATTTATGAATCCCGTGATGATACACCTAAAAATTGCAAAAAGCATGATTTTTTAGCATTCTAGGTCAAGCCACAAGAACAATGCGAGGTTTCGTTGATTCCTCAATGACCAATAATACGAAATAGTATGTAAAAGTTTAAAGTTTCCAATATCATTCATCTGCAGAAAATCGCATTGTTGGGAATTTTATTTGTATTAAGAGAATAATTGGTAGATTTTTAGAATTTCCAATGTGTCGAGCCTGTTGAATGAGTGCTTAACTCTCGAACCTGGCATTCAGGAGGTCTCAAGTTCGAGCCCCGGTCCGGTCATATTAATCTCCAAGGTTTTCCAGAATAACTCAAGTGAAATGCCGGGAAGGTTCCATGAAGATGCCAAGGCCAAATGCCTTGCTATTCGTTTTCCACCAATCCTCTTCCTGCCTGTAATGACCTCCACGTCGACAAGGTGTAAAACCGTAAGGAAAAACGTATTGCATAATGAAAATTGAGCAGCTTGCTAAATATAGTAGCCCTGTGGAGGCAACAACCACTGTGCGCTGTATTTGTGTGTGGCTGGGTTGCTGCTCGCAGGAAGTTAATATTGGGCCCTGGAGTGGGTTGTGCCGCTACCACCCCCAGCCCATGTCCGCGCTGTCCTGCCCATCACCGGCAGCAGACGATACTAAATTATGCTCCCCCTACACGGCCTTCGTTTTTTGTTCCAGAATTTCCACTGCGTGTGTACAGCTCAATACCGCCGAGCAAGCAAAGTTGTTTGTCGAGTAGTTGCCCAAAACACACCTTATCAGTTAGAAAACACACCACTATTCACGAAATTAAAAAAAAGTGAAGAACGCTTCCTTCTGCGCAATAAATGCTAATTGGGAGAGTGAATATCCTCATGCAATAAATATTACGTATGATACTGCAATTTTAATTTTTTATATAATACTGGTTCTAATATCCCGTATATTGCTAGCACATCGGGAGGGTGAGAAAAATACCTGTCATTTGTCATTGAAAAGTGTAACTTCAGTCTTAGTGCGTGTCATGTTTTTTTTTTTTGCTTTTTTCGTGAAAATATTCTTCAGAATCAAGTGATGGGCCATTCCAAACTTTTTGTGGATAATTGCCGGAAACTGCCTAAAATGTGATTTAGATAAATAAAAGTTCTATCTGATACACTGAGTCCTTTGGTTTCTCTAAATCTTTGACATTTCGATTTAAATCTTTGAACTTCTTCATTGGTACACTTGATGTATTGATTGTTGCTGAAACTATCTAGAGAACTTGTTTACCTTCTCCGAATTGTTAGAGGAAAACAGTAAAGGTTAGTCTGTGACTAGTGAAGTTGCACTATTAAACAGTTCGAAATAAGGTGAAAATTTGCTTAGCAGATTTAATCACCATAGTTTAGATGTATCAAACAAATTCCTGCAGAAAATTAAGGTTTGAATGTAAACGATAAGGAAATCTATATGCAGCAACATATCACACCGTGAAGTTATAGATAATGTTTGTAACAGCTACGAAAATAGTTAAACCGTTATTTATTTGTAACTATATTCAGCCTAGTCAGTTCAAAGGTGACAACAGTATTTGAACTCATGCAAAGGGTATTTTCACCTGCTCAGTCTTGCTTTCTATCTGAAGTTAAGCAGTCATGTAGTATCAACTGTGTACCAATACCATTAGAATAAGAAAAATGAGTAGACAACTCCAATCGCTGTCTTCATGGATCTTATTTTTCTCGGCTGGTATATTACACCATACTAATAAGAAATTTCTGTAAGATGGAAATAATTAAAAATCTCTTACAACAACCTGTAAATTGATTTATGATTACAGTACGGGATAATGTACTATTAACCAAGAAAAATTCTCGAACAGCTTTTCAAAAAATCTCATATTATAGAGCTGTTGGTCTGATATGAAGATTTAACCTGTATCTTTTTTTGGTATGGTGTAATATATATTGACCAAAAATTAATCATACTGAAATACGAGCCTACTACTGTTCCAAGTAGTCGCAGCAATGAAATTTTCTCCGAAGTTATGCTTTTTAAATTTAACTGTCTTTTTTATGCGACTAACAAACAAATTTAAGCCATAGATCGTAGTGTGGGTCCAATCTACTTTTAGATTAAGTCGTCTTAGAATCTGTATAATAGGCTTCTAATGGCCGGTTGGAGTACCATTATTTTCTAATAAGCTGAATATCATAAGAGCAATGAGCATCTGGAATTGCACGTAGATTTCTTTGTAAATAAAAGATTCGTCTGTCACTCTTTCAACTTCTTCGTTGTATAAAATTTCAAAAATTTCTTTAAGAATAATTATTTTTTATATTAAGAAAGTCTTTCAAACCTAAAATACAATTTTAATTTAGACGCGAGGTTGATAAGTAGCAGAAAACACGAAAAAATTAATGGTAACATATTTGCTTCGCTTAGCAAGAGGCGTACTGTATTTTGTTTTTATAGGTATGGCTAAACTAGAAGTGATTTTTTTACGCCACCTAACTGAATTTAAAGTACTCTGAAAAGGAGAGAGACTAAACTAAAAATATGTTGCTTTATAGTTTTACGTTAAGTTTTGAATAGGTAATAAATCACATTTTAAATTTTAACGTCTTTAATGTTTAAACAGATAAAAACAGACACATCACTATTGCTGACAAAGTTTGAAGACTGTAGTTACTGTTTTTAATGTCAGAATCTGAATTCCTTTAAACATCAGGAAGACCCAGTTATTGCTAATGCAAGAGAGTAATGTTACGCAAACAATATTAATGGCTGTTCGAATTGGTCGAAACGAATTATTATATTTTGTGAGTGAACGGAATTATATGGTACATCATCATCGCATTAGTGCTGTAGCGAACCATTTTATGACTTAATTGATTGATTATGAGCTTTAAGCTCGTTTACATGTTGTGTACATTAGCAGAGGTAAACAGTGAAACGAAATTCGGTGTTCTGAGGATTGATTTAAAAGTGGAGAAGTATGATCGTTATGAAAACACTTCTAACTTTCTAAAAGTATTATTTTTAACACTAATTTTACCCAGTCCCGCTGTAAGTTGAGGAGACAAGCAGCCACAGGAATGTTATATCCAACGTTGGTATTAATGTCATCGGTAGATGCGTAAATACCTGTTATTCTTCATGGCTGTCCATAAATTTCTTTTTTTGCAGTGACTATTCTCCAGTTTAGGCAGGTGCAGGTATTAACACTTCACATACACTGTATTTTTGAACGATAGTATTTACGATTGTATTCTTTTATTCTTACATACTTCGCAATAAAAGTGCGCTTATACTCCTTTAACTCCGGTTCATTTCTTTTTCGATTCGTTAAGACTTGATCTAGGACTTAGAACTTTTTAAAACTCTCTGTATGGAGCACAGTACTTTATGGTAGTAAAGCATGGAATTTAGGAATACCAGAAAAAAAATTTGAAGCATTTGAAATGAGGTGCTATAGAAGAATGCTGAAAATTAAGTGGACAGACAAAGTACGAAATGAACAAGTTTTTGAAATGTTGGGTGAGGAAAGAAGCTTACAGAAAGAAGAGACCGGCTGGTGGGTCATATTTTGAGACATGCTGGATTGGTTAATTTGTTAATGGAGGGAACAGTTGAAGGCAAGAACATTAAAAGAAGTCAGAGATTAGAATATATGGAGCAGATAATTGGGGACCTGAGTTGTAAAGGGTATGTAGAGATGAAGAGGTTGGCACAAGATAGGAAGGGATGGAGGACTGCATCAAACCAGTCAAAAGACTGATGACAGGAAACAAAAAAGAAAAAAAAATGCTTATATCGATGTTAGTTCTTATACCTAGAATATTCCGACATCGGAGTCTCCTGTCTTTAAGACGGTACCTGTTTCACTAAGTTAATGTTGTTGCAGAAGATAGATTTGTTAGAAGAAAATTGATGTCACTCTGACCTCGCATTCTGGAGGACACCGATTCGAATCCCCATCCGGGCATCCAGATTTGGGTTTTCCAGGGTTTCCCCAATCACTCCAGGTGAATGCCAGGATGTTTTCTTCAAAAGGCCATGGCCGAATTCCTTCCCGTTCATGGTCCCTAGTCCCATCCTTCCTCTAACGACCGCGACGTCGACGAGGCGTAAAGCCGAGAACATTGTATTCCTTTTCTTCAAACACAAACCCTTCAAATAAATCTTGATAGTTGGACAACAAATTGCAGTAAAATATCATGCATCATAATAATAAAACATCAAAATCTGAAAAAAACTAAGCATTTAGGTTAACGTTGCCCACTAGTGAATAAACAATTCCTCATATATACACTGAAGAGTCAAAGAAACTGGTATAGGCACGCGTATGCAAACACTCAGAGTACGGCGCTGAGGTCGGCAGGCCTACATAAGACAAAAGATGTCTGGCGCAGGCGTTAGATTGGTTAATGCTGCTACAATGGCAGTTATCACGATTTAAGTGAGTTTGAACGTGGTGTTATGGTCGGCGCACGAGAGATGGGACACAGCATCTCCGAGGTAGTGATGAGGTGGGGATTTTCCCATACGACCATTTCACGAGTGCACCGTGAATATCGGGAATGCGGTAATACTTCAATCTCCGACATCGCTGAGTCCGGAAAAATATCCTGCAAGAACGGGACCAACGATGACTGAAGAGAATCATTCAATGTGACAGAAATGCAACCCTTCCGCAAATTGCTGCGGATTTCAATGCTGGGTTATCAAAAAGTGTCAGCTGTGCGAACCATTCAACGAAACATTATCGATATGGGCTTTCGGAGACACTCGTGGATCTTTGCTGAGTGCACGACACAATGCTTTACGCCTCGCCTAGGCTCGTCAATACCGACATTGGACTGCTGATGATTGGAAACATGTTGACGAGTCTCGTTTCCAATTGTATCGAGCGGATGGTCGTGTATGGGTATGGAGACAACCTCATGAATTCAGTGATTTCCATTTTTTCACAAACTTGCTTCCTTTAAACGTTCACTATCAACAACTTACTCAGTCAATTTCTAAATTGCCACTGGCTTCACAATAACAAACGTCATTGTTCACAAATACAGTGGTGCCACAATTCATTAACGCCACCTATTGTTCGATTGTAAAACTTAAAAGGCAACCCTCGTATTAGTCTGTGATAAAAATGTGATTCTTTCATGTTACAGTATTCCATCTACGATTTCTGAGATGACATGAGTTACCTGACTAGTACAAATTAAAGTTTATTAATTATTAGATCTTTAAAAGGATACTTTACTGCAACTACGATGGGATTTTACATTCGAACCATAAAAGAAATGCCTTCACAAAGCATAAATCATATGGTTCGAAGTATGAAATAAAAATTTGGTGTGAATGTAATCCATCAAAAGACTTATGAACAGAACGCAGTTTTTCGAAATTGTACCAACATGTCAACAAGTAATTAATATTGGTTAGTGATAATAGACTGCAGCGTCCTTTGAATTTGCCCTAAAAAGCCAACATAACTGAGATTAACGAAGAAACACCTATCAATTTGTCAACAGCGCCACGGGATGGCCCTACTGGTTCATCGAACATAGGCATGACTAATTTGCTTAACATTTCCCACTTTGACGGTAGACATGTTGCATATTATAAAACTTGGAGACTATAAGGACGGGTGGGAGGGAAATCGGCAGAGATGTACCATGTGGGGAATGGTAGGAGTGTAAGTGTGGCCATCCCTCCGTGAACATTGTTTTTGTGCAATTCTGTGTCTTTGTATTCGGGTAGATAATTGTTGAAGGCCGCCTAAATAAGCCTAAATCCGCCTGTCTAATAACTTATTCGTAAAAGATGTTTTTCTCTTGTGCCGAGCCACTTATCTTTGTTTATTCTTAATCAAAATCAATAGACGAGGTATCATTTTAAAAAGTAAGATCTCGACTTGGTAACAACATAAATTAAGAAAGGAAGTTTCGGGAATTTGACCTGAAAAAATAAAATGATCCATCTTCATTTCTAAAAGGTGTTTTCTGGTGACGAGCCATTTATTTTCCTTCGTACATAACCGAAACCGATAAATGAGGTATCGTTTTAAAGATTAATCTTTCCGCTTTGATATCATCATAAATAAAGAAAGGATTTTTTTTCGCTATTTGGCTCTTAAAGGGCAGAAGAATTAACTATCAAGATGGCACGTATAAAACAGTTCAGAGTCAAGCCACTAGGCTCCGCTGGCGTCGATAAGGATTAATCACGTTACGCTAGACAGCAGCACCACATATGACAGAGATATCGGTAAAGTGTGTGTGTTTTCTACGTTAAGGAACTTTTCAGATTTTTTTCTTGCTAAGGAAGACTTTATGTTTTACTATACAATTTGTATGTAAACATTTGACTCACGAAATTTTCACGCGGGCTATGATCGGATTTCCACTAGATAGCAACACCACATATCACAGAGATATCGATGTACTGTGTGTATTTTGTTCAGCTTAGTTGTATTCCGATGGCGTATGTGATAATTCGGCTTCAAGGAAGGGATAGCTTCAGATGTTTACGTCAATGTAGAAGGCTGCAGAATAGATACATCAGGAGAAATCAGAAAGATATTATAACAAATCAGCCGGTTCTTCTTTCACCTACTATATACGACCAATTTCGTTATTCATTGTATTTTATTCGGGTAATTAGCAAGACCTGTATACAGTGCGGAGATATGAAACGGAACTCTTTTCGAATTTGTCTTCACAGCACTTCTGCCTTCTTAGGTAAATGGTGGTATTCTTTATATGTATTTTCTATTTTAATATTTCCTTATGGCCATTATGCTGCTTTATAACTCAGAATTTCATATAGCGGAGGTGACCAATATTCACAAATGCGCCGCCAGGTTTGAAAGCAGATGTGAAGTATTTCACATGCAGGTTCAGTGTTGCACTGGCAGTGTTTGGCATGAATGTTACCTCCGAGGGACCCGCGTAGTTTGTTCGTCCGCCAGCTGTGTGTGCGAACGGGGGCTCGCTCTACGGCGGCCGGTAAACAAAGTGCATCCGCGTGCAAACTTCAGTGCTGAGTTCCACTCGAGCAGTTAAGGAAGAAGCATCGTTTTCCTCAAGCGAGAGTGTAGCGCACACCGTCCAGCGGATTGTACCTAGTGCTGTGTATTGCTGTGTATCATCACATTCAACTAAGTGATACGAAAAATTATACGGAATAGTGAAGTGAAAAGTGAGTGAAATGGAAAGTGGGAGCTACGGGGAGGCTGGTGAACCACCATACAGCCTGCCGTCGACCAACAAGATGTACCGGCAGAAACCTTCCAGGCGGCGATGATGAATGCCTTGCACGTCTTACACACCGGCCCACCAGACCTTGATATGGAAATATGTAACCTGGAGACGCACAAGCGGCGCAACGAAGAAAACAGTGGAAGTACCGACAAGCGGAAAGCCTTGGCAGCATACAACGTAAGTAAGCCAACGGAAAGCGCTTTAGTTAGCACAATGTATGGGGATAACGCAGTCAACAACCCAGAAACCCCAAGCCAGACAACCCTGTCCTCAGCACAGGGAAAAACAAATGACTCGCGGCTAGAGAAAGTAACTAACAGAGTAGCATCAGGCGCCAATCTCACTGAAAAAATTTCTCTCGCGCACCTGCTCATGAACACAATAAGACAAACCGATACAAAGTTGACGCACCAGGACCGTATTACATATACGTGGAAGGAGTAGGAAATAATATCGCAAACCTACATCCCATGGCCTTGGGGAAAATAATATTTGGATCTTGCCCAGAATACAGAAAACATATACAAAATATTGCTGCACAAGGGAAAAATAGAATTAAAATTGACCTCGCGACACCACAGGCTGCCAACAGCCTCGTTGACTCGCCAATATTCCCCACGCGACAACTTGCAGCATATATCCCGGCGCATATAGTAACTAGACAAGGAGTGATAAGGAATGTAGACGCAAGTATCGGGGAGGACGAATTAATTAGCGCCCTCGAATCACCAGTCCCAGTAATCAGAATCGACGAATGACAAAAAGGGTAATAATAGAAAATGAAGCAAAGGTAATTCCACTGCGAACCTGTGTATTGACATTCGACGCTCAAAATTTACCGGAATATGTATCAGTATACGGAATGCGCTGCCAAGTGTCCTCCATACATAGCAACAGTCCGTCAGTGCTTTAACTGTTTGAAATTTGGACATCTAAGCAAAACAATGCAAATCACAAACTAGATGTACAAAATGTGGAGGAAACCATTCAAAAACACAGTGTACCAACTTGAACCAAGTTGCGTACATTGCCAAAAAGAACACGAAGCCACGGACAAATCTTGCCCGGAGTTTAGCAGACGGGTTAAAATAAACGAGGTATCAGCTAAACTGAACATAACTTTCAAGGATGCAGAAAATATAATTACACAGAAAAACATACGCGGAAGTATCCAGTCTAGTTCCACAGGTCAAGGAAAGGCCAGCCTTCCCACCATTACCTAACCCGCAGCGGAAGTTTACTGTCTACAGACGCGCACGCTCACCTCCAACCAGTCACAACCACAACACGGACCAAACTGCCAGTATATTACCAGCCACAGGAACTACCACTAGGGCCTATACGAACGTAATCCATACGCCCCTCAACCACGGGAAAACACCGCAACAGAAGACTACAGTAGGATCACCTAATATAAACCAGCATACAGTACAAACGGAATACCAGAAGACACTACAGTAGAAAAAGTATTCAGTATCATTATGCAAATAATTAACGCAATCCAGGGCCCACAACCCCTTACCATAGATTCGGCTACAATAATAGAGATTATCAAGGAGCACTTCAACTAGGAAAACAAAATGAAACTGTTACAGTGGAACGCAGGTCAGTAGTCGCAAATAAGAATCATTGCAACAAGAATTACACAGCCAGGAAATAACAGTAGCAGCCATATCAGAAACATGGATAAAACCTGGAAGAAATATCACATTCCCAGGATATCACATAATCACACACAACAGACAAGATGGAAAGGGTGGTGTAGCATTGATAATAAAATCAGATGTACCCCATACACAAATCCCTCTAAGCAACGCGAATGAATGGAGCTTCCAAGCAGTAGCAGCACGTGTGCGAATCGATAAGAGAGAAATCACAATAGTATCCATCTACTGTCCGCCAAAAACAGTTACGACACTCAGAGAATGGTACACACTGATGACCCAACTAAAACCACCGTACCTTCTATGCGGAGATTACAACGCACACCACACCAGTTGGGGCTGCGCGTACAATGATGCGGGTGGAAACGCAATCCTAGATATATTGGAAGAATTTAATTTAACAATCCTACAACGATGGCACACCCACCCTAATAACAGACCCTGAACGAAGACCCTCAGCTGTCGATCTCACCATTTGTTCACTAGACATTGCAGCAGAAATTATGTGGAAAGTAACCAATCAGTCGATGGGATCAGACCATCTTGCTATAGAATTATCAACACACAATGTAAACAATTGGAATTCTCGGAAACCAACAACAAAATGGAACACAATAAAGCCGATTGGGAGAATACAGCAACATCATAGACAAAGAAATATACACAGTAAACAGAGCAGAAACAACTGATAAAATGTACAACGAATTTATCAAACTAATAAATAAAGCAGCCAACATAACAATGCCGCGTAGAAAAGAATTAACAACCCAAGATCACCACCAGCTCCATGGTGGAACCAAGCATGTTCTCAGGCAATCGCTAGAAGGAGGTTAGCACTGTCGACATATAGACGACACAGTACGTGGTCCAACTACCTGCAATACAAGAAAATAGATGCAGAAACAAAGCGCTTCCTTAAAGAACATAAACGTACTTCATGGAAACAGTTCTGTGAGAAAATATCTAATAACACACCACAATCTCAAATATGGTCAATGATAGCTTCACTTAAGAAGAAAAACATGTCGCATCACCCACTGACAGAAGTCACAGAAGAGTTTGCCGACATCTTAGCTCCACCCACAGTACTGCCACAACCAGAAACCATTTGTAACAACAATACAGAAGATCTATCACATCAAAATGAGGAACTACAGCAAGCATTTAACATAGAAGAATTTGAGAAAGCTCTAAAAGACGCGAACAATTCAGCCCCCGGAATTGACGGTATTCATTATTGCATGATATCGAAGTTACCAAGGTCAGCAAAAACAACCCTATTGAAACTATACAACAAGTTTTGGAATGAAAGCCAATTCCCAGAATCCTGGACTACACAGATCATCGTGCCAATACTAAAAACCAAATAAAGACCCAAGCAAAGCAGAATCATACCGGCCAATAGCATTATCATCCTGTATAGCGAAGACCTTCGAAAGAATGATCAAGCACCGATTAGAATGGTGGCTCGAGAATAACAACCTACTGCCCAATTCTCAATATGGTTTTCGAAAGGCAAGGAGCACCCTGGATAACCTAAGCCTGCTAACTACTGACATTGAACAAGCATTTTCAACCAATAGTTATCTCACAGCAATCTTTCTCGACATCTCTGGAGCTTATGATGGAGTAAACATTACGCTACTCATAAAGAAACTAAAAGCCCTGAATCTACCAAACATCTACCTCAAAGGAATATACAGATTGCTATACAAACGAGTCATATATTTGCGCAAAAGAGACAATACCATGTTCGGTCCTCGAGTAATCACCAAAGGCCTTCCACAAGGAGCAATATTAAGCCCGCTGCTATATGCAATCTACGTAGCTGACATAGAACTAATTATACCACCAGCTGTAAAGATCCTGCAATATGCAGACGATAAATTCATCTACACTTCATCCGCAAGTTTTACTTTAACAAGGAAAAGGTTAGAAGAAACAGCAAAAGCCCTAGAAAAATGGATGGAACAAAATCAACTCAATCTGTCACCATCTAAATCCTCAGTGGTCATCTTCACTAGGAAATATCAACCAACGAGCCAGACACAACTACAATTAGGCCCATACTTATTCCAAATTAAAACATCTGTAAAGTTATTAGGTCTATATTTAGACAGCAGGCTTACCTGGGCACGACACGCTGAATACTTAACTGAAAGGACAGGGAAAGCCTTAAACATATTGCGAGCAGTAAGTCACGTCTGGTGGGGAGCCCACACAACAACAATGTTAACACTATACCGCTCTCTCATCCGATCAATAATAGACTATGGAAGTATCTTTTATGGAAATGCCCCCAAATATGTACTGAAAAAACTGGACACCCTCCAATACCGAGCCCTAAGGATATGCTTGGGAGCAATGAAATCATCCCCCACTAATGCACTCCTGATAGAAGCGAAAGAGATGCCCCTGCGCATCAGAAGGGAACTAGTGACAAAGATTTTCCTCATCCGGCGAGCAGCAATAAGGTCACATCCACTTCTTAACAAACTCAACACCTTAATGAAAATCAGAGACTCACAACGAAACAAAAACCAAGAACGAAAACCTCTTCTGCTTAAATGTTTTGAACAGCTGAAGACAATGTTCCCATTGATATACAAAGACCGAGAGCTGCCAATTTACAGTTATCCATACACACTGAACTTATATAAGACACCGACCTATCAACAACCATGCATCGAAACCTACAGAGGGAAAGCCAACAATTACATACAAAATCATATCTTGAACAACTGGCATGACTTCACAGAAATATACACTGATGGATCCAAGACCCCAGAAGGAGTGGGCTACGCTTTCTACTGCCCCACAACAGGAGCCTCAGGAAAATACTCTCTCCCACTAGAGGCAAGCATATACACGGCAGAAATTCTAGCAATAACAGAAGCAATCCAATACGGAGTACAACATTTCCAAAAAATCCTAATACTCACAGATGCAAAAAGCATACTTAGTAAAATAGAATATCAGAAATGGACCACACGTACAAACCCATATATATACAAAATCTTAGATCTGACACTACGGGCCAAGCAAGTAAATAAAGAAATAAACATCATTTGGATCAAAGGACACATAGGAATAATTAATAACGAAATAGTTGATGAATTGGCAAAGGCTGCAATAGTCGAAGGGAATTTTAAAGCAATCCCATTACCATACACCGATTTCTACAACAGAATAAGGAAAACATCTTACGAGGAATGGGAGAACGAATGGGAAATAACAAAACATGAAAAGGGAAGACATTACGCTACGATTCAACCCGAAATACCAATAAAACCTTGGTACCACTCTACAACTTTGAGTAGACGACACGTGTCATCTCTAATAAGAATGAGACTAGGTCACGGGTGTTACCCAGCTCACCTACACCGCATCAGAGTAGCAGAATCCCCCTACTGTGAAGATCACCCTACAGAAATAGCCGACCTAGATCATCTATTTTTTGGTTGCAAGAAATACAACTCTCCACAAAACGAATTACTTCGCCGCATCACAAAAGAAAAGGTCCCCTTACCAACCAGCGTCGCAATCTTGCTGTATGAGAATAACCGACAGGTTATCCCGGCAATCATCAGATTCCTAGAAGAAACAGGTCACCACATATGAAATAGATTTATAAAACGTCACCCAATTGGAAAAGACCATGAAATAACATATCAATAATAAATAGCAATCACCTATATAAACCAGATGTAAACCTCTTAACTAAAAAAAAAAAAAAAAAAAAAAAAAAAAAAAAAAAAAAAAAAAAAAAAAAAAAAAAAAAATTGTAATTACAACTATTTACGCAAATATATTTGTAAAACCCTATATAAATGTCTGTAAATAATTATAAGTTATTGTAATCATTGATGTATTGTAACTATTATTGTAAATTTTATCTAAATGTCTGTAAATAATTATAAGTTATTACAAACATTGAAATATTGTAACTATGACCGGAAATTTATGTAATTGTAAATATTGAAGTATAGTAACTATTATTGTAAAAAAAAAAAAAAAAAAAAATAAGTAAATGTCTATAAATAATTTTACATTACTGTAAACACTGAAGAATGGAAACTAATACTAGAAACTGTTATAAACATTGTAAACAGTACACGATGTATAAGATGTACACCTTATGATGTATGAGTTTGATGGCTGTATGGCAAAAGCCAAAGGCCAAATAAAAATAATAAAAAAAAAAAAAAAAAAAAAAAAAAAAAAAAAAAACTTCAGTGCTGAGCTGGCTCTGCCAATCGAAGTACGCGAGCCCTTGTGTTTCTGGAGTTTGTAGCTACGGCAGTAGAATTTCAAACGCACTCCAGGTTTTCTATAGCCAGTAACAACGAGCGCTGCACGCACAACGATATCTTTAATTTGCTACTTAAAACATCCCTGCTATACCTAAGTAAAATACTCGTTTCAGATTAGGGAAAGGCAAAACAGAGACTGGAATCCTTCAAAGTTTACTTGCCTCGCAGGGAAATTTTTTAACATTATTATCTCCTACAATAGCAAATAATGTATCATTTCTGATACGGAATACAGGATAATCACTTGATAATCGCGCAGGTAAAAGTGTTAAATGATGTCATTATAAGAGGTTTAGTGGTTTGATTTCATCTCGAAACAGTTGATAACAAAATGTTGTAGTTGCTTCAGAGATATATTAAGGTTAAATATGTACGAAGAGTTTGGTTAGAACAAATGAGAATAGGATCACAATGGCATCTGATTTACATAGTTGTAAGGTGAAGTTTTTCTAGTGCCGTTAATGTGGGAAGAAATGTTATCTGTGGTTCCGTAGTCGTTGCTAGTCCTTTCTGTATCGAGTACGGAAATTAAACAAAGAATTATCCAAAAAATATATAATAAGTAACTAAAGGCTTGTAACAGACGCTAGGATAATGATTCAGTTTCGGTATAATTAACTTTCTGGTTTCAAAAAATGTCGTATTTTAAATGAGTAAAGCTGATGATTTTAGGTACATTTATATAGAGCACACATGAGAAATAAACGCAAATTAACCTGGTTCAGATGACTTTGAAGAACGAACATCAGGGTTGCTGATTTGTACGTCACGATTAAAATGTTTGCAGAATTACCATATCGTTGTCTCCGTTAGTGGATTAAAAGAGTGACAGACGGCTAATGTTAACCCTTTGGCAGGTATATACGACACACGCTCAGGCACAAAGGAAACACTGTCTTCACACGCTGACCAGGTTCGAAACTCTCTACTCGTACTATGAGGCAGCTGCTAAAAGAGAAATGATTTACAACACGATATCTCCACGAAATTGGTTGGTTGCCACTGTGTCCAGATCTTCAAATTCACCGGTTTATTGGACCATCATATGGTCAGAAAATAGTGTCCATGAGTTAGAAAACCAATCCATTTACCTCTTTATTCAAACTACTTAATCGAGGGTATAGTCATCGATTAATATACTGGTCTGGAAACTTCAATTAGTCAATGATTGTGTGCATAATTGCTTCACTGTGACAACTTAAGCCCCTGTAACCCATTGCTTAATTCGATGCACCAATCTGGTGGATTCTCCTAAACCGAGCATGGTGGGTGAGCGGTTAACGCTCTGTCCTCGCATTCGGGAGAACGCGGGATCGAATCCTCGTCTGAGCATCCAGATTTGGGTTTTCCATTACTTACCCAAATCACTCCAAGCGATTGCCGGTATTGTTCTTTCAAAATTCCATGGCCGAATTCCTTCCCGTTCCTTGTCACACACCATTTCCAGCCTTTAATGGCAACGATGAGGCGTAAAGCCATAAGCAAAAATAAAATAAAAAGATTCCCCCAAGGAGGCTCATAAGCGTTCGGAACGTAATTGAACGTGAAATTTGGACCATAACATACTTATTACAAAAAGTCTACAATTTATAACACTACAAATAGAATTACATTCGTATGCATCAACGACTTACTGCCAGTAATTGGTATTCAGAAATGCGGAACGTCCTAGCGTACATATATGAACGCCACAAAGCCAGAAAAAATTCGAACTCCTACGTCTTATCCCTTAAAGTACAGTAACACATCTCTGTAACAGGTTAAAGTATTGCGGTAGTGATATGAGGTTAAATAATTTCATATCAATTCGAAAGGTTAATTAAAGATGGAAAAGCCTTCATGCAGAATTCGGCATTCCTTAAACGTATGTTGAATCTTCCTGTTCTATTAGTTGTTCTCTGATTGTAATTTTTCACACTCATACTATCTTCTCGCTTGCGTTTCATATCTCTTTCCACATTTTACTGTATCGATATATTACAATAATTGTTTTTGTACGTTAGAGATATTTCAGGTACCTGGGTCTCAGTTTTTATGCTTGAAATAAGATTAATAAAACTTTTCGCTTTGTTTTTCTTTATTGAACCTGGCCTGTCATGCAGATTACTGATCTATGAAGGTGAGATATTAATAATTAGATTACGAGTATCTAGATAACGATTGCCTTATCATTAGAAAATATTGGGTCTTCACCACGTCCAAATATTATTCGTCTCTGCACGAGTTAACGGGCCGCTCCCATTGCCCCTTGTTAAATAGTAAAAAAACACAAATCAGTATTTTTTATCCTTATCACAGAAATAACTAACAACGAAAAAATATTTACTCTTTAATATCACATTTTTACTGCAATTACCTAACTAACCACTAATTAAAGATGTTGCTTACTTAGGCTTTATTAAATTTTCTCTTTGTATTTGCGATTCTTACGTAATTCTGTTTGCGTCAGCACTTCTCTCGGATTAGGAACAAGGTGGGGCAGATTCAGTGAGAAGGCTTTCCAGACCGCTGACTTCGCTTCTGGAACAGACCTTTATAATTGGACTCCTTTAGCCGAGAAGGAGGCACAATCAGCGACAGAGGACCGGTAAGAAACGGAGCTGCAGTTCATTTAGATGGATTGCGCTTTTCCAGGATATCACGGAAGTATGGCGAAATGATCAACGATTTTCTGAGCAGTTGAACAGAAAATCCTTTGATGCCGAGGTTTTATTACATTATAATTTTTCTACACATCTGTTACTGTATTCGGACATAAATTAAAAGATCTACTTTTATTCCCGATTTAAATAATCATCAGCCTTTCAAAGTAGAGTTGATTTTTATCGGTCTGGTCAACACGTATTCGGCAGAACCGAGGCAGATGCATGTCGATAATGTTCCTTCAAATGGTCATGGGATAATCTTTAGCATTACTTGTCCTCAGTCCCTACCCGCCTTTGCTGAACTCGCCGTTGACGAGGTACAGGGCGTTCGCCGGAAAACGCTACCCTCCCAGTCTGTTGCCGTCGGCAACTTGCTCGGTCAGTCGGCCAGCAGCTCCCGCCACACGGCACCGTGAATCACCGCACTGTTAAACACCTCCGCTGCCCCAACAGTGCAGTGACGCAGTATAATGGGACCCTTACATTGTTAAGAACGGTTTCTTTGCATTGTAGCTAGTTTGTGACTTCAGTCTCTTATTAATCAGTGTTGTCAATAAACGTTTCTTTGCGGTTTGGCTGGTTTGGGGCTTCATACTCTTACTAATCTGTACCGTGTTTGAGTGTGAGTAAAATTATGGTACGTTACAGTTTGCAACAAAGAATATTTCTCTACTATACATATGTGAAGAAGAAGTCGTTCAAAAAGTGTCGCAGTAAATTTCGTCGCGAATTTCCTGGCGCTTTACTGAGAGCTAAATCAAAAATTCTGCGTCTGGTTAAAAAAATAAGAGAAACGGGTTCATTTTTTAACAAAAAGAGACTGTCGGTCAACCGTATTCTCACAGAGGAGAAAATTGACGATATCGCTTTTCGACTAGAACAGTCACCCAAAAAATCATTAAGTCAGTTAGGGCAGCGTGTGTCTCGAAATATGTTCAGAAGATGTGAAATGTGCATTACACAAGAGGGTCAACACTTCCAGCATCTTTTATAAGGTAAGCTAATGAATAACGTCACATTTAAATGCTTAGCGCAACAAGTTTATGAAGTTTATGAAGCGTAATTATTATGAAATAGTCCGCGGCCGACGGTCGAACAATGCCGGAAGCTGACCGCTCGCTCGCCGGGAGCAGTTTCTTCCTTGTAGCGCTAACAGTGGGTTGTGTTTCCCGGCGAAATGTTTTGTTATTTTCAAAGCCTGAATAGAGCGACAAAGCTGACAATCACTTTGGGTATTGATCTTTTGAATCCACAGTACTACTTCAGTAATCTAACTCTCTGAACACAACGTTGAAATTTTTTAAGTCGTATTTTCTATTATAGCACTTAACTACTAAACATATTTCTTTTATTTTGGGAGTGTCGCATTTAAATTTTTCACGCTTTCAAAATCAATTTTTGACAGATGTTTCATCTTTTACAGAGTTCTATATTGACTATAGTAAAAACTTTTAAACAATAGAGTTCGTTGTAAATTAACAGAAAGGAACAATCTTGTTCGGAAGTTGACTTATCCCAAATGGGGAGCACACCCTCATACGCTAAGAACCAACAGCTCTCGCTCTAGCATGTCCCGCGTACGCTGCTCCATGTGTGAAAAAAGAGCTCAAGCAAAAATAAAATCTGCTGAATCATTACAGGTTGCCTGAAACCAATGCCAATTAAATAACTGCACCCATTCAGTGTTATTAAACTTCCAAAGATCAGGCGTGCAGTGTCATATGGTAGAGCGTTCAAAACAGCTGCATGGTCCACGCCATCCGATGTGTGGTTAAGAGCCAGTTCGCTGTAGCTTGAAATCTGGAATTAGCATCCTCAGCACCGTTGGTCCTTCGGAAAGAACATCAAATGCAACAAATCTTCAATTTTGGGTGGTGATACCATTACTAGAAGATACATTGCTTGGTATTAGACCTACTAAACTACTTCCAACAGGAAATGACCAAAACCTCCTCACATAAGTGGGAAATTGACAGATTAGCATGCACAAATAGGGTTCAAAACGAAGAATTTTGTCTTTGAAACAAATAACAAACTATGGTACACTTACTGATAGTGGTGGGTGAGCGGTAACGCTCAGGCCTCGCATTATGGAGGACACCGGTTTGAATCTCCGCCCTGGCATCCAGATTTGGGGTTTCCATGATTTCCCCAAATCACTCCAGGTGAATACCGGCGTCTTTCCTCCAATAGGCTATGGCCGAGTTCCTTTCCCGCCTCTAATGTCTTCGACGTCGAATAGGCGTAGAGCCATAAAAAAATGATACACTTGCTTATCTGTCCCAACATGGAAGAGAACTGCACCAGGAGCAATGAATGCGTTGTTTCCTAGTTGAACGACATTTAATGCCTAATATTCTGTTTACAGTAACATCCAGATCCTACAATTTATTACCACGTTCTAGTGCTTCTAACTCGGCGATAAATCATTTAATTCTATTGAAATCCTTCCGAGGACACACAGAAATCAATTTTTCAATCCTCCGAGATTGCGAGCGGACATTTTCCTATAGACCGGCGATATTTTTAGATTTGTCTGTAAAAATTTTCTGTGTGTTAGTATGGTTCGGACGAATAATTAAATACGTGTTTAAAACTTTATTTTCTTGTCTGCCTCAATCACTGCTTTACGTCTCTCAAACAGCGAGGTCTTTAGAGACGGGAAAGGATGGGGGGCAAGGAATGGGAAGGAATTCGGCCAAGGCCTTTTGAAGGAAGCATCCCGGCATTTGCCTGGAGTGATTTGGGAAACGATGGAAAACCCAAATCTGGATGCCCGGACGGGGATTCGAACCGCCGTCCTCACGAATGCGAGGCCAGAACGCTAGGCGTTACACCACCACGCTCGGTGCCTCAATCGTACCTGCTAAACAATGCACAGTCCCGCATCTTTTTACTGTAAGCGTTGTTTCAAATTTGCTATTTATTTCCTGTTGTTTCTGTTTATTTTTTATTTTTTTTATTTTTTAAAACCTTTTTTACGGAAGTGTGTAATTTTTAAACTTGATTCCTTACTAGTGGCCACTGCAGTGTTCTCATGTGGCAATGAGCTACGTACCCTCAAACTCTATTACCGACCAGATCAGAGTGTAGCATACGGCGACTACTAGCTGTGGCTCCAGTGAACACTCCCAGTTGAGCACCGAGTGGAGTGCGCGTAATCATAGGCTGACTATTTGGCTAATGTCCTCGGCGTGGCTCGTCACGTCAGCTATGTCGAGAATAGTAACACCGAGGTCAACAGCAATCACAGGATTGCCATATACTGTTACGGGTGTCCACGACGTACCAGGTATAGCGTGTTTTGGCGGAGTTGATGGGTATACGCCATCGCCTAGCCTTGGCTTCGTTCTGTGCATCCCGCGGATCTCGTTACTACAGCTTTGTTACTGCTTGATGTGGAGAAGGCAATGTCGATTACACTCATTGATGCTGAAACTTTAGCTTCCTAGATAGATTTCAGCACGGAGCCATGTGGATCACCGGATACGCCCTTCTGTTGAGAGCGCTCCGTTGATTCTGACGCAAACGGTGCAGATTACTGCGCAGAAACCTATTTGCAATGTAGGGCGGTGTTACCGACGTAATAGAATGCCTGGGCGACGTCAAGCAGTACCAGGTCGCAATAGCTCTTCTCATTAAATACCCTCATCACAGTTTCCTCTACATTCGCCAGGCGCTTTTCGAGTAACCTTCACGGATCCGCAGTTGCTATTCTCGGATGAGGGATGTTAGTTCCGATGCGCTTGAGAAGACGCTCGAACACCTTGCAGGCAGCAAACTTGTGAACAGGTAGTGCTGGAATAAGATGGGATCATTATCAGCCATCTCAATCCCGATCACAACGGCGATTCTCCACCCTGGCTGGGAGGTCTGACTGCACAAAATGGATATAAGTTTCCACAAAAATTTTGATGACGTCCACTGTGGACCGTCTGTCATTACACAACCCACCTGTCGAATGAAAAATACATTAAGTGATCAATAACGAATAAGCCTTCTGAACTAGCCCATTGCGACCAAAACTCTTTAATGACTCATGCCGTGCAGTCTTCCGGTAATGAGACTGTCATCAACGTTAAGAATTTCAAAGAAGTCTCTGAACTATAGTTCCGATAATATTTTGGGCAAATTTGAAACACGGGGGTCAATTTGACGAAGTTTAGTGCAATAACGATTTTGTTTAGTCATACGATGACTGTAATCGGCATTGGGTTACAAAATATTTGCAATGGCGAACGATGGTAGGTAGAATGAGCCAAGGGTTGCGTCGCTATATGCCAGTGATTAAGCGTAGTCAACATGGCACCAATTTAAGAAGAAAAATTCGTTCGGGGAACCATTTACCTTAATCCGAAGGTGTCACAGGAAGCAATGGAATGGAAAACAAGAACAAAAATTGAAACAAACTGCAATATAGCTTTCAACTGCCTTAGCCAATACTGCAAATAATTTGAGTTAAGCACCTCATACGACGACACTTCTGTTCCTCAAGGAAAAGCTGTACCGAAACCCTACCATGTAGATCGAAAACCATTTCGAGAAGACAAGGCGGTCATGAACAAAATATATTGGACAACGAAGATTTACTATTTCAATTCTAGCAATAAGGTTGTATCCTGATGTCTCTTTAATGGGCTACCAGAACGGGTATTTATTTATTTATGTATTTATTTATGAATCTTGTTTCATGGATCCCTGCTGCGGAAGGACCTCTGGGATGTGAAACATGTCGTGGTTAATATACATACATACAAAATGAGTCATAATCATAGTGAAAACAATTATACGTTTCAAAGACAAATAAAGATTAATTTTTAAAACTGAGTTTTGCAAAAGGTCATATTGAATATAATTAATTATTTTGTTCAAATTCTTGAATGGAGTAGAAGCAGTTGCCAATAATATAATCTCTCAGTGTTCCTTTAAATATATCTTTATTATCTGCAAACTGTTTTATACTCTTGGGAAGTTTATTAAACACATGTATCCCAAAATAATT
The DNA here is from genome assembly GCA_031002005.1 of Vandiemenella viatica. Lineage (NCBI taxonomy): Eukaryota > Metazoa > Arthropoda > Insecta > Orthoptera > Morabidae > Vandiemenella > Vandiemenella viatica. The sequence goes on along the minus strand of CM061920.1, from coordinate 300,287,077 downwards.
GACTCCTCTTTGTACTAAAGACAGGGATGTTTGTGTTTTATGCAAGTTATTTCTGTTTCTTGTATTGAAATTGTATGCCTGTGAATTAGATGTAAACAGGTTAAAATGTTCTATGACAAAGCACATGAGAGAATATATATAGTGAGAAGTCATTGTAAGGATATTGAGTTTTTTAAAAAGTTGTCTACAAGAAGTTCTTGGTTTTACCCTATGCAGCATCCTAATAGATCATTTCTGTGCTATGAAACCTTTTTTCTTCTTTGTGAAGAGTTTCCCCAAAAAATTATGCCATATGAGATCACTGAATGAAAATATGAGGAGTACACCAGTGTCGTCAATTTTAGATCTGTTGTTACAGAAAGTGTTCGTATTACAAAGATGGCACTGCTTAACTTCTCCAGTAAAGTGATATGTTCATGCCAACAGAGTTTCTGATCTACTTTAATACCAAGGAATTTTATACTCTTTGTTTCTAAGATTGTGTTATTTTTTATAGTTTACTTGTAAATCCGGCTGTGCATGATTTTTAGTTTTAAATCTAATATAACGTGTTTTTTCAAAATTTAATTTTAATGAATTTGCCTTAAGCAAATTTGCTACTTCACTAAGTACTTCATATACATTAAATTTTAGATTACTGTTTGGTGTTTTTCTCACAGTCAGGTTAGTGTGATCTGCAAATAAATTACTCTTAACTTTTCTAGATTAGTCACCGAGATGGGAGGAGGCCAATATTGGCCTCCTACCTATCATTCGGGAGGACCGGGGTTAAACTCGGTTCGGCCATCCTGTCTGAGGTTTTCCGTGGTTTCCCTTAGACACTTAGGCGAATGCTGGGATGGTTCCCTACAAGGCCACGGCCGACCTTCCATCCCCCTTCCCTCCCCGTAGTAGTAGATTGGCTGAAAAGAGTCCCCTATGACTCTCCAGCAGCCCGCCTCCCAGCCTTCTGCTGGGAGGAATGAAATGTAATCTAGATTAGTTCACTATGACGCGTAGCCCCAAGCTGTTGTTATGTTAAGAAAGTAACAGATTTTCGATATATCGATTTTTTTTAAAAAAAGTATCAATATCAGCTGTCGGTTTATCGGAAAAAAAGTATCGATATATCGACACTTTCATAAATGCAATTTCATAAAATTAAATCTTGTAAAAATAAGGATGTCCACTGATAAATAGCAGTGATATTGTTCTTCATCAAGTTTTCACTTTCGAATGGTTTCTCTTGCTGATGATTGTTTTTTTTTTTTTTTTTTTTTTTTTTTTTTAAGTTGACCGTTATGCGTGTCATAATTTTCATAAATATTAATAAAATTTATAAAACTCGAAAGTGGTTCCAGACAAATCTTTTTTTGTGTATTTTTAAGATTGATAAGCAGTACAGTTGAGGCATTTATTTAGTTAGAAGTTTAGCTATCATAGCATGAATTATGGCAAAGTTAAATATATTTTTTTTGGTAAGATTTGTTTGTGGTATTTCATTTATTTTTGTATGTTGATACTTATTCTGAGTCTTACTTTACTAGCTCTCTAATTAGCAACTATTTGTTATTTACACTTCCCACTATTCCTGCTAACTAAATAATTTCAAGTTGGAGTTATCTGCATAATGCGCACGCTCATTTCAAACAATGGGCTCGCGTTCGATTCGTGCTGAACGAGCTATGCCTTGCCTACACTGTTGCCATCATCTGAGTAAACTTTTAACTTGGTACCTATAACTTCCAAATTAATTATAAAAACGTAATAAGATTTTCATACGCTTGCTGATCTGTATGCGTAACAGAAATTTGAGGGAATTAGTGTAATTCAGAGCAAACTAAAATTGATAACTTTTTTTAAAAAATATCGACGCCGATATCCAGATTTCAGTATCGAAATATCGATATATCGTCCTGAAAATATCACTCATAAATATCGATATTTTCAAAAAATTATATCGATATTTCGATATATCGATATATTATCAACAGTCCTAGTGGCACCTTCCCCTAGGGTGTCATTCCGAACTGAGTCAGGTATACTTGACTCGGTTGAGTAGGGGTGAACTATTCATTGCGGATAAAGTAATCCCTGCACTTGTTTTGAAGGGGAGGGGTTGATCTTCGGAAGATTTGACCCCCGCGACCATTGCTTCGCGCAACCGTACAGGACCACGATCTTCTGAGCCTCGTTTTTTTTTTTTTGGTACGGGTGAGGTTCAAATGATCTTCAATGTGAGATCTGACCCCGTGATATGCCATCCTGATTACGGTTTTCCATGGTTTCCCGAAATCACTCCAGGCGAATGCTGGGATGGTTGGTTTTAAAGGCCATGGCCGAACTCCTTCCCGATTCTTGTCCCTATACCTTTCTTTTTGGCTGAAAAGGGTCTAGTAACCCTACAACAGCCCGCCTTCAAAAAAAAAATAATCAGAATAGTTTCCAGCAACGACATTGATGTTCAACCAAAAACGGGCCCACAGTAAAGTATTTCAATGTGAGCCAGCTTACCTACTGGGCTTGGGAACACTCGGGCCTGGCTTCGGAGAAGACGCAGGTTCGTATCCTCTTCTGATCATCCCCGAAGTCATTCCAGACGAATACCGGAACAGTTTCTTCTAAGGGCGGTGGCTGAATATCTTCCTGTTTCTTACTCCCTTCCTCTCCAGACTCTAATGACCTCAACGAGATATAAAGTTGAAGCAGGAATAAAAGAAAATAGATAAATTGAATGTGTGACTGCCCGTGATTCACGGAAGAAATTTCTGCAATGGATTTAAAGAAATCTATTCGACGAATTTTGTGTGGAGTTAAACGGCTCAAGATTATATGAACTGGATTCACGTAGTCATGGTCTAAGTAATGAGTTTCAAAGTTAAGGTGACACAGTACGAAATGGATTCAAATGGATGCTATTATGAAAACAGGTACTTAAAAAAACACTATTCCAATCTAGGTAGGGATGTGGCAATTTTTTTGTGGAGGTAATAAATGAAGTAAATTACATTAATGAAGATACAATTGAAAAACAATAAATATTAAGTAACTTTATGGAAGATAAATTGTTAATTAAAATTTAAAATTCAGTGATTTCTATTAGCAATCTCTCATTACTACATCGCTACTAGTACAACCGTTCAGTTTCACTCATATTAGCTATTTTATTACATCGAAGGTAGTACCTATTCCATATGTTAGGATGCAAGCCTCATCAGCCAGATTTGAGTAATCTACTGCTATTGTACATAAAAAATAAAGGCAGAACAGGTCTACCTGTTTTGCTCGCAGCTTACAAGCTATATTGAATATAGGTATTTATAGCATTTGCTATTGAAAAGTAGGACACTGCCAATATGGGACACAAATTTCAAGTTTTTAGGTAATAACATTTTGAGGTAGGCCTGGTGACAAATATGGTCTAAAACTGACAATTTTGACAGCTTCTCACGCCTTTGATTTCCGGTTAAAAATATCCTAATATTCTACTTGACGAGATGTAAACAAAGATACCCCACACATTCTGGGATAGAAACCCTTTGCTATAATGTGAACATCAAAGAATATTATCTTAAAAGTTTTGAATACAATGCGCAAGGAATAACGTGCAATTTCAAAGTATGCAGCATATTCAGTTTGTGAGCAACAGGCTTACGGACAATAATTATAATCCAGGTTACTTATACGTACGAAACCGAAAAAGTTACTTGTGGAATTACATGATAAATTGTATCCGCGTATTCAAAGTAAAATTTCTTTTAGCCAGAGTGTTTGTCAGCACGATTATCACATTGTGCTGTGCCTTGAGTGTTTATGTGTATCCGCGCACTATTTTTTTGTAAGGTTCTAATTCGTTACTTATTATTATTATTATTCGTATGCCCCCATAACGGAGAACGATAAGCGATTTTGATTGGATGTGTTCAATTTTTCTTTGGGATGTTCTTCTTGTCGGACTAATATTTTTTCGTACTTTTACTGACGGTTTTCTTTTCTTCGGCAGTTTAGATCTTTCCGTTTTTTTCCCTGAAATAACTACCCATGAGTTCACTTTCTTTTTAGAAATCTCTCGGTCTGTGACGTCTGCCTTAGCAATGCCTGCAGACTTCAGGTCTTTCTCCACCTCCTTCATCCTGTTAGTTGTTGTTTTTACTGTTTGTGTGTATTCTAACATTTGTCTTGAGATTCTTTCCTTCGGAACTCTACTCAGATGTAAATAAAATTTCAGCCTTTTTTTTCTTCGTGTCTGATTCTTTAATTTATACTTTCCAATTTCCGGTACCGGGTGAGTATTGTAGGCTTTTTATTTACCTCTATACTCAATAATGGGTTTAACATCACTGCTGAAAATATATTGTCTTTTAACTGAAGTAAATTACTTCTCTAAGATCAATACACAAGTTTTATCAATTTTCACAAAAAGAAAACAATTATCATTTATTTATCTTACTGTTCCTTTTACAATGTATTATTCTATTCAAACATAAGCATTACAATTCATTTATATTGTTCTTTCCTCATTGCCCTCGGGATTATTTTCTTGAATATCAAATTTATATTATTATTTCCATCCTGCCAGGAATGGATCGTCTTATTAATTTCAACTTCTCAAGCCATCTTCTTTTCATCATTTTTTTTTACTAACTAGAGATCTTTCTTCACTTCGTTCGGTCTGCTTTGACTTTCTCTGACCTTGAAAACCTTTAATGCCAAAGTTAATATGCATGATCTTATTTCTTTAATGACAAAGCTAGGTTTTACATAATAAATTACACGATTAGTGAGGTCGCATACCTCACCCTTTCTTTTTTTCCTCCTAAAATTTGTGTAATTGTATGTTCACATTTACGTCTCTAACAGATTCTGAAAGCAAAAGTTTGGTTTTAATCAACAGACTACAGCTTTTCGTTCTTGAAATTGGCGTCACGGTTTCATGCGAGCTGTTATTTTATTCATGCCTAATTTACCAATTCTGTCGTTGCTGCTTACGACCTAGCTTGCAAACACGTATACCAGGAACGGATCGTTTCAAGCCAGACTCGGTTAAAAGTTTCAGGTTATTTCTGAAACGCAATTTCAGTGGCGCGGAAACTTTTTACTAGCCTCAATTTTACTCAGGAAACGACACGTTAACGCTGTTTACTCTGCAACTTCGCCCGCTGGTGAGGTAATCAAGTTTTTTCAGCATTATATACAAAAACCTACGAAACTCTATCACAATACACCAAGTATGATAATGAAACGGAATTGTGCTGTGAAAAACAGAAGACAAATGATCATAATTTTAATACCATCATTATTACTTTTGACTGCATATGCTGTAACTCACTTCAAAGCTTTAACGTAGGTTTTAGTTTGTGCGTTTTGACCAATTCACTTTCCCACATTCTAATTTTGTAGGTTCAACACTGTGTTTTTGATCAAAAACTCAAGATACTCGTATAACAGCCCATGATTATTACTGTTGGCTGCCACTCCTCGGTTATATTATAATGTTAAGAAGCATGTTTAAAATGGTATTTGTCTTAAATTAAAAGATCTCGCTGCACACGTAACAGACTTCCCGTTACCAAATAATCCGCCTCTATGTTGGTATTAGAATCTGATACTATCTTTCTACAGTTTTACGTGAAGTGCAAATCACGTAGAATCATTTATATGTTTTACAAATATTGGAAGAGCCAAACGCAGTTTAAGAATGTGTAAAAGTTAAAAATTAGACCGGGATTCAAAACGCAGACCAATCAACGTCTTAATGTCTGAGTTAGCAGACTAACGTAAGAGCCCCCGGCGGAGATTCAAATCAACTGTCTTTGAGACGTGTACCAGGGGATCGCAAGCCACTTTCGGGATTTGACGTTCTACAGGGCGCAATTCGTGCAATTCTTTTCAACCGAGGAAAAATGGTTGAGTGATCACGACTTTATGGTATCATATACGTTGATGAAATATATTGCCGTAATTTGTCTATCACATTCTAAATTTATGACATTGCAAAAAAGGTTAGCAAATATGAATATAAATCTCCACATTCTATTTCGTGTTTTCAACTATAGAAAGAGGAAATTTGGTCAGAAGAATCCTGGGATTCATAGTTCAATTATAAGTGAGTCGCTTCAATGATTATGCTAAGTTTCCACTCTATTTATCGCATCTTTATGTGAATAAGAGAACTGGCGAGTAATTTTATCATCTCAGTTCTCATGGATTAGAGGGTGCCCTGCGCCGGCTAAAATTTATGAATGTAGTTGTTGTTTTCATCATTTAATGTGACTTCCTCTATTTTGCCTCTTCTTGTATGTAGTTCAAAATTTTTAGAAACTTCCATTCCATTGTACAAACACATTGATAACAATATATTATGAAGTCATCATGTATTTGTTTAAAAATTAAATCAAATTTCTCCTATTGTTTACAAATGTATTATGGAGGAGACCTGTTTACATTAAGCCCAACATGAAGTCAGAAAAGAAAGATCGTGTTCCAGTTGTATATTTCTATTCACGTAAATACTTTAATATGTTAGAGTATATGACCTTCCAACAGGTTTAAGTTTTTGATTATAAGAAAAGGTTTTTGACGAGATCAATAGGCTTCGAATAACCAGATTGTGGGAGTAATATCATTAGAGCTGTATTTTTTTTTATACAGAAACATTAATAACAATTTATAGTAGAGGCCAAAAGAGATGGTCAGAGGATTATACATCCGAACAACGATTACTTGTGAATACTGTTGTACAATATAAACTTATTCTATTTTCTATACCTATAGAAGTTAATCCACGCATATTGATTCCAAAAACTAACTAAAAATATTCAACATATTTCAATGGGATTTTCATAGTTTTAGGATAATCATAAATAGAAAAGATCACTGCTAGATGTTCCATACTCCATCACTTCAATAAACTAGCATCATACAATTTACTGTAATTAAATTTCGGGTATCTGTCTTAAAACGTCTTAGATCGCTATGTTAAATGTAAAGAAGAAACTACATAAACGACAAAGAATTTGTTTGTCTCCGAAGCTACAGTCTCTGAGTTTGAGTGAAATTGACTGTTTATTAATTCCTTATTGTTTCCAGCGGAAAAATGATTTAGGATATTTGACATATAATTCTAATTGTGCTGAATAGATTTAAATTTTGAGCTCTAGCACCAGATGAAACAACATAATTAGATATATCTAAGATTTGAAGTCAGGAAATAATGTTTAACACTATGAAAAAGCAGTCAAAATTGATTTAGCTGTTTTCAGATTATGTCAGAGTATTCAAAAAATTATGTCCAGCTTATGTTTAATTTTTCTTCGTCAGCATCAGGTGACATAGTGTCTTAAAACATGCGCCAGATTTTAGTTCGGAACCGAAGCTTTTGAATGCATTACTGCGCGCACCGGTACATGTTTGGATTTTCGAACAACAAGATTAGGCAATGTTGTGTTTAGGTTGAAATGAAGTCTGGATCAGAATTACAACTGACATCTCGGATAACTGCATCCAATTTTTCGCTAATTCCGGGAGTGGCTGGAGCGAATTTGCTTGAAACTTGGTACTCATGTTTCTCACTGTAATGGTAAATCAACTCCAACCACCCCTTTGTAGGTAGAGTGGGAGTCAACTGAAGATTGTTTTTATTATAGAAATAGCTGGTGGAAATTTGGCGCAACAAATATTCGAGATTCTTATTAGAAGACTAAAAATACTGTAGGTCTAAACAAACTTTAGTCCATCCATTTCTAGGTAAGGAGTTTGGTTTAATTCCGGAAATTGTTGATCCTAATACCATGAAACTTGGTACACATGTTCCTCATCGGAAGAATAAAAATAGCATACTGGTGAATAAACCCAAACTAGACCGGAATTACCGACTGCTCTGCTAGACTGTGTTTAAAATTCAGCGTATACAAGTTTGGTCCAGCATCATGCAAAAACTATTTAACAGATTTTTATGGATTTTTCGCAGTATTAAAGCTTAGGATCAGACTTAAAATTTGCGATATGTCTTATGAGTCTACGTTACCTGGCGGTTGAACAGGAAATACAAACTTGTTTTTAACCGCAAAAGGTATAAGTCAAAGATACTTTTGCAATACAAACAAATGATTGAATACTCCATCAAAGATCAAATATCAATGGTAAAATAAATCTACACACTTCCTAACATTTGTCTACTATTAAAAAAGAATAAAATTTCAGAAATGATTTAGGTTATTTAGGGATAGAAAATCCAAACAACGACCGTATGCTCATTTATACAAGCAACAAATATACTTCTGTAATTGAACAGTGTCTTTTTGTTCCGGCATCGCGCAGAAATTACTGAAAAGATTTTGATCTCTTAAAATCAGAGGAATGTTGGACTACGACGCAGAATATATAGGATATGTTCCGAACTTCAGCATTATTTTACCAATAATCTAGCATAACGTGAAAACAGCTTAATTAATTTTGACGGCATTTCACAGTATCAAAAAGAGATTCTGATTTAAAAACCTGAGTTATATCTTACTAAGCTGCGTCAATTCTCGCTGGAGCTCAGTATTAACTGTACCGCTCATTACATTTTTTCACCTAAAATCAGCCGGTCTTAAAAACTACTTAATTGATACTGAAAACGTTTTTAATCTTTAAAACCTTTTAATCTGGCTTAAAATATGAAATTATATCATCACGTCAAGTTACCTGGTGACGGAGAAGAAGAAAAAATCTCGTCGTAATTTTAAAAATAGAATACTATGGACGTATTTTAAAATTATCTTTCGGATCTTTCCGTACATATCGCGTATTCAGTCTATAAACCAAAGAGATGGATGTATTGAAAACTAATGGTGGATAAAAAAAAGTAAATTAATGATGACAATTAACAATTCGATGACGAAACGCTATAGAGCTTCTTTGCCCAAGAAAGTATCATCTAAGCCCACAGCTATAATGGCGTTTGAAGGAAAAATTACATTAACTATTCCGACTGAAATGAAACTTCATTAATAGATTCTAACCTCGAAATTAAAAGTATGATAAGGTTACAACTTTTCCAATAATACCTACCGTTATACCACGTAGAAATTTCTCTCAAACTTTCTATAAACAAAACATGAAAAAACAGCTGGAATGAATTTTATAAACTTGGTAAACAAATTTTTCATTGGGTGAATAAAAGTACTGCACTAGTAAATCAACTCTAACCAGATCTGGCAACGCAAAGTAGTCTGTTAGTAGCTAAGACGTACAATCTGAAAATGTGCGAAATAAAAAAAAAAAAAATCATTTGTTACTCTAAGAAACATCCGGTTAATAGAAACTCATTGTAAATGTGGAGACTAACAATATTAATGGATTTAGTTATCTAGTAGTGTGGGTAGTAGGCAATAAAATTCAAGACTTTTTAAAGTAATGATATTTTTCGAACAGATTTGCGACAAAATAAAAAAAATGGCGATGAAAGTAAGATGACAGATTGCTGTGAAATTTTATAATGTATTGCCGGTACCAGTGGTTCAGGATACACAGGCATACAGTAAATCTCTTACAAGACAGATTCAAGGGGTGGAGATAAAATATATGAGATTTGTAGCAAGATATTCTCTGCTAAATAAAAATAACAAAAACTTTTAATCAATCCTAAACAGATTAAAATTTGACACATCAGATAACTATTATCAAAATTACGGGGCCTGTTGAATGCAACAAATATACTATGTAATTTCCTCAGGTCACTCATTCAGTCACCTCGATAGGTATTGGCTGGAGAACGTGTCCGCCTTCGCTCGCAAAACAGAAACCAGAGATACCATTACAAGAAATTCATGGTTATGTCCACAATTTAATACGTAAGCAATTGCTAACAAATTAATTGCCATAATACATTCATTACGTTTGCTCTTCGGAGCGTTTCGTATTTAAAAAAATATCGATAAACTTTACGTCTGAAAGAAAGTGGATCCGCTTTTCAGTAACATGTTGCTAATGAAAGCAACTTAAAAAAACTTTTAAAAATGGTCTTTGCTGTAACCACGAATACTAATTGTCATTCCAGCTTAGGATGAATTTTAATTTAATTAAAAGTTTCACTAACGTTGTTGCTTCACCAAAGTTTATGTATTACGGTTTATTTGATTTCCTGGTATTTTATTGACAACTTTCGTTAATTGTGTTTCTTTGTGTTCACTGTACGTGAGTTATTAGGTTATTTTAAGTGGACATCTGACCAAATATGTTACCGAATCAACTATTCTGGCAATTCATTTCTTCGGAGTTGCTCAACTGTTTAATAATATGGAGTGTGTTATTAAATTCTCTGGCCGTTACAGATACTATGACCAATGACCAGTCTCAATAAAAAAACAACGCGATGCCTTCGAAGCAGGAATTTTTAAAAAATTTCAGAGTGAACTTTAAAGATCAAATACAAGTCAAGTTTATATTTAAGCAATTATACGATTGCGCCATCGCCCCTGTTAATGCTTCTGAGTTATTCACTCTGAAACACAGGTCAAGTTTATATTTGGTCAAATCAGGTCAACCTGTCATAGTCTTTCAACCTAAAATCTGGAACTGTTCTAGACCTGTGACGATACGCAAAAAAACATTGTCACTGGCTTATACTAGTGTGCAAATAACTTACTAACAGAACGCTGTGAATCTCATAATTTTCATTCACGTATTTATACCGAGGTTTACAGAAAATACAAGTGGGTCAATTGTAAAATATGTTTATGAAATATTTGGTTTGATTTCAACAACCATCGGTTCAGGATTCTGGAATGAAACATAACTGAAAACTTATTAAATTTTAATCCAGATCTGGCAATTAAATTTAAAATTTTAAGTACGTTGAATCTTCTAGTCTTCAGTTCAAAGAAGATCCATCACGTGCATATAAAAATAGCCGTTATTAGGGAACTTTAGGGAAAAAAAAGATTGTCTAATGTCTTATGCTTTTATGTTTGATTGACAGTATTATAAATGACTAAAAATGTGCAACAGTGGATTAATTATTAACTCGGAAGATCAACATACAAAGCTATATATGGTTACGGTTTAACTCAATTTCAGTTTTATGTACGAACTACAAATTAATTCGGTCTTCAAAAGCCCTTAAAACAAGTTTAATAAATTAATATGCAGAATCAAGCAACAAGGTTTTAGGGTATTCCATAGGATTTAGGCTTTATTATTTTGTATTTAACCACTTTTGCATTATTTTACTATTACACAATTCGATATGAAATCCAGATTTTGATTTGGTCTGTGCTATTATAGGCAAACGACAGAACCTGATAAGAGTGTGATTTGTCACTAGCTGCTACTACAGGCCTCTTCACATCTTGATGCGCGCCGCTTACTGCTGAAACGAGTTGCATTACTCATCTCGCCATCCGCAGCAGCACAGAGCCGCGTTTGAAAAAAGCGATGCGACAGAACGTTCAACATAAATTGCAGGCGCTTGCCACAACGCACAACGTAATACAGATAAACGCAATGGATGACAACGCTTTCATAGCAGTTATGGGTCCGCACACTAATGCCAGTGGGCAAATAGTTTCCTACGTCGGAAGCAATAGTTGCTAATTTTAATTTTAATTGAATGCATATTCATAAGGGTGGAAGAAAATGACTTTCGATTGACACTAGTCATCGGTAAATTTTGTAAGGAAATGTTTGTATATTGATCTAAAATTCACTGCTTAATGCCCAGATTTGAAGATTATGAATACATACACTCACAAATTGATTTTTCATGACATGCATGGTGAAGTGAGCCTATTATATAATTGGATTCTAGGACACTGGTCTTTAGTGGCGCATTGCAAGAGGTATTACTGATAGAGCTACGTATTTCATCTTCCTCTATGTAGTCATAATGATGATGCTCCAGTGTCCTACCAAGTCGTCTGCTTGATTATTGACACGGTTAAGACCAACCAGTTGTTTATAAGTACAGTATTCCGCAGAATGGTGTACATAGCGACGATGCCTGTGCCTCCTTGTTGGTGCGATAATTTGTTGTATACCGCGACACACTTAAGGCTGTTGATACGCATTGTAGTTGGCGAATTTAAGCGTGTTCGCAGCACAAATCGATTGCACATGTCGCAAGCTAGAGCAAAGTCTTAAAACTTTAACCTTGCTTTGAGAATAGTATATTATTTCCTTTGCAAAAATCTATTTCAAGGTTGCATGGAAGTGGTTCATAAAATAAAAATTTTGTTTTCCTGCTTTCCCATGTATCTCATCTCAACTATTGGAAATTTAAAGGCTCTTTTTCTTTGCAATGTGCATTTTCTCAGTTAAAATAATTGCTATAAGTTGTGCAAAAATTTAGTATGGATTCTGAGTATAAGCACATTTTTTTTTTACATATTTCGTTTATAGTTACTTATACAAAAAATCTCATTCAACGTAAGTTCTAGAACGTTTAACTTTTTAAAAAAATACTGTCCTAAGGAACTTACTTGATTCAGCAAATAATTCCAGGAATATTAGTGATAGTTACTTCAAAGGAGGTGTCAGGTGAACCTCACTGCTGCTTCCGTGTATGTTGTGGGGGTTCCACCGCAGCCGAATATTCTATACTGTGTTCCCCTCTACCCTCGCCGTTATAAATCTCATATTATTTTTATATTTGCAATAAGCATTACCTGATTCACTACATACATAAACTTCCTTAGTTATCTCGCTAGAAGATCGACTTGAGCGCACCAATAACAATCAGGAGCTCATCTTTTACAAAGAAACGTTAGCGTTATCCATGTAACCACGTATGATTATTTAAAAAATAATAATTTCTAACGGCACAATATGAAGATCAAAAACTTTTGTTCTGATTACCTTTTTCATCCCGTTCGATTTTTCATCATTCTCCTAAAAATTTGCTTCTACGCCATGATAGAAGAATAAAAGTATTGGAAGAGACATCTTTAACCAGAGGTTTATGACGACACAGAGGAAACAAACGAATTACATCAAAAGCTGTATTATTTACAAGTTTTTGAACTAAAGCAGGTCACAGTCGACCATTGGCTTACTGAGCCTAGCGTGGCTTCACTAAACGTTGACCCATATGCTATCGCTTTTCATAGTTACTCTAACGCCTTCTCATCTACCATAAACGTCCCGGGCCACACGTTGTCCCCGCTGTATTTCGTCGCAACAGCGAAATGCATACTTTATAACGTTGGTAATCTCCTACCACGTGGACGAGAGCCTCTTCTGCAAAGATGTTATTCGAGAACTGCTGATACAGAAATAAAAGACTCATAGTATAGTTTCTTGATATGTATGTATGTATAGCTTCACCATATTTGGGAGGCATTAATGAAGAAGGGTGTACCGGAAAAAGGTAAACATCATGAACTGTGTGTTTTGTTCAAGAACAAGCTAAAAGATAAAGATAGTTTGAGACAAGATGTAATATAATTTTAGAAAGTTTTATGGACTATTTTTCATAAACATTACGGATGATATTGTTAGAGTGGTCAAAAAGAACATTGACGCCGTGGTTTTCACGAATGGTGTGATTGAAGGGCTCCAACAGTGACACACTGTTTGGATTTAAACTATGTGAGACGAAAACTGTATTCCTGGTGACCAGCGAGAAAAGCAAAATCTTTAAAACTAAATGTACCACAGCATGAGGTTGTCTCAAATTTTTCTTTTCTAGGCAGCCTTATGTCAGCTGATAATAGCCTAGACAGAAAATAAGCAATAGGATTAAAAGACTTTCAAACTTCTACAGCACTGTTTCACAGAAATTATGACACATTTTTTTCAAAAATATCAAAAGTATATTTGTATGAAACCTACCTGCTCCAAACATTAAACTGTGGATTAAAGCCTGCCGCACTGACTAGAAGAGACAATAGTCGGATTCAAGAGACTGAAAAATTCATCACAAGAACAAATGAGAAAAAATCAGTCCATCTTCAACTTGGATTACAAAAACCTTTTCTGATCATCTTAGGAGAATCAGCACTGAAGTGGTCTGGCCATATAGACTACCTAAGGCATATTTAAAAAAAAAAATAGAAACTGGAAAAATACGAAGACCACAAGATACTTGTATGAAGGAAGTACAAGAAGGGAACTGGTGAAAAGAGAGGAGGTTATGGTAGAGACTTGTTCACTGTTACACACGGGTCGCTGGAGTGGAAAGTCGATGATGCATTATTACATCTTATGCTTATTTTTGCTATACATAGGGACAAGGTTTATTATCAGATGTCGGATTGGCATTGCTTATTGCTTCCACTGGCGTTTCTATGTTGCGATAATATTGAAGTATACGTCACTGCCGTACGGCAGCAGGGTTTTATCGACTTAAAAGTTCGATTTTTCAACCACATGTGTCAGAATCTTAGCTAGGCAGTCAGGAAAGGCAGAGACTGAAAGCTTGTCACGTTGTTATCTACGAATATACGTTTTCGTTAAAACAGGATAAAACCTTTTTATGTGTTAGAATTCTGACGAAAAGAGTATCGAGTAATATTGCATTTATCTGCAAGTAGCAGAATCTTCAAGGTAGCGGAGTACGTATTCGAGGGTACGATGAAATGCTCCTGGTCTTTTAGAAGTATGGCATGCAGCTGTGTGGAAAACTGCAACTAGGGTGGTTGCAAACGAAGAATGCTATTGAAACTAAAACTTTTTTTTTTGTAAAACACCTAATATAACTAATATAACGTTTGTGTACTACAACAGCTAATCCAAATTGCAGCTGAGTGAGACTAATGCTGAAACAAATGCACCCGTGGGATTTATGTATTACTTAATGTCAGCAACAGGATAAATTACAGCCATGTTAGATATCAAACACACAATTACTCGTAGGCGCTGCAGTTCAAGAGACCTTCAACCTGTCACCTAATGCAATTTATAACCACGCACACTACAAGCTTTGCATTCGTGTGAATCTTGAGCTAGTAGTTGGGTATCACAAGTTCCTGGTAGTTCTGAATCTTCGACATAATTCAATCTTCAGGCGTGTATGACTATGCGCTGATGAAATCTCACTAAACAGTATGTTGTACCGTCTCATGATGTCATAAAATTACTCGATGTCTTTTTCACATAACATTTATGTTCACTTATGACAACGCAATGTTTAGTCCTAGAGCCGGTAAACAGTTTTGGGTAGGTATTTGAGGCACCGCGAAAATTTCTGTAACACATCTTTTGCGAAGTACGAAATCGAAGACCTGGCTGATGAGAATGGAAGCATAGCAGAATTATTAACGTTTCAATATTTTATTTTCTTCCAAAATTGTGCTTCATAAATATCGAAAAAAAATATTTAAGGCATGCTGAGGTTTGCACAGAATAATATTTGCACCTAGAAAAAAATGTTATTGAAAAATATGTCATTTTGGCGGGACTTTTTACCTGCCAGGTGATCGGGAATGTTATACCTGAGCGCGAATAAGTGGCCGGCTGAGCCGGCCGCCGATACATTATTCATTCGCACTCTAATAAAACAATCACATGGCAAGTAAAAAGTCCAACCAAAATGACATGTCTTTTCAACAATATTTTTTTCTGGGTGTACATACTATTCTGTGCAAACCTCAGCATGCCTCAAATACATTTTTTCTAAATTTATGAAACTCAATTTTGAAATAAAATAAAATTTGAAAAGTTAATAGATCGGCTATACTCTCATTCCCATCAGCCATCAATTTTGTTCCTAAACATTACAAAAGATGTGTTATACAAATTTTCATGGTGCTCAAATACCTACCCAATAATGTTTACCAGCTCTCCCACTATAACCTTTTATGATAAAAAATATGTACATACTGCTTTTGAAACAAAGCGATTCATTATTTACGTAAAGGTCATAAATTAAAATAATCAAAATAATTAGTTCTTTGATTATGATCCTTAACTCATTTCCCGCGTAGAGAATGCATAAGTTGGCATAAAAGTGAAAGTATAAAGAATCATAATTCTACTATTTGCTGAAGATACTGTATTAGGCATTAATATTCACTGAAGATACCGTACTAGGCCGCTAAGGATACCAGAAATGACAGTAGTAATAATATAAACTAACATCAAAATTCATGTGGAAGAAGTAGTACTGCTGATAGATTTCCTTTACTGAAGAAATAAAATTTCTTTTCGTATACTAAGTAAGAACGATTTTGGAAGCATACTAAGACTGTCAGTCTGAGTGCTCTTCTAAAGGCGATACTCTACAGCATTAGTAAATGATCTCTTACTCACAAATACGTTTGTAATACACAAGAATCGTCGGGTCTGCAGTTGATATCCAGCAATATGGATGGTTTTTTCCCGACTGTATCCACCAGTCTATGGCCTGGCATGCACTGAAAGAAATGCGATTACTGCAAATTTCTAATATCCCATGTAACATTTTGAAATGGAATAAATGCTTTCCTCCAATTTTTGTCTTTTACTTTGTTACCGCTTTCTCATGATGTTCCCGGTCTGGTAGTTGTTCTTCATCACCTCTAAAAGTTTATACCTGTATTGGTTTTCTTTGAGAAACTGAATCTTGAATTTCGAAAATATCATAAGGAACGAAACTTAAGCACTCTAAATTTGCTTCTAAATACAGACGCTGAAAATTAGGAAAAGTTTAAAATAGCCATATTCTGGAAGTGCTCACGAAACGAAAGAGTTTGTAAAAAAAACATAACAAAAATAAGAAATAGAATGGCTGGTCACAGAAAAAATGTACGTTTGGTTAATCTGAAAAATGGACAATAGTCTAATTGGAAAAACATGGAGAAAATAAAGAAATGGTTTGTTGATGTTTTGGATTTTAACAGTTAAGTCGAAATTATGGTTAGAAAGAGGTAAATTGATTGATTGAAATACATTATGTCACTTTCACTTATATTTTAACCACAAGGAAACGTGTCAGGAGAATTCGATGCCTGAAGAAAGCTATGTGTTATGTAGCATTTGGCCAAAAATTTCGGATATCATAAGCAAGGAGTGGTCTGTTTCATTTATTTGGTGCGAACTGAAAATCTGACCATCGTTTGATACATGAATTCGCCAACAGTTCAATTTTAAATTACAGCAGGAGGAAATTATTTTTTACGAGCACGGACGGAAGACCGTCACATCTTTCACCATCCCTTCCATCCAGTCAACTCCGGGCTTACGCCGTAAAATATACCTCTATACTTGTTCAACAGATCTCTTCCGTTTTCGTCCCAATGATGAAATGGTGTAGGAATTAAGTTCTTTGCTAGACTCTTAATGTGTAGAAATTCGAATAAAAAGCTAACTAAACAAAAATATGTTCCAAAAATTACTAAAGTTAGTTTTTGAATGTAGGTCAGGGTGGATTTATAACCCATTTGTCAACAATGAGGCCTAAAGTCTTGTCAGAAAGGAAATATAAAATTTCAGCTGGGGAAAATGCCTGCTATCAGTATATTTTATAAATTATCGAATTCAAAGGAAACTAGTTTTTGAGGGAACACGTGAGTAACGGAATACTTTATATTAAGCTCCAGGTTGGACAAGGTTTTTATTCAGTAAATTATTCCAGCGCTGAATTGCAGAGAACTTTCTTAAAGAAATAAGCTTTTAACTTTTTAGAGACTATGATACTGGCACGAGGAATCCAATAAAAAAGTGTGACGTACTCGTTCAGCAAGTAAGGTTATTGCGTTGGTGAATCAAAGTCTGAAACAAAGGCTCGTAAAAAACACAGTTTATAATTAATTAGATGCAATTCCTTCATCTAAACTCGTTACATTACTTTAGTAATGAATTTAGTAACAAAAATTGCACTGAGGGGAAACTTTTTCATTTTCTACCAAGTAAATTATGTGGTTAATTAGTGTAGAAGCGTTATCCTGAAGAAACTTCGAAACAAAGAGAAGTTTTCTCGTTTATAGACGACGTTTTTATCTCGCAAGATATAGCTTGCAACATCGTTTTTAAACTAATACTGCGAATTGATCTGCATTACATTTAAACTGACTTCGCTTATCTGCTGTAACACAGAAACGTTTGTGATTAAAATGGCTTCTGGTATTGAGTGCGGTTGCAAAATCTAAATTAATCTGCTTTCTGAGGGAACAAATTAATTCAATGTCAGTCACAGGGGCAATGATATTACTGATACGTGATTACCTGTTAGAAAAACAGTCTGACAGTTGCCTCCAATTTACAAAGCAGGCATCCATAAACGACATTATTTTGCTTGGCTTGAAAAACAAAAATAATTACGCTAAATTAACTGCTTATTACAAATCGCTAGCTTTAAACTCTGAAATGAAACTAGTTTGTTACTTTTTGTTGCTTACAGTATTTTTTTGTATATTTCTGAAATGGGGATTTTTGATTAGCTGATAGAACAGAAACTTATATTTTGGAAGTTGATTTCAAGTAATTTCTCAGTAATTTAAATTTTCGAATACTTTTCAGCATGTTCCTAAGACAACAGTTTTATTTTTGTTCGTTTAGAAAATAATTGTTTGTTTATTGAAAATGGAAATCGCAAGAGATGATAACAGTACCCAGATATCTATTAAATTGATTCACCTTACCGGTTCAGTGTTAAGATATCGCCACATTTTACACGTTTGCCACCAGTGCACGCCTTCTGTGCTATTTCTCCAGCCATTGCATGGATTTTTCCTCACCACATTTTATTGTACTCCACCATACATTTCATTCTTGGTCGTGAAGGGGATCCGGCTTCCCAGTCAAGCATTATTTTGATCTGTTGTTGTTAATGGTCGCTGACTCTTCATTGAGTCAAAATTTTGTGAAAATCTTGAAACTCGGGGTCGTACAGTATTTTACTTTCCTCTTTCCCGTAGATGAATTTTTACGAAGCTGTATATCGTATCATAATCTTATGGAGTAGGAACTTAATATTTAACGACAGCTTACATGAGGTGAGTAATCAGTATTCTCTGAAATAGCTCTTTGCTTCATGCAGGAGCACATTCACCTAACGATCAGAGGCACAAATACTTTCCAGCTGTACTAGCTTGTTCTAGATCTGTGTAGTATGAAGTTTTTATAGTCATTCCATTAACCATCTATTCTACCTTGCTGCTGCTTACAAAATTTCACACATTATTCTCGGGTTCTCACATCATCTTCGCAAATATAATTGCTGTTTTGATAGGCATTCTGGCGGCTCAATTTGGGATCGAGTAAGTCCCCGGTTCGAATCTCGGTTTCCACTGGGATTTTCTCAAGCCTCGAAACTGTCATCCACCTCTGGCAAAGCATTGTTTTGCCTCAGGTGAAAGACGCCAGGATGAGTGTTGATTCGGATTTCACGTCGAAACGTTACTTTTCTTTGTCACATAGGAGTATCGGATGAGAATTAGTGCTACTACAGAGATTGCGCTGTCCGTAAGAAACTCTTTCACTATTTTATGGAAACTACACAAAATTATTGTAGTTTTTTACTTTTCGATGTGATTTCTCCAGCTGTGTATTGAATAGTATCAGCAATACGCCATCTCACTGTTATATCAAGTTGTAATATAGAATTTTTTGCCAGTATATGGCTGTCAGATTAATTTACTTCCAGGTTCCAATTCCGAAGTCGAACTGTTCGAAAACAGGTACCGCGTTTCTCAATAGTGTCGCCAGCTATTACTATAATACCATCCAGGAAGCAGTTAGACAGATTTTTAAAGCATATATTTGCAACTGATGTCATTGACAACTGACAAATATCATCTTGCTTTATTTCGTAAGCAATGGGTTGCTTGCAGTACACTCCCAGTCTTGCGGATTACCTCATAATACCATACTTTTTCAGTAAGTTGGTGTGTTGTTAATAGAAACTACTATCCACTTTCTCGGATTATCTCAGGGTGAATCTAATACTCTTGTTTTTAGAACTTTTGACACACTTTTAATTTCTCAAAATTTAAGTTATCATAAATCGTGATCTTTAGTGATCAATAACTTTTATAAGGAAAACCTGAATATTTTATTTTTATGTCTCTTTTTTCTCATATTCTTTTACCTTTTTATTTTAACAAGTATCTGACAGCTGTTACTTTTGCAATAAGACTTAGGCGAAGGTTGGGGATTATCATTGCATTCATTAAAGTAACTATGAAAACCATATAGGAACCTTCATCATCGTATTGCTGATATGCCAGACCCGAGATCTGAATCCGTAATTGTTGTACGTTCCCATAGTAGTATGTTGACGTTGTAATATGCTCCATCCAGTTGAAAACTTAAAAATATTTGTAACCACAGTTTGGTTACGTCTATAGAGAGAAGGTGTAGTTTGTGGAATTCTAAGAAAATTGATGCCTTCTAGTCTGCAGATGAGCAGCACTTGTCTAGAAACAATACAGGATTCACTACCGGTACATCAAACAATACTTATATTAAAAATATAATGCTTCACTTTGATTCTCTACAAATAATTTTCATCATCTTCTCTTAAAAAATTCTACACAATAGAAAATAACTTTCGTTTTAACTAATAAAGTTCGATAAGCCCTTTGAAATATTACAGCACAACAATTTCTTTTATCAGGTGAAACACGATGTAAAATTAGACTGTAAATACTGTAAGAAGTAACTAAATTCAAAGATATAATATCGACATTCAGTAGCTCAGAAAAAACTCACAGCTAATCGACACTAGGGGAGACATTATGTTAGTGAAATTGAATTCAACACTAGAACAAGGTATACCAGAAGAACATTTACGTCAACAGGAAACAAAATTAACTTTGGCCATAGGTAAGTTTCTCATGGCGCTAAGAAGGCTAATGTATCTCTTCCCGGCTAGTGTTATCAGCTGTTGATCGATTTACACAACGTCTTCATTTCAAATTCCCCCTTAGACAGAATGCATCAACCGAGACAATACCCGACTTATAACAAGCAAACTGAGACTGAGAACCCTGTTTCAAGAGGATTTAGAGACCTGATTAACTTTTCCCTCTGGAGCAGTCAACTAGCGTAGGACCCAGAGTAGAACACCCGCATTTTGTCACAACTACCTGTTTCAACTTTAATAGCCTGATTCATATGCTTGTTAAAGAACATGTTATTTCATGTTCCGTTTTCTTTCGACGGTGAAAGCGGTTGGGTTAGTGTGATAAAACCTTGATGTGTTATGGGTAGCTATTAGACCTTCAGAATACCGGGGATTTTTGTTTCAACTCAACCTCACTCTTCTGCCAGATATCATCATCATCATCATCATCATCATCATTAGACGTTTCCGCTTTTGTGGGTCGTCCTGCACATCCTCTTCCAAGTCTGGCAGTCATTCCAAGATTTATCCTCCATCACTTTTCCCCAAATGACTCCTTTATCCTCTGCATCTCTCTTCACTTAGTCCATCCATTTTACCCGAGGTCTTCCCTTCCCGCTGTTTAGCAGTGCTACTTTCGGCATCCTTCCTTCGTCCATCCTCATAACATGATCCAACCACTGCAGTCTTTTCCTTGTTAATATCTTTTCTAATGCTTCCACCTGTAGTATCTCCCTGATTTTATCTTTTCTCGTGACATTTTTTATTCCTCTAAGAAACCTCATCTCTGCCGCCCAGGGCCGGCGCTAGGAATTTCGGGCCCGGGGTAAAATGGCCGACCTTTTTTCTTTTTTTTTTTTTAGCTCTACAATCTGGCCGGGTGACAATGGGCGCATTCTTGGCTTCATGGCCTGAGGGCCCCTACACTAAGATGTTCGGGGCCCGGGTACTTTTGACCCGCTTACCCCCCCTTAGCGCCGGCCCTGCTGCCGCCTGCAATCTGCTAATACCTCTCTTTGTCCATGTCCATGTTTCAGAACCATGAGTCAGTATGGGCTGGTAATATACTTTATAGAGCAGAATTTTGGCTTCCTCCCGTATGTACCACTTCCAGATTACATCCTTTACTTGATGATACAATTAGTGCACTCTTCCTTACTCTCTGACCTATTTCTTCCTCCATATTTCCATTAATAGTTACCTCGCCTCCCAGATACTCAAACGATTCTACCCATTCCAATTTCTTGCCATCGAGCAACACATCCTTCAAAGGGTCAGTGTTTCTTGTTATCTTCATTATTTTGGTCTTTTCTACACTAATCTCCAGACCGTGTTTACCCACTGCAAGTCCACCATTTCCGTTAATTCTCTTTCCAGATCATGCTTCTGTCTCCTCCCATATTATGATGTCATCAGCATATGCTATCACCTTCAGCTCTGTTGTATCTCTGTATCCCTGTACTTCTGTGATTACTACATCTAATACTACATTAAACAGGACAGGTACACTTCTTTGTCTTACTCCTCTTTCCGTGTGAAACCATTCTCAATGTTTACTGTCTATGCGCACGCAATTCTCACACTTCTCATAGATGTTCTTTATTAATTCCACTATTCCTTCACCCATTCCTCTCTTTTTTGAACTTTGCCGTTTGTTTTCCCTCAGTACTTTGTCATAGGCCATTTTATGTCCATGAAAGTTAATACTTTGTCTTTGCCGTATTACCACCTTTTTTCTATGATTTTCCTGAGTATAAAAATTGCATCTACCGTAGATCTTCCTTGCCTGAAACCAAACTGCTCCTCTCTAGCTTTTTCATATATTTTCAGGCCATTGCTCAGCAATGTAATACCCTTGCAGTTCTCGCATTTCGTTTTATTCCCTTTTTTTATGAATAGGGCACTATGGCTCTCTTCCTCCTATCCTCTGGTATTTTTCTTTGTTTACAGACTTCTCCGTATGACTGTATATAACCATTGCATTCCCATTGCTCCTGCTAATTTTACAATTTCTGCTGTCAGTTCATCTAGTCCTGGCGATTTCCCATTTGAAATTTCTTTCACTGCCAATTCTATCTGCCAGATATAAATACTAAAATTACTTTTCCTAAAACCATACTATTTAAATTAATATTTATAAGTAACCAGAAAATATTTAACGTTTGCCATCATTACAATGACTTAGAACCCGTACTTGTTAGGGGTCCTAGGAACCCTGTCTTTTTATGTCATGATTCGTTGTTACTATTTCTTGATTGAGATTTTCTTTTCGTGTGTTTCTTTTATCGTATCGCTGATTAGTCAACTCACATATCTCTTTCACGTATCATGTTTCTTTTCAGACTGATGTGTTATTAAAATGCCCTTGTGGCATTATGAGGAAACAACGCGCTTATTTATGCCAATTTTAAAGTGCATGCAATTTTTTTCCTAATACTGAGCTCAACAAGGTAACAGACAGCACTGTTGTGGAACAACCAACTGTCGCGTGCCTCTGTATTATTTCCTAGCTGATAGGCAACCAGTGAGCCACGCACTCCACTATGAAATCTAGCATTTTAAACGGCGCCTCCTTAAAGGGAGTGTTATGTTTGACCCACCATTCAGAGGAAAAAAGAAGAAGGTATTAGTCACGTAAACCACGCTACTCTCTGAACGTGGGTCCACTTCAACTTCTGGCTGCTATCCAAATTTAAAACGAATCGAATGAAAAATTCCGACCTCATTTGCGCAGCGGAGTGATAGAAATTCTCATCACGTCTTTCACAGCAATTGTTACTAATAGCGAGAACGTGGTTCAGAGTTAAGCATCAGATAGATTTTATTTTAAAAGATAATACGGTGTAAATTGCTGATTTTCCTGATCTGAAGGTACTAATTACTTTTTGTTTGCTTATGGCTTTACGCCTCTTCGAAGTCGAGGTTCGTAGAGAGATGAAAGAACTGGGGACAAGAAACGGGAAGGAATTCGGCCGTGGAGTGCTTTGGGGAAACCATGTAAATTTCAAATATCGATGGCCGGGTTGGGATTCGATCCCGCGTCCTCACGAATACAAGGCCAGAACGTTACCACTCAGTCACAATGCTCTGTAGTGTGTTACCGAGGGCATCATTACTGTTCACGTTGTCGCACCCATTTCAGTTTTCTTATGGTATCACAATAATTTAGTAACTTGAAACATATGAAACAATACCTTTCTTTGTGAAACCCTTTAACAACTCCGAAATAAAGATAATATTACTACGTTCACATTACTATTTTTTATGGTGTATATCAGTTACATTTTATCCAAGATTTAAACGATCTTGTGCAGTGGAACTTGGGCACGTGCAGAAACTATTTTTCTTCACTTCCACCTTTCGTGCTTGCATATTTCATCGTTA
The DNA here is from genome assembly GCA_031002005.1 of Vandiemenella viatica. Classification (NCBI taxonomy): domain Eukaryota; kingdom Metazoa; phylum Arthropoda; class Insecta; order Orthoptera; family Morabidae; genus Vandiemenella; species Vandiemenella viatica. Next base: position 300,262,971 of record CM061920.1, on the reverse strand, counting down.
AAGACTTGGCGCAGGTAAAACCGAGCGCAATATTTCTCTGTCCCTATCTTGATATAAATAACATCATTCACGCTTGTCTGCAATAAATTCGCATAGCCAGAGGAATTGAAATCGTTGTGAATCCGGTTCTAGGAAACGAATCATTTTTTTTTTATTTCAGCTTCCTTCTATAGCGTCGGGATGTATTTTTATCTGTCATAACATTTCATCTTGGTGATTTATGAGTACCACAGAATTTAAAAAATTGAAAAGCAATAGGTTTTCATATATTTTTTACGACTTTATAATTTTTGCTTTTGAAAAGAAATAAACTAAAAACATTTTAAATGTGTACAACACCTGCCTTATAACAACAGATTTTAAGTGGACCACTTTTTACAGTTATCTTGAAGGTTTCATCTGAAGTTTTAACACAATGAGGAAAGAACTACTAAACATTAAAATGAATCATATGGTGGAAAAAACTTTAGTCTTTATTAGGAATTCGTTACGTTCTCATACTTTTCAGTTTTCTGTCGTGTCCCTATGGTTAAGAGTTACTGTGTCATTTGCGCCATGTCACTAGAAACAATTCAATTACATTTGTAACAAGTCAATTGATGTTATGTTCTAAATCTACTGCAATGTATTAACCCAAATTTCTTTTTTAAATACACTGTAACATCCCGATCACTTTTATTAATCAGTTAATATTTGATCATATTTGACACTGAAATCTCTACCCATTCGACAATGGTGTTAGTATATTGACTGAAACGCCTTCAACTGAAGTTTTACAATCAGCAACGATTTATTTTGATAAAGGTCCCTAGCCACCAAGACTCATAAATGTTCTAAAGTATTCTTAAACTGCAAACTGTTGTAGAAGTTTCTAAGGTACGTAACCTTCGATCATTCCCAAAATTATCCAATCACAGGGAGTTGTAATAATTTTTCCTCTCACACATCGGAAAACTCACCCTTCTGCCTTTGGAGCGTTTAAACGTGGGTACCAACAAATATATTTTACATACGGCTGCAGAGCACTATTTGTGGAGTTCTGGTGAGCATTATTCTTTCTGGTATCTGAGCAGCAGGGAATTTTTCATACTTTTGGTGATTAATCGACAACACAAACTTTCATACAAGAGTTCTGTGTCGATTATGGTACTTCCTTTCGTGGTTTGTGTTCTCCCAATTGCGCCGCTTCCAATAGGCCTATCAGTCTATGGCAAACCAATGTCTAATATGTGGTAATTATCATCCAGAAAATTTTTATAATTCCGAAAATGAGCGGCATTCACATTAAGCGCCTGCAAACAAATAAGTTAACGTGTTAAAATTTTCTCATGAACTTATAGATTATTAGGATTTAAGTGATGTCAGGTCGAGGAGGTTAGCATTAATAATTGAAGCATTTCCTCCATGCTCAGTAAACCAATTATAATGCTGCTGAGCCAGTAATATTGTAACCCCTGTATTACAGTGAAATACATTAAACTGATATGAGCCAGATAAAATTTACTGTTTGATTCAGACCGATAAATTTTAGTCCATTAGATGATTTAGATCAAAACTTGTTTAATTTTGCTGATGTTAATTGTTCTTCCAATGAAATATTATTCTGTGCTGTAATTTTTTTTTCTCTCCCAAACTATATTTTCTGTAGGATCTGATGTTTATGACGGCTGTATGGTTCCTATGCGTCATAATTTATAACCATTTTGAAAATCAATACTCAAGTAAGCTACAGGACACATGTTACAGATTGATAAATCTCTGTTATCTTGGTTTTCCAGGTAAAACCGCCTTGATTTATTAAAACCTTAACGTTTCGGTCATCTTGCTGTGGCTTTCATTCCCTGACAGCAAGATGGCTGAAACGTTAGGTTTTATTCCACGCAGAGAACCAAGATAGGACATACAATGACCGCGGAAGTGTACGCACTAAATAAATCTCTGGTTTTGACCTTTAATTTATAAACTCGTTACCAGCTAACAAGTTAATATTTCATCTGTCTTCATAGTGAAAAACCCAGTAGAATAGTATCAGCAATATTCACTTTGGAAGCGTTAGTAATCGTTCCTTTAACCCAACATTGGTCTCGCTCTTCTGCGGATTGGCAACATTACCACTTGAGTTCGTACCGACAGTCCCGCTCCTCAGTCATTTTCACGAGAAAATATGTGACATATGTCGAGAAAGGACAATATCATGTACACATATTGCTAGTAAAGTGAAGGAACTAATGTTAGAAATAAGGGAACTGGCGGAAGGGGAGTGCTCGGTTTATTGACAAGCTAATACCTAATTAAAACACGTTCTATTACATACTTGAAGATTGTGTCAAATAAAGAAATAACTCTGAAACTTTGATAGAATTCTAACAAGTCACTCTCCGAGACGACAGAGTGAATTATGGAATAAAGGAAACCGTTACCTAATACTGCGTAAATTAATGTATTTAATTCTTCATTGTTGCCGAAAGACTCTCCTAACTACCCGCGAGAACTATAGTAGTGTGGTGAGACAGGAGGCGTTCTTACTTTCCTTCTTCACGTGAACAGAATGTAAATTAATTTAGTTGGCTTATTAGTGTTTATTGTGAGGTCTTAACACCAGTCTCTGTGAGAAAAGGCTGCGCTTAAAGCAAGCGAAGCTTGCGAAAATATGAAGATCTAGGAAGCCTTCAATATTGAAGTGAACTACACTTTACGGTTCCTTGAAGTTTATTACTCGGTACACAATACAACAGGTAAACCATAAACAAATGTGGGTACAGTTATCAGGAGACCGTCGAGAATTTCAGCCTGGTCCTGATCCGGGGTAGAGTGACGGCTTCTACTTCTCGCGAACTTCCGGTGGTCTTCTGTAGTTGACGTTGGTTCAGCGGTCAGGCTGGAACTGGCGGTAGAGCGGCCGGCTACGCTTATATAGGCGGCCTGGCGCAGGAATTCCGTTGTGTGGTAGTACGGCGACCTCTGTAAGAAATAGTCCCACTTAGCTTCTAGATGATTCTATTTGTTTTCCTGGTTGTTTTGCGCCTGTTTGGAGTAGTATATGTATCCCGGCGTGCAGGCGCGTTGTGTGTGAAGTCTGCCTGGCAGGGGCCTTTACTGGCAGACTGAACATACCTCCCTCCCGGGGGGGGGGGAAGCGATGTCTGCGACGTCTGCGACGTCTGCGAGGTCGTCTGCCGCGAGCGCCCTGGAGCAGACTATGAAGGCTACCTCCAGGGGAGTACGGAGCTGTTCCCCTGGCGATGCGTGCCGACCTGCGTCGTGGTGCAGGGTGTGGTGGAGGTACTTGTGGAGCTAACGGCATCGGTTTCGTCGGCGTCGATGGCCGGGGGCTGTACGGGGGGCGCTGAAGATGGTCCCCGCAGGTGGTCGAGAGGCTGCGGCTGAAGGGTGTCGGAGCGACCGACAGGTTGTGGCTTCGTTGGTGGCGCTGTAACTGTCCCTGAGCAACGTTAGACGGCAGGAGTGGTGGAGGTGGCAGGGAAGGAGAGGAAGAAGTGGATGGCCGTGCCGTGGTGGAAGAGGACGGTGCCGTGGGGTAGCGGGGACGTAGTTGGTTTCGATGGCGTCGCACTATCCGGCCATCCAGGCTGACGTCGAACAGTTTGGCGGCCCCGGGGCCGCTGGATGACCCCCGGAAGCCAACCGGCCCGGGAGCCAAACCCGCGGGCCCAGACTAGGGAGCCCGGGGTGAAACGGAATGGGCCCGAAGGTACCTGTACTTTGGGCGGGGGTAAGAGGAGATGGAGGAGAGTGCGAGGTTGGCGGCCATGCAGCAATTCCGCCGGGCTTTTGGCCCAAACTGGAGTGGTTCGATAGGAACTGAGGAAGAGTGTCAATGCCTCTTCGAGTTTGGTGACTTGTGGTGTATTGGTCATTTGGGTTTTGAATGTTCTGACTAGCCGTTCCGCCTCCCCGTTAGATTGGGGGTGGAAGGGCGGGGGGAGGAGGTGTTGGATATTGTTGGCGGTACAGAAGGATAGGAATTCCCGACTTCGAAATTGCGGTCCGTTATCTGGATAGCGTATGGTAATCCTTCGATGGAAAAGATCTTCGTGAGGGCTGAAATGGTGACCTCTGTGGTGATTGTGGAGCAACGGACGACATATGGGAAGTGGGAAAAGGCATCCGTCACTAGGAGCCACTGGTGGCCTAGGAATGGGCCAGCGAAGTCGAGGTGAATGCGTTCCCAGGGTCCGGACGGTGCCGGCCAGGAAAGGAACTTTTGAGGGGGGCGGGGCAGTTGTTGGGCACAGATGGTACAGCGCCGCACCATCTCCGTGACATCCGTGGTAAGGCCGATCCAGAATACATGGCGTCTGGCAAGGGATTTGGTGCGGGCAATTCCCCAGTGTCCTTGGTGGAGAGTTTGGAGGATTGTCGGTTGTAGGGATCTCGGAACGACGACCCTCGGGGTGGAATTTGGTTCTGTGCGGAGGAGCACTCCCTCTACTACTGAGAGCTGGTGGCGGATGGAGTAGTAGAACTTGAGGTCTTGATGATGGCGTGGAGGGGAACGTGTTTGCCACCCGTGTTGGATGTGGTGTCGGATGACACGGAGGAGGGGGTCCTCCCCTGTGGCTGCCGCGACTTTTGAGGCCGTGACTGGAAATGTCTTCAGTGCTTCTTGTATGTCATCGTCGATCTGGAACACCAGAAGTTCCGACTTGTCGAAGGCAAGGTCTGGTCCCTGCGGTAGTCTGGATAAGGCGTCTGCATTGGCATGCCTGGAGGTGGTACGGAAATGCATGGTATATC
>CM061920.1:300230118-300257213 GCA_031002005.1 Vandiemenella viatica | reverse complement strand
TTTTGACTCAATGAAGAGTCAGCGACCACAACGTTAATCAACAACAGATCAAAATAATGCTTGACTGGAAGCTGGATCCCCTTCACGACCAATAATGAAATGAATGGTGGACTACAATAAAATGTGGTAAGGAAAAATCCATGCAATGGCTGGAGAAACAGCACAGAAGGTGTGCACTGGTGGCAAACGTGTAAAATGTGGCGATATCTTAACACTGAACCGGTAAGGTGAATCAATTTAATAGATATCTGGGTACTGTTATCATCTCTTGCGATTTCCATTTTCAGTAAACAAACAATTATTTTCTAAACTAACAAAAATAAAACTGTTGTCTTAGGAACATGCTGAAAAGTATTCGAAAATTTAAATTACTGAGAAATTACTTGAAATCAACTTCCAAAATATAAGTTTCTGTTCTATCAGCTAATCAAAAATCCCCATTTCAGAAATATATAAAAATTACTGTAAGCCACAAAAAACAGTAACAAACTAGTTTCATTTCAGAGTTTAAAGCTAGCGATGTGTAATAAGCAGTTAATTTAGCGTAATTATTTTTGTTTTTCAAGCCAAGCAAAATAATGTCGTTTATGGATGCCTGCTTTGTAAATTGGAGGCAACTGTCAGACTGTTTTTCTAACAGGTAATCACGTATCAGTAATATCATTGCCCCTGTGACTGACATTGAATTAATTTGTTCCCTCAGAAAGCAGATTAATTTAGATTTTGCAACCGCACTCAAATACCAGAAGCCATTTTAATCACAAACGTTTCTGTGTTACAGCAGATAAGCGAAGTCAGTTTAAATGTAATGCAGATCAATGCGCAGTGTTGGTTTAAAAACGATGTTGCAAGCTGTATCTTGCGAGATAAAAACGTCATCTATAAACGAGAAAACTTCTCTTTGTTTCAAAGTTTCTTCAAGGTAACGCTTCTACATTAATTAACCACATAATTTACTTGGTAGAAAATGAAAAAGTTTCCCCTCAGTGCGATTTTTGTTACTAAATTCATTACTACAGTAATGTAACGAGTTTAGATGAAGGAATCGCATCTAATTAATTATAAACTGTGTTTTTTACGAGCCTTTGTTTCAGACTTTGATTCACCAACGCAATAACCTTACTTGCTGAACGAGTACGTCACACTTTTTTATTGGATTCCTTGTGCCAGTATCATAGTCTTAAAAAGTTAAAAGCTTATTTCTTTAAGAAAGTTCTCTGCAATTCAGCGCTGGAATAATTTACTGAACAAAAACCTTGTCCAACCTGGAGTTGAATATAAAGTATTCCGTTACTCACGTGTTCCTCAAAAACTAGTTTCCTTTGAATTCGATAATTTATAAAATATACTGATAGCAGGCATTTTCCCCACCTGAAATTTTATATTTCCTTTCTGACAAAACTTTAGGCCTCATTGTTGACAAATGGGTTATAAATCCACCCTGACCTACATTCAAAAACTAACTTTAATAATTTTTGGAACATATTTTTGTTTAGTTAGCTTTTTATTCGAATTTCTACACATTAAGAGTCTAGCAAAGAACTTAATTCCTACGCCATTTCATCATTGGGACGAAAACGGAAGAGATCTGTTGAACAAGAATAGAGGTATATTGTACAGCGTAAGCCCGGAGTTGACTGGATGGAAGGGTTGGAGAAAGATGTGACGGTCTTCCGTCCGTGAATGTAAAAAATAATTTCCTCCTGCTGTAATTTAAAATTGAACTGTTGGCAAATTAATGTATCAAACGATGGTCAGATTTTCAGTTCGCACCAAATAAATGAAACGGGCCACTCTTTGCTTATGATATCCGAAATTTTTGGCCAAATGCTACATAACACATTGCTTTCTTCAGGCATCGAATTCTCCCGACACGTTTCCTTGTGGTTAAAATATAAGTGAAAGTGACATAATGTATTTCAATCAATCAATTTACCTCTTTCTAACCTTAATTTCAACTTAACTGTTAAAATCCAAAACGTCAACAAACCATTTCTTTATTTTCTCCATGTTTTTCCAATTCGACTATTGTCCATTATCAGATTAACCAAACGTACATTTCTTCTGTGATCAGCCATTCTATTTCTTTTTGATATGTTTTTCTACAAACTCTTTCGTTTCGTGAGCACTTCCAGAATATGGCTATTTTAAATTTTTCTTAATTTTCAGCATCTGTATATAGAAGCTAATTTCGAGTGCTTAAGTTTCGTTCCTTCTAATATTCTCGAAATTCAAGATTCAGTTTCTCAAAGGAATCCAATACAGGTACAAACTTTTAGAGGTGATGAAGAACAACAACCAGGACCGGGAACATCATGAGAAAGCGGTAACAAAGTACAAGACAAATATTGGAGGAAAGCATTTATTCAATTTCAAAATGTTACATGGGATATTCGAAATTTGCACTAATCGTATTTCTTTCAGTGCATGCCAGACCATAGACTGGTGGAAACAGTTGGGAAAAAAACATCCATATTGCTGGATATCAACCGACCGAGAGCCGACGATTCTTGTGTATTACGAACGTGTTTATGAGTAAGAGATCATTAACTAATGTTGTAAAGTATAGCCTTTAGAAGATCACTCAGACTGACAGCCTTAATATGATTTCGAAATCGTTTCTTACTTAATATACGAAAAGAAATTTTATTTCTTGAGTAAAGGAAATCTATCAGCAGTACTACTTCTTCCACATGAATTTTGATGTTAGTTTATATTATTAGTAATGTAATTTCTGGTATCCTTAGCGGCCTAGTACGGTATCTTCAGTGAATACTGATTCCTAATACAGTATCTTCAGCAAATAGTAGAACACTGATTCTTTATACTTTCACTTTTATGCCAACTTATGCATTCTTTACGCGGGAAATGAGTTAAGTATCATAAAAAAAGAACTAATTATTTCGATTATTTTAAATTATGACGTTTATTTAAATAATGGAATCGCTTTATTTCAAAAGCAGTAGGTACGAATTTTTTATCATAAAAGGTATTTGAGCACCATGAAAATTTGTATAACACTTCTTTTGTAATATCTAGGAACAAAATCGAAGACCTGGTTGATTGGAATGAGAGCATAGACGAACTATTAACTTTTCAAATTTTAGTTTATTTCAAAATTGAGTTTCATAAATTTAGAAAAAATGTATTTGAGGCATGCTGGGGTTTACATAGAATAATATTTACACCTAGAAAAAATTATTTTTGAAAATACATGTCATTTTGCCAGGTGATTGGGAAGGTTTTATCAGAGCGCGAATGAATAATGTATCGGTGGCCGGCTCAGTCGGCCACTTATTCGCGATTAGGTAAAACATTCCCGATCACCTGTCAGGTAAAACGTCCAACCAAAATGACATATATTTTCAATAATATTTTTTCTTGGTGTAAATATTATTCTGTGAAAACCTCAGCATGCCTTAAATATATTTTTCGATATTTATGAAGCACAATTTTGAAATAAAATAAAATATTGAAACGTTAATAATTCTGCTATGCTTCCATTCTCATCAGCCAGGTCTTCGATTTTGTACTTTGCAAAAGATATGTTACAGAAATTTTCACGGTGCCTCAAATACCTGTACCTACCCAAAAATGTTTACCGGCTCTAGGACCTTATAATGCGTTGTCGTAAGTGAACATAATTGTTATGTGAAAAAGACATCGAGTAATTTTATGACATAATGAGACGGTACAACATACTGTTTTAGTGAGATTTCATCAGCGCATAGTCGTACACGCCTGAAGATTGGAATTATGTTGAAGATTCACAATTGCCAGGAACTTGTGATACTCAACTGCTAGCTCAAGATTCACACGAATGCAAAGCTTGTAGTGTACGTGGTTATAATTCGTATTAGGGGACAGGTTGAAGATCTCTTGAACTGCATCGCCAACGAGTCATTGTGTGTTTGATATCAAACTTGGCTGTAATTTAACCTGTTGCTAACGTTAAGTAATACATAAAACCATGGGTGCATTTGTTTAGTCATTAGTCTTACTCAGCTGTAATTTTGATTAGCTGCTGTAGTACACAAATGTTATTTCAGTTTTATTAGGTGCTTTGCCAAAAAAAGAGTTTAGTTTCAATAGCATTCGTCTTTTGCAACAACCCTAGTTGCAGTTTTCCACACAGCTGCAAGTCATACTTCTAAAAGACCAGGAGCATTTCATCATACCCTGTCATACACCGCTACCTTGAAGATTCTGCTATTTGAAGATAAATGCAGTATTACTCGATACTCTTGTCATCAGAATTCTAACACATAAAAAGGTTTTATCCTGTTTTAACGTAAACGTCTATTCGTAGATAACAACGTGACAAGCTTTCAGTCTCTGCCTTTCCTGATTGCCTAGCTAAGATTCTTACACATGTGGTTGAAAATTCGAACTTTTAAGTCGATAAAACGCTGCTGCCGTATTCTCGCAACACAGGAACGCCAGTGGAAGCAATAAGCAATGCCAATCCGACATCTGATAATAAACCTTGTCCCTATGTATAGCAAAAATAAGCATAAGATGTACAGGGTGTACCTAAATGAATATCGGGGTTATAACGCTTTGTAGTATTTATTACATAAAACGTAAAATTATAATTAATGCATGAAATGAAAGAGCAAATCAAACAGTTATACCTACAAGCTTACAAGTGTTCAATGTGAGCACCTCTTATCACACGGCACACATCAAGTCGATAGCCCATTTCTTCCCAAATGTTGATTAGTGTTTGTGGTGTAATTGTTGCAACAGCTGCCTCAATCCTGTTTCTTAGGTCGGGTACGTTAGCTGGTAGTGGAGGCACATACACACGATCCTCTATGAAACGCCCACAGGTAGAAATCACATGGCGTCAGATCAGGAGAGTGCGGAGGGCATGCGAAACATGCTCTGTCTTTGGGCCTCTTGGGGCCAATCCAGCGGTCTGGTACAATTACGTTCATATCTAATTCGGTTTGTAAACATGGAATGAAGATAAATGCAAAGAAGAGCCAGCTTATTAGATACACAAATAAAAAACAAAAGGTTAATTATGAATATAAGGTGGGGAAAGAATTGCTTGCTGAAGACTTGAAATGTAAATATATTGGAATTACTTTTGATAACAAACTTAACTGGGCAGGACACATAGGACAGGAGGTAGGAAAAGGTTTCAAAGTTCTGCACTTGTTGGAGAGATTGATGAGGGGATGTACGAGAGAAGTCAAGGAATTGGGTTACAAAACTTTGGTCAGACCATTGCTCGAATATGGTTGTGTAGTATGGGACCCTCATTTTACGTATCAAATACAGGAGTTGGAGCGGGTGCAAAAAAGGGCTGCTAGATTTGTTTCTGGAAATTATCGCAGAATGCAATCAGTGACGGATATGATAAAGGAGCTGGAATGGGATTCATTGCAAGACAGGAGGAGAATGAGGAGGGTCATGGGAGTGTACAGGGCATATACTGGCGATGAGGCATGGAAAGATATTGCAATAGGTATGAAAAGTAGTGCATGGAAGGGAAAAGATGACCATGACCACAAGCTAGCACTCGATTTCAGGCACAAGGGTGTAGGAATATTCTCTTTTTTAGGTAAGGGTGTCAGGGATTGGAATGAATTACCAAGAGAAATGATGAATAATTTACCGAAAACTTTGAAAGAATTTAAAGATAAAATTTGTAGAGGGCAAATGTAGGTGGGTGCAGGATATGGGGAAGATGGGTGTGTAGGGAAATTGCCACCGGAGCCTGTGCTCCATTGCAATTAAATTAAATTAAACCAATCGCTTACGTTGTTACGCCAGTGAGGCGGTGCTCCATCTTGCTGCCAAATGAACTTATTTGGTTAGTCTTCTTCCAACTGGGGAAATAGCCATAGTTGTAGAGCATCAAGGTAGGAAGTACCGGTTACAGTTGTTTCTCCAAAGAAAAAAGGCCATAAACTTTCTGCCGAGATATGGCACAACAAACATTCAGTTTAGGGGCGTCTCGTTGCAATTGCACCATCTCGTGAGGATTTTATGAGCCCCAGATGTGCACATTATGAGTGTTCACATGTCCACTAAGGTGAAATGTCGATTCATCAATGAAAACAATATGATCCAGAAAATCTTGATTGTTGTGCCATTTTTGCTACTAGTGATTTCTAACGGATGGAGGAAACATTTCGCATGGTACCAACAACAAAACTGTTTGAGTTGCTCTTTCATTTCATGCATTAATTATAATTTTATGTAGTAAATACTACAAAGCGTTAAACCCTGATATTCATTTAGGTACACCCTGTATAATGCATCATCGACTTTCCACTCCAGCGACCCGTGTATAACAGTGAACAAGTCTCTACTATAATCTCCTCTCTTTTCACCAGTTCCCTTCTTGTATTTGCTTCATACAAGTATCTTGTGGTCTTCGTATTTTTCCAGTTTCTAATTTTTTTTTTAATATGCCATAGGTAGCCTATATGTTCCCCATTATATGGCAAGACCACTTCAGTGCTGATTCTCCTAAGATGATCAGAAGAGGTTTTTGTAATCCTAGTTGAAGATGGACTGATTTTTACTCATTCGTTCTTCTGATGAATTTTTCAGTCTCTTGAATCCGACTATTGTCTCTTCTAGTCAGTGTGACAAGCTTTAATCCACAATTTAATGTTTAGAGCAGGTACGTTTCATGTAAATATACTTTTGATATTTGTGAAAAAAGTGTGTCATAATATCTGTGAAACAGTGCTGTAGAATTTTGAAGCTCTTTTAATCCTATTACTTATTTTCTGTCTAGGCTATTATCAGCTGACATCAGGCTGCCGAGAAAAATTTGAAACAACCTCATGCTGTACTACTTTTAGTTTAAATATTTTGCTTTTTTCGCTGATCACCAGGAATACAGTTTTCGTCTCACATAGTTTAAATCCAAACCTGTCAAATTCTTCTTTCCAGCAGTCTGTCACTGTTGGAGCCCTTCAATCACACCATTCGTGAAAACCACGGCGTCAATGATCTTTTAGACCACTCATACAATATCATCCGTAATGCTTATGAAAAATAGTCCATAAAACTTATAAATTTATATTACATCTTGTCTCAAACTATTCTGATCTGTTAGCTTGTTCTTGAACAAAACACACAGTATCATGATGTTTACCTTTTTCCGTAATATCTTCTGGTACACCCTTCTTCATTAATGCCTCCCAAATATGATGACGCTATACACTCGTGTATCAAGAAACTATACTATGAGTCTTTTATTTCTGTATCAGCAGTTCTCGAATAACATCTTTGCAGAAGAGGCTCTCGTCCACCTGGTAGGAGATTGCCAATGTTATAAAGTATGCATTTCGCTGTTGCGACGAAATACAGCGGGGACAACGTGTGGCCCGGGACGTTTATGGTAGATGAGAAGGCGTTAGAGTAACTATGAAAAGCGGCAGCATATGGGTCAACGTATAGGAAAGCCACGTTAGGCTCAGTAAGCCAATGGTCGACTGTGACCTGCTTTAATTAAAAAACTGGTAAATAATACAGGTTTTGATGTAATTCGTTTATTTCCTCTGTGTCGTCATAAACCTCTGGTTACAGATGTATCTTCCAGTACTTTTATTCTTCTATCATGGCGTAGAAGCAAATTTTTAGGAGAATGATGAAAATTCGAGCGGGATGAAAAAGATAATCAGAACGAAAGAAGTTTTTGATCTTCATATTATGCCGTTAGAAATGATTATTTTTTAATAATCATACGTGGTTACATAGATAACGCTAACTTTTCTTTGTAAAAGATGAGCTCCTGATTGTTATTGGTGCACTCAAGTCGATCTTCTAGCGAGATAACTAAGGAATTTTATGTATGTAGTGAATCAGGTAATGCTTATTGCAAATATAAAAATAATATAAGATTAATAACGGCGAGGGTAGAGGGAAAAACAGTAGAGAATATTCGGCTGCGGTGGAACCCCCACAACATACCCGGAAGAAGCAGTGCGGTTGAGTTTTCACCTCCTTTGAAGTAACAATCACTAATATTACAGGTATTATTTACTGAATCAAGTAAGTTTCTTATGGCAGTATTATTTTTAAAGTTAAACTTTCTAGAACTTACGTTGAATGACATTTTTTGTATTAGTAACTATAAACGAAATATGAAAAAAAATGTGCTTATATTCAGAACCCACACAAAATTTTTGCACAACTTATATCAATTATTTTAACTGAGAAAATGCACATCGCAAAGAAAAAGAGCCTGTAAATTTCCCATAGTTGAGATGAGATACATGGGAAAGCAGGAAAACAAAATTTTTATTTTATGAACCATTTCCATGCAACCTTGAAATAGATTTTTGCAAAGGAAATAATATACTATTCTCAAAGCAAGGTTAAAGTTTCAAGACTTTGCTCTTGCTTGCGACATGTGCAATCGATTTGTGCTGCGAACACGATTAAATTCGCCAACTACAACGCGTATCAATAGCCTTAAGTGTGTTGCGGTATACAACAAATTATTGCACCAACAAGGAGGCAAAGGCATCGTCGCTATGTACACTATTCTGCGGAATGCTGTACTTACAGACAACTGGTTGGTCTTAACCGTGTCAATCATCAAGCAGACGACTGGAGCACCGTCATTATGACTACATACAGGAAGATGAAATACATAGCTTTATCAGTAATACTTCTTGCAATGCGCCACTAAAGACGAGTGTCCTATAATCCAATTATATAATGGGCTCACTTCACCATGCATGTCATCAAAATCAATTTGTGAGTGTATGTATTCATAATCTTCAAATCTGGGCACTAAGCAGTGAATTTTAGATCAATAAACAAACATTTCCTTACAAACTTTACCGATGGCTAGTGTCAATCGAAATCATTTTCTTCCACCCTTATGAATATGCATCCAATTAAAAATTTGTAACTATCGCTTCCGACGTAGGAAACCACTTGCATTAGTGTGCGGACCCATAACTGCTATGAAAGCGTTGTCATCCATTGCAGTTATCTGTATTACGTTGCGCGTTGTCGCAAGCGCCTGCGATTTCTGTTGAACGTTCTGTCGCATCGCTTTTTTCAAACGCGGCTCTGTGCTGCTGCGAATGGCGAGATAGTAATGCAACTCGTTTCAGCAGTAAGCTGCGCGCATCAAGATGTGAAGAGGCCTGTAGTAGCAGCTAGTGACAAATCACACTCTTATCAGGTTCTGTCGTTTGCCTATAATAGCACAGACCAAATCAAAATCTGGATTTCATATCGAATTGTGTAATAGTAAAATAATGCAAAAGTGGTTAAATACAAAATAATAAAGCCTAAATCCTATGGAATACCCTAAAACCTTGTTGCTTGATTCTGCATATTAATTTATTAAACTTGTTTTAAGGGCTTTTGAAGACCGAATTAATTTGTAGTTCGTACATAAAACTGAAATTGAGTTAAACCGTAACCATGTATACTTCAAAGTAGCTTTGTATGTTGATCTTCCGAGTTAATAATTAATCCACTGTTGCACATTTTTAGTCATTTATAATACTGTCAATCAAACATAAAAGCATAAGACATTAGACAATCTTTTTTTTTTCCTAAAGTTCCCTAATAACGGCTATTTTTATATGCACGTGATGGATCTTCTTTGAACTGAAGACAGAAGATTCAACGTACTTAAAATTTTAAATTTAATTGCCAGATCTGGATTAAAATTTAATAAGTTTTCAGTTGTGTTTCATTCCAGAATCCTGAACCGATGGTTGTTGAAATCAAACCAAATATTTCATAAACATATTTTACAATTGACCCACTTGTATTTTCTGTAAACCTCGGTATAAATACGTGAATGAAAATTATGAGATTCACAGCGTTCTGTTAGTAAGTTATTTGCACACTAGTATAAGCCAGTGACAATGTTTTTTTTTGCGTATCGTCACAGGTCTAGAACAGTTCCAGCTTTTAGGTTGAAAGACTATGACAGGTTGACCTGATTTGACCAAATATAAACTTGACCTGTGTTTCAGAGTGAATAACTCAGAAGCATTAACAGGGGCGATGGCGCAATCGTATAATTGCTTAAATATAAACTTGACTTGTATTTGATCTTTAAAGTTCACTCTGAAAATTTTTTAAAATTCCTGCTTCGAAGGCATCGCGTTGTTTTTTTATTGAGACTGGTCATTGGTCATAGTATCTGTAACGGCAAGATAAATTAATAACACACTCCATATTATTAAACAGTGGAGCAACTCCGAAGAAATGAATTGCCAGAATAGTTGATTCGGTAACATATTTGGTCAGATGTCCACTTAAAATAACCTAATCACTTACGTACAGCGAACACAAAGAAACACCATTAACGAAAGTTGTCAGTAAAATACCTGGAAATCAAATAAACTTTGGTGAAGCAACAACATTAGTGAAACTTTTAATTAAATTAAAATTTATCCTAAGCTGAAATGACAATTAGTATTCGTGGATACAGCAAAGACCATTTTTAAACGTTTCTTTAAGTTGCTATCATTAGCAACATGTTACTGAAAAGCGGATCCACGTTTCTTCAGACGTAAAGTTTATCGATATTTTTTTAAATACGAAACGCTCCGAAGAGCAAACTTAATGAATGTATTATGGCAATTAATTTGTTAGCAGTTGCTTAGGTATTAAATTGTGGACATAACCACGAATTTCTTGTAATGGTATCTCTGGTTTCTGTTTTGCGAGCGAAGGCGGACACGTGGCACCATTCTCCAGCCAATACCTATCGAGGTGAGTGAATGAGTGAGCTTAGGAAATTATAGTATATTTCTGCATTCAACAGGCCCCTTAATTTTGATAATAGTTATCTGATGTGTCAAATTTTAATCTGTTTAGGATGGATTAAAAGTTTATGTTATTTTTATTTAGCAGAGAATATCTTGCTACAAATCTTATATATTTTATCTCCACCCCTTGAATCAGCCTTGTAAGAGCTTTATTATATGTCTGTGTATCCTGAACCACTGGTACCGGCAATAAATTATAAAATTTCACAGCAATCTGTCATCTTACTTTCAACGCAATTTTTTATTTTGTTGCAAATCTGTTCGAAAAACATCATTACTTTAAAAATGTCTTTAATTTTATTACCTACTGGCCCCACACTACTAGATAACTAAATCCATTAATATTGTTAGTCTCCACGTTTACAATGACTTTGTATTAACTGGATGTTTCTTAGAGTAACAAATGATTTTTTTTTTTTTTTTTTTTTTTTTTTTGATTTCGCACATTTACAGATTGTACGTTTTAGCTACTAACTGACTACTTTGCGTTGCCAGATCTGGTTAGAGTTGATTTACTGGTGCAGTACTTTTATTCACCCAATGAAAAATTTGTTTACCAAGTTTATAAAATTCATTCCAGCTGTTTTTTCATGTTTTGTTTATAGAAAGTTTGAGAGAAATTTCTACATGGTATAACGGTAGGTATTATTAGAAAAGTTGTAACCTTATCATACTTTTAATATCGAGGTTAGAATCTATTAATGAAGTTTCATTTCAGTCGGAATAGTTAATGTAATTTTTCCTTCAAACGCCATAGATTATAGCTATGGGCTTAGATCATACTTTCATGGGCAATGAAGCTCTATAGCGTTTCTTCATCGAATTGTTAATTTTCATCATTAATTTATTTTTTATTTTCATTCACCATTAGTTTTCAATACAGCCATCTCTTTGGTTTATAGACTGAATACACGATATGTATGGAAAGATGCGAAAGATAATTTTAAAATACGTTCATAGTATTCCATTTTTAAAGTTACGACGAGACCACCGTCACCAGGTAAATTGACGTGATGATATAATTTCATATTTTAAGCCAGATTAAAAGGTTTTAAAGATTAAAAACGTTTTCAGTATCAATTAAGACCGGCTGATTTTAAGTGAAAAGCTGTAATGAGGGGAACAGTTAATACTGAGCTCCAGCGAGAAGTGACGCAGCGTAGTATAACCCAGGTTTTTAAATCAGAATCTCTTTTTGATACTGTGAAATCCCGTCAAAATCAATTAAGCTGTTTTCACGTTATGCTAGATTATTGGTAAAATAATGCTGAAGTTCAGAACATGTCCTATATATTCTGTGTCGTAGTCCAACATTCGTCTGATTTTAAGAGATCAAAATCTTTTCAGTAATTTCTGCGCGATGCCGCAACAAAAAGACAATTACAGAAGTATATTTGTTGCTTGTATAAATGAGCATACGGTCGTTGTTTGGATTTTCTATCCCTAAATAACCTAAATCAGTTCTGAAATTTTTTTTTTTTTTAGTAGTAGACAAATGTTAGGAAGTGTGTAGATTTATTTTACCATTGATCATTGATGGAGTATTCAATCTTTTGTTTGTATTGCAAGAGTATCTTTGGCTTATACTTTTTGAGGTTAAAAACAAATGTTTATTTCCTATTCAACCACTAGCTAACGTAGACTTATAAGACATATCGCAAATTTTAAGTCTGATCCTAAGCTTTCATACTGCGAAAAATCCATAAAAATCTGTGAACTAGTTTTTGCATGATGCTGCACCAAACTTGTATACGCTGAATTTTAAACACAGTCTAGCAGAGCAGTCGGTAATTCCGGTCTAGTTTGGGTTTATTCACCAGTATACTATTTTTATTATTCCTATGAGGAACATGTGTACCAAGTTTCATGGTATTAGGATCAACAATTTCCGGAATTAAACCAAACATTAGTTTACCCACTCCTTACCTAGAAATGGATGGACTAAAGTTTGTTTAGACCTACAGTATTTTTAGTCTTCTAATAAGAATCTCGAATATTTGTTGCGCCAAATTTCCACCAGCTATTTCTATAATAAAAACAATCTTCAGTTCACCCCCACTCTACCTACAAAGGGGTGGTTGGAGTTGATTTACCATTACAGTGAGAAACATGAGTACCAAGTTTCAAGCAAATTCGCTCCAGCCACCTACAGTATTTTTAGTCTTCTAATAAGAATCTCGAATATTTGTTGCGCCAAATTTCCACCAGCTATTTCTATAATAAAAACAATCTTCAGTTCACCCCCACTCTACCTACAAAGGGGTGGTTGGAGTTGATTTACCATTACAGTGAGAAACATGAGTACCAAGTTTCAAGCAAATTCGCTCCAGCCACTCCCGGAATTAGCGAAAAATTGGATGCAGACATCCGAGATGTCAGTTGTAATTCTGATCCAGACTTCATTTCGACCTAAACACAACATTGCCTAATCTTGTTGTTCGAAAATCCAAACATGTACCGGTACGCGCAGTAATGCATTCAAAAGCTTCGGTTCCGAACTAAAATCTGGCGCATGTTTTAAGACACTATGCCACCTGATGCTGACGAAGAAAAATTAAACATAAGCTGGACATAATTTTTTGAATAATCTGACATAATCTGAAAACAGCTAAATCAATTTTGACTGTTTTTTCATAGTGTTAAACATTATTTCCTGACTTCAAATCTTAGATATATCTAACTATTTTGTTTCATCTGGTGCTAGAGCTCAAAATTTAAATCTATTCAGCACAATTATAATTAAATATCAAATATCCAAAATCATTTTCCGCTGGAAACACTAAGGAATTAATAAACAGTTCAATTTCACGGCAGTAGTTACGCAAACTCAGAGACTGTAGCTTCGGATACAAACAAATTCTTTGTCGTTTTTCGTCATTATTCGTTTATGTAGTTTCCTCTTCACATTTAACATAGCGATCTAAGACGTTTTAAGACAGAATACCCGAAATTTAATTACAGTAAATTGTATGATGCTAGTTTATTGAAGTGATGGAGTATGGAACATCTAGCACTGATTACATCTTTTCTATTTATGATGATCCTAAAACTATGAAAATCCCATTGAAATATGTTGAATATTTTTTGTTAGTTTATGGAATCAATATGCGTGGATTAACTTCTATAGGTATAGAAAATAGAATAAGTTTATATTGTACAACACTATTCACAATAATTGTTGTTCGGATGTATAATCCTCTAACCATCTCTTTTGGCCTCTACTATAAATTGTTATTAATGTTTCTGTGTATAAAAAAAAAAGAAAAAAAAAGAAAAAATTACAACTCTAATGATATTACTTCCACAATCTGGTTATTCGAAGCCTATTGATCTCGTCAAAAACCTTTCTTATAATTAAAAACTTAAACCTGTTGGAAGGTTATATACTCAAACATATTAAAGTATTTACGTGAATAGAAATATACAACTGGAACACGATCTTTCTTTTCTGACTTCATGTTGGGCTTTATGTAAACAGGTCTCCGCCATAATACATTTGTAAACAATAGGAGAAATTTGATTTAATTTTTAAACAAATACATGATGATTTTATAATATATTGTTATCAATGTGTTTGTACAATGGAATGGAAGTTTCTAAAAATTTTGAACTACATACAAGAAGAGGCAAAATAGAGGAAGTCACATTAAATGATGAAAACAACAACTACATTAATAAACTTTAGCCGGCGCAGGGCACCCTCTAATCCATGAGAACTGAGATGATAAAATTACTCGCCAGTTCTCTTATTCACATAAAGATGCGATAAATAGAGTGGAAACTTAGCATAATCATTGAAGCGACTCACTTATAATTGAACTATGAATCCCAGGATTCTTCTGACCAAATTTCCTCTTTCTATAGTTGAAAACTCGAAATATAATGTGGAGATTTATATTCATATTTGCTAACTTTTTTGCAATGTTCATAAATTTAAAATGTGATAGACAAATTACGGCAATATATTTCATCGACGGATATGATACCACAAAGTCGTTATCACTCAACCATTTTTCCTCGGTTGAAAGGAATTGCACGAATTGCGTCCTATAGAACGCCAGATACCGAAGTGGCTTGCGCCTCCAAGACAGTTGATCTGAATCTCCGTCGGGGGTTCTTAGGTTCGTCTGCTGACTCAGACGTTAAGACGTAGATTGGTTTCCGTTTTGAATCCCGGTCTAATTTTGAACTTTTACACATTCTTAAACTGTGTTTTGCTCTTCCAATATTTGTAAAACCTATTAATGACTATACGTGATTTTCGATTCACGTAAAACTGCAGAAAGATAGTATCAGATTCTAACACCAACGTAGAGGCGGATTATTTGGTAACGGGAAGTCTGTTACGTGTGCAACAAACTTAAGTGGGCTCCCAGCCTTGATCCTTTAATATAAGACACATACCATTTTAAACATGCTTCTTAACATTATAATATAACCGAGGAGTGGCAGCCAACAGTAATAATCATGGGCTGTTATATCTTGAGTTTTTGATCAAAAACACAGTGTTGAACCTACAAAATTAGAATGTGGGAAAGTGAATTGGTCAAAACGCACAAACTAAAACCTACGTTAAAGCTTTGAAGTGAGTTACAGCATATGCAGTCAAAAGTAATAATGATGGTATTAAAAT
This sequence comes from Vandiemenella viatica, assembly GCA_031002005.1. Lineage (NCBI taxonomy): Eukaryota > Metazoa > Arthropoda > Insecta > Orthoptera > Morabidae > Vandiemenella > Vandiemenella viatica. The sequence goes on along the minus strand of CM061920.1, from coordinate 300,241,802 downwards.
TATGATCATTTGTCTTCTGTTTTTCGCAGCACAATTCCGTTTCATTATCATACTTGGTGTATTGTGATAGAGTTTCGTAGGTTTTTGTAGTATAATGCTGGAAAAACTTGATTACCTCACCAGTGGGCGAAGTTGCAGAGTAAACAGCGTTAACGTTGTAATGGTCCAAATTACATTTTTCATGTTTATGTTTTGTTTTCCATCTTTTGTACATGTTCATGTATTTTATTTCATGTTTATGTTTTGTTTTCCATCTTTTGTACATGAACATGTACAAAAGATGGAAAACAAAACATAAACATGAAATAAAATACATGAACATGTACAAAAGATGGAAAACAAAACATAAACATGAAAAATGTAATTTGGACCATTACAAAGTTAATGTAATGGTCCAAATTACATTTTTCATGTTTATGTTTTGTTTTCCATCTTTTGTACATGTTCATGTATTTGATTTCATGTTTATGTTTTGTTTTCCATCTTTTGTACATGTTCATGTACAAAAGATGGAAAACAAAACATAAACATGAAATAAAATACATGAACATGTACAAAAGATGGAAAACAAAACATAAACATGAAAAATGTAATTTGGACCATTACAACGTTAACGCTGTTTACTCTGCAACTTCGCCCACTGGTGAGGTAATCAAGTTTTTTCCAGCATTATACTACAAAAACCTACGAAACTCTATCACAATACACCAAGTATGATAATGAAACGGAATTGTGCTGCGAAAAAACAGAAGACAAATGATCATAATTTTAATACCATCATTATTACTTTGACTGCATATGCTGTAACTCACTTCAAAGCTTTAACGTAGGTTTTAGTTTGTGCGTTTTGACCAATTCACTTTCCCACATTCTAATTTTGTAGGTTCAACACTGTGTTTTGATCAAAAACTCAAGATATAACAGCCCATGATTATACTGTTGGCTGCCACTCCTCGGTTATATTATAATGTTAAGAAGCATGTTTAAAATGGTATGTGTCTTATATTAAAGGATCAAGGCTGGGAGCCCACTTAAGTTTGTTGCACACGTAACAGACTTCCGGTTACCAAATAATCCGCCTCTACGTTGGTGTTAGAATCTGATACTATCTTTCTGCAGTTTTACGTGAATCGAAAATCACGTATAGTCATTAATAGGTTTTACAAATATTGGAAGAGCAAAACACAGTTTAAGAATGTGTAAAAGTTCAAAATTAGACCGGGATTCAAAACGGAAACCAATCTACGTCTTAACGTCTGAGTCAGCAGACGAACCTAAGAACCCCGACGGAGATTCAGATCAACTGTCTTGGAGGCGCAAGCCACTTTCGGTATCTGGCGTTCTATAGGACGCAATTCGTGCAATTCCTTTCAACCGAGGAAAAATGGTTGAGTGATAACGACTTTGTGGTATCATATCCGTCGATGAAATATATTGCCGTAATTGTCTATCACATTTTAAATTTATGACATTGCAAAAAAGTTAGCAAATATGAATATAAATCTCCACATTATATTTCGAGTTTTCAACTATAGAAAGAGGAAATTGGTCAGAAGAATCCTGGGATTCATAGTTCAATTATAAGTGAGTCGCTTCAATGATATGCTAAGTTTCCACTCTATTTATCGCATCTTTATGTGAATAAGAGAACTGGCGAGTAATTTTATCATCTCAGTTCTCATGGATTAGAGGGTGCCCTGCGCCGGCTAAAGTTATTAATGTAGTTGTTGTTTTCATCATTTAATGTGACTTCCTCTATTTTGCCTCTTCTTGTATGTAGTTCAAAATTTTTAGAAACTTCCATTCCATTGTACAAACACATTGATAACAATATATTATAAAATCATCATGTATTTGTTAAAAATTAAATCAAATTTCTCCTATTGTTTACAAATGTATTATGGCGGAGACTGTTTACATAAAGCCCAACATGAAGTCAGAAAAGAAAGATCGTGTTCCAGTTGTATATTTCTATTCACGTAAATACTTTAATATGTTGAGTATATAACCTTCCAACAGGTTTAAGTTTTTAATTATAAGAAAAGGTTTTTGACGAGATCAATAGGCTTCGAATAACCAGATTGTGGAAGTAATATCATTAGAGTTGTAATTTTTTCTTTTTTTTCTTTTTTTTTTATACACAGAAACATTAATAACAATTTATAGTAGAGGCCAAAAGAGATGGTTAGAGGATTATACATCCGAACAACAATTACTTGTGAATAGTGTTGTACAATATAAACTTATTCATTTTCTATACCTATAGAAGTTAATCCACGCATATTGATTCCATAAACTAACAAAAAATATTCAACATATTTCAATGGGATTTTCATAGTTTTAGGATCATCATAAATAGAAAAGAGTAATCAGTGCTAGATGTTCCATACTCCATCACTTCAATAAAACTAGCATCATACAATTTACTGTAATTAAATTTCGGGTATTCTGTCTTAAAACGTCTTAGATCGCTATGTTAAATGTGAAGAGGAAACTACATAAACGAATAATGACGAAAAACGACAAAGAATTTGTTTGTATCCGAAGCTACAGTCTCTGAGTGCGTAACTACTGCCGTGAAATTGAACTGTTTATTAATTCCTTAGTGTTTCCAGCGGAAAAATGATTTGGATATTTGATATTTAATTATAATTGTGCTGAATAGATTTAAATTTTGAGCTCTAGCACCAGATGAACACAAATAGTTAGATATATCTAAGATTTGAAGTCAGGAAATAATGTTTAACACTATGAAAAAACAGTCAAAATTGATTTAGCTGTTTTCAGATTATGTCAGATTATTCAAAAATTATGTCCAGCTTATGTTTAATTTTTCTTCGTCAGCATCAGGTGGCATAGTGTCTTAAAACATGCGCCAGATTTTAGTTCGGAACCGAAGCTTTTGAATGCATTACTGCGCGTACCGGTACATGTTTGGATTTTCGAACAACAAGATTAGGCAATGTTGTGTTTAGGTCGAAATGAAGTCGGATCAGAATTACAACTGACATCTCGGATGTCTGCATCCAATTTTTCGCTAATTCCGGGAGTGGCTGGAGCGAATTTGCTTGAAACTTGGTACTCATGTTTCTCACTGTAATGGTAAATCAACTCCAACCACCCCTTTGTAGGTAGAGTGGGGGTGAACTGAAGATTGTTTTATTATAGAAATAGCTGGTGGAAATTTGGCGCAACAAATATTCGAGATTCTTATTAGAAGACTAAAAATACTGTAGGTGGCTGGAGCGAATTTGCTTGAAACTTGGTACTCATGTTTCTCACTGTAATGGTAAATCAACTCCAACCACCCCTTTGTAGGTAGAGTGGGAGTGAACTGAAGATTGTTTTTATTATAGAAATAGCTGGTGGAAATTTGGCGCAACAAATATTCGAGATTCTTATTAGAAGACTAAAAATACTGTAGGTCTAAACAAACTTTAGTCCATCCATTTCTAGGTAAGGTAAACTAAGTTTGGTTTAATTCCGGAAATTGTTGATCCTAATACCATGAAACTTGGTACACATGTTCCTCATAGGAAGAATAAAAATAGTATACTGGTGAATAAACCCAAACTAGACCGGAATTACCGACTGCTCTGCTAGACTGTGTTTAAAATTCAGCGTATACAAGTTTGGTCCAGCATCATGCAAAAACTATTTCACAGATTTTTATGGATTTTTCGCAGTATAAAGCTTAGGATCAGACTTAAAATTTGCGATATGTCTTATAAGTCTACGTTACCTAGCGGTTGAACAGGAAATAAACTTGTTTTTAACCGCAAAAGTATAAGTCAAAGATACTTTTGCAATACAAACAAATGATTGAATACTCCGTCAATGGTAAAATAAATCTACACACTTCCTAACATTTGTACTACTAAAAAAAAAAAATTTCAGAAATGATTTAGGTTATTTAGGGATAGAAAATCCAAACAACGACCGTATGCTCATTTATACAAGCAACAAATATACTTCTGTAATTGTCTTTTTGTTCCGGCATCGCGCAGAAATTACTGAAAAGATTTTGATCTCTTAAAATCAGAGGAATGTTGGACTACGACAGAATATATAGGATGTTCCGAACTTCAGCATTATTTTACCAATAATCTAGCATAACGTGAAAACAGCTTAATTAATTTTGACGGCATTTCACAGTATCAAAAAGAGATTCTGATTTAAAAACCTGGTTATACTACGCTGCGTCATTCTCGCTGGAGCTCAGTATTAACTGTCCCTCATTACATTTTTTCACTAAAATCAGCCGGTCTTAATTGATACTGAAAACGTTTTTAATCTTTAAAACCTTTTAATCTGGCTTAAAATATGAAATTATATCATCACGTCAAGTTACCTGGTGACGGAAGAAGAAAAAATCTCGTCGTAATTTTAAAAATAGAATACTATGACGTATTTTAAAATTATCTTTCGGATCTTTCCGTACATATCGCGTATTCAGTCTATAAACCAAAGAGATGGATGTATTGAAAACTAATGGTGGATATAAAAAATAAATTAATGATGAAAATTAACAATTCGATGAAGAAACGCTATAGAGCTTCATTGCCCATGAAAGTATGATCTAAGCCCATAGCTATAATCTATGGCGTTTGAAGGAAAAATTACATTAACTATTCCGACTGAAATGAAACTTCATTAATAGATTCTAACCTCGATATTAAAAGTATGATAAGGTTACAACTTTTCTAATAATACCTACCGTTATACCATGTAGAAATTTCTCTCAAACTTTCTATAAACAAAACATGAAAAAACAGCTGGAATGAATTTTATAAACTTGGTAAACAAATTTTTCATTGGGTGAATAAAAGTACTGCACTAGTAAATCAACTCTAACCAGATCTGGCAACGCAAAGTAGTCAGTTAGTAGCTAAACGTACAATCTGAAATGTGCGAAATAAAAAAAAAAAAAAAAAAAAAAAATCATTTGTTACTCTAAGAAACATCCGTTAATAGAAACTCATTGTAAACGTGGAGACTAACAATATTAATGGATTTAGTTATCTAGTAGTGTGGGGCCAGTAGTAATAAAATTCAAGACATTTTTAAAGTAATGATGTTTTTCGAACAGATTTGCACACAAATAAAAAATTGCGTGAAAGTAAGATGACAGATTGCTGTGAAATTTTATAATTTTGCCGGTACCAGTGGTTCAGGATACACAGACATATAATCCTCTTACAAGGCTGATTCAAGGGGTGGAGATAAAATATATAGATTTGTAGCAAGATATTCTCTGCTAAATAAAAATAACAAAACTTTTAATCAATCCTAAACAGATTAAAATTTGACACATCAGATAACTATTATCAAAATTACGGGGCCTGTTGAATGCAAATATACTATGTAATTTCCTAGGTCACTCATTCAGTCACCTCGATAGGTATTGGCTGGAGAATGGTGCCACGTGTCCGCCTTCGCTCGCAAAACAGAAACCAGAGATACCATTACAAGAAATTCATGGTTATGTCCACAATTTAATACGTAAGCAATTGCTAACAAATTAATTGCCATAATACATTCATTACGTTTGCTCTTCGGAGCGTTTCGTATTTAAAAAATATCGATAAACTTTACGTCTGAAGAAAGTGGATCCGCTTTTCAGTAACATGTTGCTAATGAAGCAACAAAAACTTTTAAAATGTCTTTGCTGTAACCACGAATACTAATTGTCATTCAGCTTAGGATAATTTTAATTTAATTAAAAGTTTCACTAATTGTTGCTTCACCAAAGTTATGTTTACGGTTATTTGATTTCCGGTATTTTATTGACAACTTTCGTTAATTGTGTTCTTTGTGTTCACTGTACGTAGTGATTAGGTTATTTTAAGTGGACATCTGACCAAATATGTTACCGAATCAACTATTCTGGCAATTCATTTCTTCGGAGTTGCTCAACTGTTTAATAATATGGAGTGTGTTATTAAATTCTCTGGCCGTTACAGATACTATGACCAATGACCAGTCTCAATAAAAAAACAACGCGATGCCTTCGGAGCAAGCAGGAATTCTAAAAAATTTTGCAGAGTGAACTTTAAAGATCAAATACAAGTAAGTTTATATTTAAGCAATTATACGATTGCGCCATCGCCCCTGTTAATGCTTCTGAGTTATTCACTCTGAAACACAGGTCAAGTTTATATTTGGTCAAATCAGGTCAACCTGTCATAGTCTTTCAACCTAAAATCTGGAACTGTTCTAGACCTGTGACGATACGCAAAAAAACTGTCACTGGCTTATACTAGTGTGCAAATACTGTAAATAGCTTCTTACTAACAGAACGCTGTGAATCTCATAATTTTCATTCACGTATTTATACCGAGGTTTACAGAAAATACAAGTGGGTCAATTGTAAAATATGTTTATGAAATATTTGGTTTGATTTCAACAACCATCGGTTCAGGATTCTGGAATGAAACACAACTGAAAACTTATTAAATTTTAATCCAGATCTGGCAATTAAATTTAAAATTTTAAGTACGTTGAATCTTCTGTCTTCAGTTCAAAGAAGATCCATCACGTGCATATAAAAATAGCCGTTATTAGGGAACTTTAGGAAAAAAAAGATTGTCTAATGTCTTATGCTTTTATGTTTGATTGACAGTATTATAAATAAGACTAAAAATGTGCAACAGTGGATTAATTATTAACTCGGAAGATCAACATACAAAGCTACTTTGAAGTATACATGGTTACGGTTTAACTCAATTTCAGTTTTATGTACGAACTACAAATTAATTCGGTCTTCAAAAGCCCTTAAAACAAGTTTAATAAATTAATATGCAGAATCAAGCAACAAGGTTTTAGGGTATTCCATAGGATTTAGGCTTTATTATTTTGTATTTAACCACTTTTGCATTATTTTACTATTACACAATTCGATATGAAATCCAGATTTTGATTTGGTCTGTGCTATTATAGGCAAACGACAGAACCTGATAAGAGTGTGATTTGTCACTAGCTGCTACTACAGGCCTCTTCACATCTTGATGCGCGCCGCTTACTGCTGAAACGAGTTGCATTACTATTCGCATCCGCAGCACAGAGCCGCGTTTGAAAAAAGCGATGCGACAGAACGTTCAACATAAATTGCAGGCGCTTGCCACAACGCGCAACGTAATACAGATAAACGCAATGGATGCAACGCTTTCATAGCAGTTATGGGTCCGCACACTAATGCAGTGGTTTCCTACGTCGGAAGCAATAGTTGCTAATTTTAATTTTAATTGAATGCATATTCATAAGGGTGGAAGAAAATGATTTCGATTGACACTAGTCTATCGGTAAATTTTGTAAGGAAATGTTTGTTTATTGATCTAAAATTCACTGCTTAATGCCCAGATTTGAAGATTATGAATACATACACTCACAAATTGATTTTTTGATGACATGCATGGTGAAGTGAGCCTATTATATAATTGGATTCTAGGACACTGGTCTTTAGTGGCGCATTGCAAGAGGTATTACTGATAAAGCTACGTATTTCATCTTCCTCTATGTAGTCATAATGACGTGCTCCAGTCGTCTGCTTGATTATTGACACGGTTAAGACCAACCAGTTGTTTAAGTACAGCATTCCGCAGAATGTGTACATAGCGACGATGCCTGTGCCTCCTTGTTGGTGCATAATTTGTTGTATACCGCGACACACTTAAGGCTGTTGATACGCATTGTAGTTGGCGAATTTAAGCGTGTTCGCAGCACAAATCGATTGCACATGTCGCAAGCAGAGCAAAGTCTTAAAACTTTAACCTTGCTTTGAGAATAGTATATTATTTCCTTTGCAAAAATCTATTTCAAGGTTGCATGGAAGTGGTTCATAAAATAAAAATTTTGTTTTCCTGCTTTCCCATGTATCTCATCTCAACTATGGAAATTTAAGGCTCTTTTTCTTTGCATGTGCATTTTCTCAGTTAAAATAATTGTATAAGTTGTGCAAAAATTTTGTGTGGGTTCTGAGTATGAAGCAAGCATATTTTTTTTTCATATTTCGTTTATAGTTACTAATACAAAAAATGTCATTCAACGTAAGTTCTAGAAAGTTTAACTTTAAAAAATACTACTGCCATAAGAAACTTACTTGATTCAGTAAATAATACCTGTAATATTAGTGATTGTTACTTCAAAGGAGAGGTTGTGTCAGGTGAAAACTCAACCGCCTGCTTCTTCCGGGTATGTTGTGGGGGTTCCACCGCAGCCGAATATTCTCTACTGTTTTTCCCTCTACCCTCGCCGTTATTAATCTTATATTATTTTTATATTTGCAATAAGCATTACCTGATTCACTACATACATAAAATTCCTTAGTTATCTCGCTAGAAGATCGACTTGAGTGCACCAATAACAATCAGGAGCTCATCTTTTACAAAGAAAAGTTAGCGTTATCTATGTAACCACGTATGATTATTAAAAAATAATCATTTCTAACGGCACAATATGAAGATCAAAAACTTCTTTCGTTCTGATTATCTTTTTCATCCCGCTCGAATTTTCATCATTCTCCTAAAAATTTGCTTCTACGCCATGATAGAAGAATAAAAGTACTGGAAGATACATCTGTAACCAGAGGTTTATGACGACACAGAGGAAATAAACGAATTACATCAAAACCTGTATTATTTACCAGTTTTTTAATTAAAGCAGGTCACAGTCGACCATTGGCTTACTGAGCCTAACGTGGCTTTCCTAACGTTGACCCATATGCTGCCGCTTTTCATAGTTACTCTAACGCCTTCTCATCTACCATAAACGTCCCGGGCCACACGTTGTCCCCGCTGTATTTCGTCGCAACAGCGAAATGCATACTTTATAACATTGGCAATCTCCTACCAGGTGGACGAGAGCCTCTTCTGCAAAGATGTTATTCGAGAACTGCTGATACAGAAATAAAAGACTCATAGTATAGTTTCTTGATACACGAGTGTATAGCGTCATCATATTTGGGAGGCATTAATGAAGAAGGGTGTACCAGAAGATATTACGGAAAAAGGTAAACATCATGATACTGTGTGTTTTGTTCAAGAACAAGCTAACAGATCAGAATAGTTTGAGACAAGATGTAATATAAATTTATAAGTTTTATGGACTATTTTTCATAAGCATTACGGATGATATTGTATGAGTGGTCTAAAAGATCATTGACGCCGTGGTTTTCACGAATGGTGTGATTGAAGGGCTCCAACAGTGACAGACTGCTGGAAAGAAGAATTTGACAGGTTTGGATTTAAACTATGTGAGACGAAAACTGTATTCCTGGTGATCAGCGAAAAAAGCAAAATATTTAAACTAAAAGTAGTACAGCATGAGGTTGTTTCAAATTTTTCTCGGCAGCCTGATGTCAGCTGATAATAGCCTAGACAGAAAATAAGTAATAGGATTAAAAGAGCTTCAAAATTCTACAGCACTGTTTCACAGATATTATGACACACTTTTTTCACAAATATCAAAAGTATATTTACATGAAACGTACCTGCTCTAAACATTAAATTGTGGATTAAAGCTTGTCACACTGACTAGAAGAGACAATAGTCGGATTCAAGAGACTGAAAAATTCATCAGAAGAACGAATGAGTAAAAATCAGTCCATCTTCAACTAGGATTACAAAAACCTCTTCTGATCATCTTAGGAGAATCAGCACTGAAGTGGTCTTGCCATATAATGGGGAACATATAGGCTACCTATGGCATATTAAAAAAAAAATTAGAAACTGGAAAAATACGAAGACCACAAGATACTTGTATGAAGCAAATACAAGAAGGGAACTGGTGAAAAGAGAGGAGATTATAGTAGAGACTTGTTCACTGTTATACACGGGTCGCTGGAGTGGAAAGTCGATGATGCATTATACAGGGTGTACCTAAATGAATATCAGGGTTTTAACGCTTTGTAGTATTTACTACATAAAATTATAATTAATGCATGAAATGAAAGAGCAACTCAAACAGTTTTGTTTGTTGGTACCATGCGAAATGTTTCCTCCATCCGTTAGAAATCACTAGTAGCAAAAATGGCACAACAATCAAGATTTTCTGGATCATATTGTTTTCATTGATGAATCGACATTTCACCTTAGTGGACATGTGAACACTCATAATGTGCACATCTGGGGCTCATAAAATCCTCACGAGATGGTGCAATTGCAACGAGACGCCCCTAAACTGAATGTTTGTTGTGCCATATCTCGGCAGAAAGTTTATGGGCCTTTTTTCTTTGGAGAAACAACTGTAACCGGTACTTCCTACCTTGATGCTCTACAACTATGGCTATTTCCCCAGTTGGAAGAAGACTAACCAAATAAGTTCATTTGGCAGCAAGATGGAGCACCGCCTCACTGGCGTAACAACGTAAGCGATTGGTTTAATTTAATTTAATTGCAATGGAGCACAGGCTCCGGTGGCAATTTCCCTACACACCCATCTTCCCCATATCCTGCACCCACCTACATTTGCCCTCTACAAATTTTATCTTTAAATTCTTTCAAAGTTTTCGGTAAATTATTCATCATTTCTCTTGGTAATTCATTCCAATCCCTGACACCCTTACCTAAAAAAGAGAATATTCCTACACCCTTGTGCCTGAAATCGAGTGCTAGCTTGTGGTCATGGTCATCTTTTCCCTTCCATGCACTACTTTTCATACCTATTGCAATATCTTTCCATGCCTCATCGCCAGTATATGCCCTGTACACTCCCATGACCCTCCTCATTCTCCTCCTGTCTTGCAATGAATCCCATTCCAGCTCCTTTATCATATCCGTCACTGATTGCATTCTGCGATAATTTCCAGAAACAAATCTAGCAGCCCTTTTTTGCACCCGCTCCAACTCCTGTATTTGATACGTAAAATGAGGGTCCCATACTACACAACCATATTCGAGCAATGGTCTGACCAAAGTTTTGTAACCCAATTCCTTGACTTCTCTCGTACATCCCCTCATCAATCTCTCCAACAAGTGCAGAACTTTGAAACCTTTTCCTACCTCCTGTCCTATGTGTCCTGCCCAGTTAAGTTTGTTATCAAAAGTAATTCCAATATATTTACATTTCAAGTCTTCAGCAAGCAATTCTTTCCCCACCTTATATTCATAATTAACCTTTTGTTTTTTATTTGTGTATCTAATAAGCTGGCTCTTCTTTGCATTTATCTTCATTCCATGTTTACAAACCGAATTAGATATGAACGTAATTGTACCAGACCGCTGGATTGGCCCCAAGAGGCCCAAAGACAGAGCATGTTTCGCATGCCCTCCGCACTCTCCTGATCTGACGCCATGTGATTTCTACCTGTGGGCGTTCATAGAGGATCGTGTGTATGTGCCTCCACTACCAGCTAACGTACCCGACCTAAGAAACAGGATTGAGGCAGCTGTTGCAACAATTACACCACAAACACTAATCAACATTTGGGAAGAAATGGGCTATCGACTTGATGTGTGCCGTGTGATAAGAGGTGCTCACATTGAACACTTGTAAGCTTGTAGGTATAACTGTTTGATTTGCTCTTTCATTTCATGCATTAATTATAATTTTACGTTTTATGTAATAAATACTACAAAGCGTTATAACCCCGATATTCATTTAGGTACACCCTGTACATCTTATGCTTATTTTTGCTATACATAGGGACAAGGTTTATTATCAGATGTCGGATTGGCATTGCTTATTGC
>CM061920.1:300156295-300229118 GCA_031002005.1 Vandiemenella viatica | reverse complement strand
CCTTACGTGAGAGTTATAGAGTCACCTTTCTGTTCTACAGCCGAGGAAACATATCAGATCCAATCAGATAATACATGCATGTAGGAAACCTACATGTCCAGCTGTTTTGGATTTTTATTGTGTGTAGAATTTAATCATTACTGTACCCTTTTTGCTCACTTCTGGGTGAGATAACATTTTACCTTACATTAATAATTGTAGTTTGGAATTAATTCAAATGTTATATTTCTGGATTGAATACGTCCAGTTAAAATGTTTTAAAAATAATTGAATTCGTTAAAAATGAATTTATCTCAATTTATTTGACATCATAAGAATATTTTTATGTTCATCAGAACTTACATCTATTTAAGTGAATTATCAGAAAGCGCAGATAAAAGAATTGATTTTATCTCGGGTATTTCTGACTGGGATAAACTTTTTCGCAAAAGTTTCTCATTATGAAATGATTACCGCAGAATTCTTTCACAGCGTGCGATTAAGCGGTTAACATGGAGTATGCACTGTCGAAAATATGCTTTAGATGATTAAAAGAAATATTTTATTTTTATTTATGGCTTTACGCCACGTCGACGTCGAGGTCATTAGAGGCGGGATGGAACTGGGGACAAGGAACGGAAAAGAATTCGGCCATAGCCTTTTAAAGGAAGCATCCCGGCATCCTCCTGGAGTGATTTGGGGAAATCATGGTAAACTCAAATCTGGATGCCCGGATGGGGATTCGAATCGGCGTCCTCTCGAATGCGAGGCCAGAACGCTGGGATATTTATGCTAGTGCTCAGTCACCCGAGTAACCAAACGTTCAACAAAAAAACTTAATTTTATCCGTCAGCTTAATCGAGCGTGTTATAAATTCAAATCATTGATTCAAAAGTCGTTTCCGTAATAATTTGGATCAGCGTTTCATAACCCTTTCCAATGAAAGGAACAGTAAATTGTCAAGAATAATGCTGTGGATCACTAACTTATATAGACCTAACCGATGTGTATATTATTGAAATCTTTGACGTATTTTATTGTACCATTATAACATAATAAATGTAAATGCATATTTTGGATTCCTATGGAAACACAGTTGTGAAATGGAAGTGAACTATTAATAGTTAAGTACATATTGACCAAACTGTTAATATTAGGTAACCAAATGAATAATATTTTTACTATAGGCTGGATGTTACACTATACCATAAACCTACATGCTAAGAATAAATAGGCCTTACAACTTTTATTTTTGTTTACTTTAAAACTCTTATCTTTCTGACCTAACCACGTACCGAGGTTCCTCACACTTTCTACAAGACCCTCAACGCTGCTCTTTTTGATATCAACTTGAAATTAACAATACTGTACTACTCTCATCCCGGAAATCTCATATCTTTCCCTGGTCGTTGAAACATTCGTGGTATTTAAGAAGTTGGTTTATAGTTTATAATCGCTTAGAATATTCTGCCTGCGGACCACCTGAAACATCTTCGCGGACAACAGGTTTTATCTGCGTGAATACTGGATTGGTCATCACTTTTTGGTTCAGATCTACTTGCTAACAGATTGGACATTATCATAAAACTGAAGTGGTTGGTAGGGTAGACTACCAATATTATGTCACATTAATCTTAATTGTCCTTGAGCTGTCACAAACACACAGAGCCCAGTTCCTCCCCCCTCCCCTTTTTAAAATAATACTTACTTCAGCGAACGTGGTGTGTGTGCGGCAGCGCTATGGCCTCACATTCGGGAGGACGTGGGTTCGAATCCAGGTTTGGGTTTTCCATGGTATCCCAAAATCACACCAGGCAAATGTCGGAACGGTTCCTTCAAGAGACGGTGGCCAAATTCCTTCCCGTTCCTTGCACCAGTCCTTTTCCACTTCTAGTGACCTCTACGTTGACGAGGCGTAAACCCATAAAGAAAAAAACAACATGTTTTTCACTGGTTTTTCAAACAATCCAGGAAATTGTGACAGCGTCTTCGGGATGTGACATTTGCATATCTACCTAACAGCGTAGGAAATTAGCAGTAACAGTCTGCGGCTGACTCCAGCATTGTGCACCGGAAGGAGATGGGAGGAGGGGGTTGCTGCCCGATGCAGATTTCGTGACCCGCATCGGAAAGCATTCAGCGGGCTGCCCGTCTAGGCTCCACTCTCCCCAGATAGGATCCGGGAGAGCGGTCGCATTGTCGGCTTTTCCACCGTTCACTTTCGGCTGACATGGAAAACCCACTGCGGAGCGAGTTCCCCAGCCAGACCACAGGCTAAGCTCTGCCGATATACAATGTGAACCACAATTTAATAAGAGAATCATATCATCACCTACGCCTCTAGAGTAGAAAATTTACCAAAAATCTCATACGAATTACGTCCTCAATTATCATCGTCAGCTGCTATCCTTCGTACTGCGATTTAGTTATATGCATAACTTATTTCATCTGTTAACAAATTACCGAGCATGGCTGGTGAGCGGTAATACTCTGGCCTCGTATTCGGGATGATGTTGATTCGAATCGTAGTCCGGGTACTGAGATTTGGGCTTTCCATGGTTTCACCAAATCATTACAGGCGAATACTGGGATGGTTCCTTCAAAAGGCCAAGGCCGAATTCCTTCCCATTCCTTGCCCAAGTCCTTTTCTGCCTCAAATTAATCACTGCCGTATCTTTTAATACATAAAATGCCAACCTGTCTCTTGTTTTTGCGTCTTACAAAAACAAGTTAAAAATAAGTTAACAGCATCACGTTTCTAATATTCTTATTTTCTATTTTTTTTTTTAAATAAATTAAAGGCAAATACAAGTTTCACATCTACAAAACGTTGTATTCGGTAAACACTTGGCAATTTTAGCGTCTTCTTTCTAATTTCCTTTGGCGGCTCTAGGAATTTTTCCGAGCCTGGGCAAACACTGTGAGATTGCCGCCTCTTTGAACATTATTTTGCTGCCCCCATTTTCGCCACCCCAGGTGTCGCCGCCGCCCCTTTTATCGCTCATTGTCGCCAATTGTAGAGCTAAAAGAACGGTCACTATGACGTAAATTTACCTTTCCTAAAAAACGATTTTGCTGCCCACCTGAAGTTGCCGCTCGAGGAAAGCAACCCCCTTTCCTCCCCCTGGTTTGACCCCACTAGATCCTGATTCCCATTACCATGTTTGATGATAAAATTGGTAATCTCATTCTTAAGGAAAAGTGTTAACAGTGTAAATCTGTTTTATCATATGTATAATACAGGGCGTTCGCCGGAAAACGCTACCCTCTCAGTCTGTTGCTGTCGGCAACTTGCCCGGTCAGTCCAGCCAGCAGCTTCCGCCACACGGCACCGTGAATCACCGCACTGTTTAACACCGTCGCTGCCCCAAAAGTACAGTGACGCAGTAAATGGGACCCTTACATTGTTAAGAACGGTTTCTTTGCATTGTAGCTAGTTTGTGACTTCAGTCTCTTATTAATCAGTGTTGTGAATAAACGTTTCTTTGCGGTTTGGCTGGTTTGGGGCTTCATACTCTTACTGTACCGTGTTTGAGTGTGAGTAAAATTATGGTACGTTACAGTTTGCAACAAAGAATATTTCTCTACGATACATATGTGAAGAAGAAGTCGTTTAAAAAGTGTCGCAGTAAATTTCGTCGCGAATTTCTTGGCGCTATACTGCCAGCTAAATCAACAATTCTGCGTCTGGTTAAAAAAGTAAGAGAAACGGGTTCATTTTTTTTAACAAAAAGAGACTGTCGGTCAACCGTATTCTCACATAGGAGAAAATTAACGATATCGCTTTTCGACTAGAACAGTCACCCAAAAAATCATTAAGTCAGTTAGGGCAGCGTGTGTCACGAAATATGTTCAGAAGATGTGAAATGTGCATTACACAAGAGTGTCAACACTTCCAGCATCTTTTATAAGGTAAGCTAATGAATTACGTCACATTTAAATGCTTAGCACATACAAGTTTATGAAGCGTAATTATTATGAAATAGTCCGCGGCCGACGGTCGAACAATGCCGGGAGCTGACCGCTCGCTCGCCGCGAGCAGTTTCTTCCTTGTAGCGCTAACAGTGGGTTGCGTTTCCCGGCGAACGCCCTGTACATGGATATCTCACTTCGTTGCCGTGTGTTGATATGAACAGAGTATTTGAGGGTAGCAAGCGGTCAATAAACAAAATATTGATAAAAATGTGGAAGAGAAATACGTGTAACCGATAGTATGAATTTATGTCAAATACTTCGTTCGGTTGAAGGAAATGGCAGATTATTTATCTTTCTTTAAAAAAATATTTATACAATTTTTGCGGAACCTGCTTGCTATCGATAAGCACGTCGAACCAGTAAACAAATAAACAACACTGCGTTATTTATGTACATATTGATTGCAATGGAGTTTATTCCCCAGTGGTTATATCGCTCGTATACTATAGCACTAAGTGAATTTTTGTTTTAAATTCTTTAAAGAAGGTCAAAAAATTTTATCATCTTGTTAAAAAACGTATTTCTGTACTTAAAAGACTTTACCCTTCAATGGAAACTTGCCCATTTCAGTACGCTTGAAACAGGTGCCACTTTACTGCTATGTTAATATCTCACATTTACATAGTGCAAGTATATCTTCTCTCGACATCAGTCAGCCTTCATCACTTTATATACAGGCTTCAGTCTCTTCAGCCGCTACCTGTCCGAAATGACTTCCAACGCGACTCAACAAAAATCTAAAAGAACTCATGAACGATACACAAGCCTTGAGACACCAAACCATCTTGTCTGCCACTGTAGCAGCACTGGTGTGTTTATTTTTGCTGTAGTGCCATGTCGCTTGTTGTCGGACACTAAGCGAGCCCACTTCGGAACATAACAGTGTTTGCTGCGGACACAGTTTGAACCCTTTGTGGAGTTAGCAGGTGGTAACGACGTCACGGCAAGCGGGTAATTGGGTTACCCAACTGGCAAACCTAACTTGTTGCGCGTTTCCCAAACTATTAACCAACTCTTTGCCTTTCTTTATCACGATGAAAGAGAATTTCGCTCCTGCGTGGCTAACAGTGTTTCTTGAACCGATTAACTTCATGATTCCGGATAGCCAAGTTTACGTAATTTCCAGAAATTCCTACAGCTGCAACCTGGTTTGAGAATGTTTGCAGTAAAGGATATTAAAAAACGGAACGAAATTAGCTAACCCCCTGTTACTGTTTAATGTTTATACTTGAAGTTCAGATGCTACTGGAAGTCTCTGTTTTGCTGTTGAGTATGTTGTGCATGTTAACACTTGAATTTAATATTTATTGGTGCTTTCACTAAAGAACCTGAGCAAGAACGATCGTCGCTTAGTAAGGCGTACGAAAAATAATTTAATGATACTGCTTAAATCTCGACATTACCATTATAAGTTTTGTTCTTGAAGTTCTTAATAATGCTTTGTTTTCGCTCGAGAAGACGTTTTAGAAATGACACACGAAATGGGATTAACAAACAAGCGTCTAAACCTATATATACGGTGCCCAGTTAAGTAGAAGTGAAGATTAGGCTTCGAGGCAGTCAGAGAAAATAAAAATTGCAGTATTTCATATGTTACGTGATATAAGAATAATGAAAATTGATGGGTGGATTAAGTAACAAACTGACATGTTCTGGAGGTGATTAAGAAAGTAGGTTGTCAAAGAATCTTTGAAAAAACAATTGAGATATGCGATATTGGTTAATTTCTTATTGGCAGAAGATATCGAGGTCAAGAACTACACAGAAAGGACCGAGCGGGGCGGTGTAACGGTTAGCGTTCTCGCCTCGCATTCGGGAGGACGGCGGTTCGAATCCCCGTCCGGGCATCCAGATTTGGGTTTTCCATGGTTTCCCCAAATCACTCCAGGCAAATGCCGGGATGCTTCCTTCAAAAGGCCACGGCCAAATTCCTTCCCATTCCTTGCCCCCATCCTTGCCCCCCATCCTTTCCCGTCTCTAAAGACCTCGATGTTAAAAAGAGACGTAAAGCAGTTACAAAAAAAAAAAAAAAAAAAATACACAGAAAGACAAAGAATGGAATATAATGCAGCTGATAATTGGTAAAATCGGATGTAAGGTATAAATGTGGATGATCAAAGAGCAGTTAAAAATGAGATTGGTGTCCATTTATTATTGCAAATTAAATGTTCATTAATTGTTTGTCATGCCCTTCTGCGGCGTAACGCGTTAAGTGATCCAAGCTTGTCATCATTCGTTGGCCCTTGTGGTTGTCTGTCAGGTTCTTAGGCACCCAGCCATCACTAACTTTACGGAATTTCAACGTGTCATGAACAATGTCGTACAATGCACCATAGGAAATGTTGAACGTCTCCGATAAGGTTATCAGGTGCACATGCCGGTCCTTCAAGATTGCTGCCTCAATGGCGCGGACACACTGCGGAGTTGAAACTGTTAACAGCCGCCCCAAGCGTGGCGAATCACTAAGGTACGCGGCCCTGCACTTTGGCCCACAAATATCGAACTACAATTCGCTGCTCTTCATACGTGGACGACAGTAACATGCGCGCCAAGTTTGTTTCATAGTTCACGCTTCTCTCGCTAGAGCTGCACATGAAAACAAAATACCCTCTATAGCGCAAACTTTAAACTATATCGTCGTGAAATTTCAACATTCCAGCTTCAATACCGGGGGAGAAAAAAAAATATTGTGCGTTACTTTCCGATCTGCCCTCGTATATAAGATTTTGGCAACGAAATTCTTAATCCACGCGTATGAAGTCGCGGGTATCAGCTATAATACAGTATTCTCCGATCGTGAATGATTATTAAGAACTGGCTGACCCGATAGACGTTGTTCTGTTCAAATTGCAATAAATTGGTTTGTGATCATTTTGTGGATTTTTAATCGGCTGTTGAAAATTTGTAAACAACTTAAAAATGAGGAAAAACAAACACATTTACATGTGATTATTGTATCCATGGTTATTCAATTTGAGGTGGAGTTCATTCAAAGGTATGCCAATTGAAAATTTTGCATTTAAGATTAATTCTATCGGTAGTACACCACTTAAATGCTTGAAATGTGTGATCAATTTGTAACGAAGAAGTTAGACAAAACTGAATTAAGTCAGAATTTCAGGTTAACCAAATTATTTATTTTCACCCATTAAATTAGAAATCTCAATTAATCGCAAGGTATTTTACTTTTATTTCGAATTCAATCATCGCGCTACCAAACCGGTTTTGATTGTTTCGTAGATCTTATACCGTTCGGTCTAAAGCCTCAAAGACTTTTTATGTCACATCGTGCATTGATCTTAAATTATCAATTTGAAATGCTGTAGAACTTTGACAAGCGCACAGTTCTTCGAAAGTTTCATTGATTTGATTATTCAAGGCAACTTGACTGCTGAATGAGTTGTTTGATCAGCTTCCAACAACGTAGCTGCAGTTTCTGATGAAGTAAGTGCAAGTTCAATTTCGTTGCCAAAATCAATGAGATCAAAAACATTTTTCCAATCCCACTGGTAGCGTCCAAGAAGAAAATCCCTATACGTAGTTCCATTATTCACAACTTTGATGAGAGTATCGTACGTATATTTTTGTTGTCGATTCAATAGTGGAACATTTGTTCCAACTAATTCTCTCAATACACGACAATCATATTGATTTCCGGGTATCAACTCTTGATTAAATGTGTCGTGCGTCGGATCGTTGTCATGTTTTATTGAGCTGATAACTTGTTAGAATTCTGCCAAGCACATGTCCACAATTAATATCAAAGCAACAGATTGTTTGGCAGATCGCGAAACGACACAAAAATAAAAACAAAGATAACTTTTATTTAATTTAGGTTGGAATGCGTTATCCCAGAATTTTCTCCAAATCTTCCAGTTTTTTTCCTTCAATAGGAAACATTTAATTGAGTTATTTCGATCATGGGAGCATAAGACACAAAAAAAATAATTTACCCATATCCATCGTTCGAATCATGAGTTATGATCTTGAGTTTGTACAATAATCCAACACAGAAAAAACAATTCCAGTTTTTCCTGAATTTTCCCACTTCTCAATTTTTCTTTCCCTGAAAACCTTATTCGCATAATTGCGATTTTTTTAAAAAATTTTTTAGCCAAACTGATCCATAGAAGAAAAAAAAAAACACTTTCAGTTTTTTTTTGCGAATTTTTCGGTCAAGTTTTCTAATTTTTCTTTATCTAAAAACCTTATTCAGACTATTACCAAAATTTAAATTTTTTTAGCCAGATCGATCTATAGAAAAAAGTACTTTCAGTTTTTCGCGATTTTTACCAATTTTTCTTTCTCTAAAAACCTTATTCAGGCTACTAGGAACATTTAAAAAAATTAACCAAATCGGTCCATCGAAAAAAGCATTTTGAGTTTTTTCCGAATTTTCCAATTTTCCGGACAACTTTTCGAGTTTTTCTTTCACTAAAAGCCTTATATGGAATATAACGAACATTTAAAAAAAAAAATCTAATCGGTCCAACAGTTCTCAAGTGATGCGGTTATCGACGAACAGCGTTGAGATAATTCTCGCAGTTATTTGATTAACCTCTATGCTACAATAAATGGTGATGTATCTTGTAATTAGGCATTGTAGTTAAAAAACAATTTCTGAGATCTGTACTATTATACACTTAAAAGTAAGCTGTGTGTCTCTTTTTATTTGAATGGGTATCACGCAAAAGTTACCAAATCAAATTGGATTTGAAGCTAACTGTTGCAATTAAAATCTGCAGAAATAACTAAAGACTTATATGTACCGAGGTATGGAGGAAATAAATAAATATATTTCTGGAAATAAAATTAAGAGATACGGATCACACTGTAATTGGGACCTTCACTCCTTGCACAAAAAACTAAAAAAAATCACACTACTTAAATTACTGTTTAATATTTTGACTTAGAATATTTAGTTTTTCTGTTATCTTAAATGTAGTATATAAACGGAATACTTGAATCAGTTGTAGTAAGCATTACTCATACTTTATTTACTGTAAAAATGATGCTTTTAAAGCGTTTGACTAAAGACTAATATAGTGATCTCTGGGTTGCTTATATTTATTTTGTCTTCGGTTATATATTCCCGGTTTCATAAGTTTTGATAAGTATAATTAAATGGAAATCGTTATTCAAACCACTACATAATATATTAACTCTTCAATAAGAGTAACAGAATGGTAATATTTATGCTAAGTAATTTTTGTGCTTAGTATCGATGGTATTGTGTTTTCACTACACCGTGTCGCCGCAATTTGATAGTGAACACTGAGGTAAACAATTATATCGCTTACCGGTAGTTCTCAAGATATCGCAAGTCAAAATCAGTTAAATGTACAGTTCCTTGTGCATTTGGCGACGTTTTTAATCTGATCCTGGCCGCATCTCAACCTATCCACAAGAATAAAGTTTTCATCTCGAAACAGCAATGTGTTACTTCGCGTGTTTTAGCACTCTTGCAGTTCAAACTGAAGTAGTATTACGGAATTAATTGTTATAATTTATGTTACGGGTACTTTGTATCCTGAAATAGACAATGTCGTCATTACCAAAAATGTATTTATCAATGCATTTCATGCGTTGATATGTATCTGCATCGTTTGATTTTGAAGAGGTAATATCAGTATAGATTGAGATTATTTCGAAATTCAGCCTGAACTATAATGTTCTTGGAACAATAAAAGGCATAAGGCATTCAATTATTGTTGGTAATTAATAAGCTGCTTTAATGAATGAGTGGCATGTTACTGATGACGTATAATCTCCAAAAACAATACAACCGCTGTGCATGTCGAACCTATATTTTCATGTGGCAATGGCGTCATATTTTTTTCTGGTCCACGCCGTATTTAATGTAACCACTACAATGAAGAAACATGGATCGAAATTCAGGTGGGTGTATAGAAGTTATACAAGAAATACATGCTATTACCCACGGCATGAGAATGTAAACATATGGTAACCGAAAACTTGCCAGAAATTTTAGATTCATTGTTGTAAATACTATCGTTGGCGGCAATGATACAATTATATAAATGGCAGTTGAATGTACTGCAAAAACTATCGCAGACGGTAACTTTCGTGTTGCCTTATGTCTAAAGCACATTTTTTTTTTTGCATTAATAAGCACTATGTATCCTCCGGAAAATGTGTCCCAAATTTCTGACCAAGAGGACAACTGATTCTCGGCACGGCCTTATTGGACCGTTAGCGTTTATGTTTCATGTAGCTTTAATTTCTTATTTTCATATTTTATTGTGTGTTAAAATACAAAAATTACAAAAAAACCTATCGAACTATAGTACGAAAACCGAATCTAAGGTAGTAACTAAAAAAAAAAGAAGGAAAATCTTTAAATGAAATCTATATTTTTTTGGTTCCCCAAGTTAATATTTGATACTAAAAAAACTCAGAGTATTTCTATACACGCCAAGACTCAAGAGTGCAAAGCAGCGGGTAAATGCTATTTATATAGGAACGAAGTCTTTCTCGGCGTTGAGAATGGATGTAGTCTTCTCGGGAGACTAGCCGAGTAAGTAAGATGTTTCCACACGATATTTCGGCGATCTCAGACTCCGTCGCCATCTTCTGGTGCTATTTGTTAATATGAACGTCTTCTAATTAAATAACTCTGCAGAAATTAGTTTATCTTTTGGCGAGTATATTTTCTGGTATTCATTGAGTACTGCTCCTATCGCTGCGCTGGTTCAAATCAAGTTTAATTTGTTAGTATTTTTAATAAGTCTCCTATTTTCGTAATAACAATTGCTTGCTTCGTACCAAATATCACTATGTGACAATTGTTTTGCTATGCGTAGGTGGTTCGAATTCCTGTGCTGGAACAAATCTCTAAAATTCGGCATTTTGACAGCAGGGTGAGAAACTTGGTGTGCATAATTCCTGATCATGAAAAGGCGTCTCCGAACAGCGTATGAGGTAAAAGAACACGACATTGTTGCTTCGCGGTTAGAGTTGAAGTTCGAAATTGCAGGCCTGCATAAACAAGCTCCGGATTTCACCCATTTTCTTGTTACCGGTAAGTCTGTCCGTGCTTCTGGCTTTATACCTCGTCGACGTCGAGGTGGGAAAAGACTGGGGGCTGAAAATGGGAATGAATTCGGCCATGGTCTTTAAAAGAAACCGTCCCGACATTCGCCTGGTGTGATTTGGAGAGACCATGGAAAACCCAAATCTGGATGGCCGCACAGGGACTCGTGCCAACGACCTCCCGGATGCGGGGCCAGAGCGTTACAGCTCACCCACCACACTCGGATTTCGCCTGTCATCTCAACACTACGTGTGCGTGGAGACATTCAAGGCGTATCGATGCAACAAAACCTTCTCGGGTGTCCAGCCGGATGGTGGTGTAAAAACACGACGTTTCGACAGCTGACTCTGCTGTCTTCATCAGGTATCTTGTAGCTGTCGCAAGCTGACTGTCTCTGCCTCGACTGGCTTGGCAACCCTTCGAACCTCCTTTATAAAGGCGGTTCAATGGGCACCCGAGACATCCGAGAAGATTTTGTTGCATCTCAACATTACAAACACACACCCTTATAACACACATCCATCATAGCCATCTTACACATAAAATAACACACAATATTAAATATATATTATTGGCGTTCGGCCTTGTACCATTCAGCCTGCAACTGTGTTTCTTTCATTCCTCAAGTGTGTATATAAAAGCTTCTCATGTTTTTTATCGATGATAACAAGTGACAGTACAATACAGGACGGACACAACACTTAATTAAAATCACCAATGCCCGAGGCCAGACTCGAACCGGCGGCTCATTCAACGTGCTACCGGGGACGGCCACACAATATTTCTATTGTAATGGGAATATCAGTGCAAACCTTCTTAGTAAGAATAGTAAGAATTTGTGAAGTAGCTGGGGATGGTTATGTTTTAGCAGAATTATTTATACGTTTTGAAGATATACAGATGTATTGGTCACTATGTGAGTTTAACCCTTTATTAAAGTAATGAAAACTTTTCCACCACAATGACAAGAAACTGTTCAAGTAAGGAAGTTTTTGACAGCTTCTAAGTTAACATTTTTTCCATAAACATTCAAAGAGATACATTACACTTAATCTGAAGATTATGGAAGCACATTACATTAGGAAAAAGTCATTGTTGTTTTAGCATTATAGCGAACGAGCTGGACTGCGATTGCCAGGAGTTTATATACACAGTATTAGAGAGTTCTCGATACCAACAAAAGCGCAGACTGTCTCTTCTGGAGGACCAACAATAACGTAAACAATATAAAGTGTACAAAAAGAATTAAATTATTCAAAATTAGTTAAATTCATATCGAAACAATACATGTTAAATGAAATTGCCCTATTATTTAGAAGCTTTAAATATGCTGTTGACGTGGCTAAGTGGTTAAGTTGTCTGACTGGAGATTGAAAGGTCACCGGTTCGAATCCCTGTCTCGATGGTTTTAAAAGGCCCTTAATCCGACACTCATCTCCGGCACAGCTTGTTTTGTAATGTGAATTCTTACGGCTCAGGTTAGGTTAGGTAAAGATGAAAGAATCTGGCGGTCCTACCTCTGATACCAGGCTTAGTATGCCTCCTTCCGGAGGGTCCAACTAAACATCCAGTTGAGGACCACGCTTAGTTAAGATACTGTTGACAACATTAAACATTTGAAATAATAAAAGTTAGAAAGAAAAATCACTCTAAATATGATGGCTAGCACAGTATTCTCAACTAATGTTCTTTAATTAGTGCACCAGGTACTAAAATAATTTTATCACCTTTAAAAAAGTTATTTTATGCATTCACAGCATTTTCAAACGACATACACATCAAATCACTACAAATTCATGCAATAGTTTTCATATTTTCAACCAAGCACTTCTCTAATTTACCAGACATAAACTTATTCACAAGGATGGTAATCAAAAGATACTGGTCGTTAGGGATTTTACAGGTTGCTTTAAGGGATAATACCTGCACAGCTAAATGCTTCCTCCTTGGAATGTTGGAATATAGACTTTTTAGCTAAAGTTTATTGGTTTGATAAACATTATCAAGAATAAAAGTGACGTAATTGGCAATGGACGATGTGATTGAGTGCCTCCAATCATTATCTTGTAAAATACTGGAAGTGATACGCAGACTGAGAACACTGCTATAACTACAGTATATATAAAGGTAACTGTAATAAAGTTCAAACAAACTCATTTGAGCTAAATTATAATCTGCAGACATATTACAGACAACATCAAATTGTGGATGATACCTCGACGAGAGGCAAAACTTGTTGGAAAATGAACAAAAATTTCAGCAGCTGCTTTGGCGCTTTAGTAAATATGTAACATTTTATTACTGTCAATCTGTTCAGGAGCTTCGCACGTTTCCCTTTAAAGACTAGTAAAATTTTCCGTCTTACATCCATAGCCGATATGTTACAATTAATACAAGTGTTTTCTGTAATCGACTTTTACTAATGAATCGTATTATATGCTTCTTTCGCTGGGAACGGAAAATGGTCTAAAGATGTGGGGAAAAAATGATGTCATTTGACAACTGGCATTATGGAACGGTTCTAATGTTCCAGAACAAATTTTTTGCTATACCCAAATGCGATGTTGGAGTGCTACAGTTTCTTAAAAACCTTTTACTATCATAATCAAAAGTGCTTCAAAGTAACACTGGTACATGTGAGATTATACAACCTATTTCCTTAATATTTTATTTCTAATTTTTATTTTATGTTTAGTTTGAAAGCGCTTATGGAGTTTCTGCTATCACTGCAGATCTTATCTTAATTACTAAGAAAAATCTTCAGAAAAATACGAAACTGAATTTTTCAGTGAACTGTGGTTTGAAATTAAAAGACAATTAGTTAGACAAAACTAGTATCAGAATTACAGACAGTCACTACTAATAGTCAGACATTCCGACTGGAAACCTGTCAGTTCTTAACACTTATATCATTCTTGTACTATTTGATTTTAAGCTTCAGAGAAAAATAAATGGACATCTCGAGTAAACGTCAAAAACGGTCCACTTTTCACTATCGCTCATGAATGAAATAATGATGTATTTTGAAATCCTACCATAGGTGGAATTACGACTTTTATTTATTTTATATTGTTTTCCAAATTAATCTAAGGCAGTCATAGGAAAATGTTATAATTCTCCTTAAAACATCAGTTTCAAGGAGAATGATATGAAAAATGTACGGTTTGAAGTGAAGCAAGCAGTGTACCCCATCCGTTTAAGAACAGGATGTAAAAAATTCATCAGTAGTTGGTATCGTGGTAATATGAAGCAAATAAAACATTTCTTTCGTTAACCGCAATATCGCTTGAAATTGAATAAGAACACTAGATTTTTCCGTACAAATATCTTTCAAACAAATTGTGTTTAAGTACATTTAAGGATTGATTACTTTATTTATAAGCAAGCTTTAACGTAAACTGCAATTTGAATATCGCAAGCTGTATTTAATGGCTTCATGAGAGAGTCATGTGAGAGTTTAGAACTTACCCGTTCAGTGCAGAATGAAACACAACATAAACAAAGCAGTTAATCTGAACAACACAAAGTACTGTACATCCAAATAGCTAGAATAAATCCATAAAAAGCAGTATTAACTGGTTCTGCTTCTACTTTCTCCACATTTGATAATAATTTTTCGTTTAATTTTCATCCAGAAATAATGGTAAACGTGTATCTTATACAGGATGAGTATTCTCTGCATCCGCCTTCTTTATTCCAAGGACTTCTAAATCAGCTCCTTTATCGTTTAAGCTGCTGTATGTATTCTACACTAAATCCTGCAAAACAAATATCGTCTCCCTCCACAGAACCCTTCAAAACCCTATGTTTTATATCCCTAATGTGGTTACCATATTATTCCTCAATAATTAAGCAAGTGCCCACAAAAGGTTTTGTTATCTACTTCTACGCTATATCCCCTCATCACCCACTTCAACCAACCAAAGACTTTCAAACTGCCATCTCCACAAAGTATCCTCCCGACTGAATTATTCTCAAATGATATACCAAGATACTTACAACTAGTGTCTTCAAAAACCTTATTTTTGGTCCTTTATATCAGCGTTTCTCAACCTTTTCAACCCGTGGACTACTGAAATGTAAAATGTAATGCTAATCACCACCTACTTCCACTGGCCTAATTTTTAACTACCCTACGAATTATTATGGGCACAAACCCTGGTCCCATAAGAAACACTCATAAAACGACCATTAACTTAAATTTTAAAGGTACACTTCACTCTTTGATACCAGGTTATTGCAGTAACCATGCAGTCATATCCTAATACCCAGGAAATACCAGATTTTTTCATGGTCGTTGAAATGTTCATGGCTTTTATAAAGTTTGTTTGGTAAGCTTATGGCTTAAACTCTCTTATATACTTTTACAGTACGGACACTGTATCCAATTTATGTCAACAAATTTTACAATTTTTTTTTTAACTGCTTTACGTATCTCAACAGCGAGGTCTTTAGAGGCGGGAAAGGATGGGGGCAAGGAATCGGAAGAATTCGGCCATGGCCTTTTTAAGGAAGCATCCCGGCATTTGCCTGGAGTGATTTGGGAAACCATGGAAAACCCAAATCTGGATGCCCGGACGGGGATTCGAACCGCCGTCCTCCCGAATGCGAGGCCAGAACACTATCCGTTACACCACCACGATCGTTTTTTTTTCAATTCAATTAAAACTAATTTCTTAATATTTTGCTTGCTCACCCCCTGCACCTTCTTCGTGGTCCACTGGTTGGTTGGGACATACTGTTGTGTATAATCATAGCCCAACCTGTTGGTTCAGTAGGCTGTGGCGTTGACGCGGCGTTAGCTGTTTCGAGTCCCAGTGGTGGAATAAATGTTCACGATCAGGACTTGGCCGGCAGGGTAAAAGAGGTGGTGGTGCAGAAATCCTTATCACCAGATTGTGCAACAGAAGTGCTGGGTTAAATCCCAAACGTTTCCTCAGTGCGTTTGGAATGATGGTTAGGAACACTGTTAATGGTGATTAGAACGTCGAAAGGTAACGTTAAGCCTGGCGGCCCCTGGGTGTTTTTCTGGAGAGTAGGTCACAATGGGCTGGCACTTGGTTTCACCCTCTGTCCCTTTCATCCCACCGAGCGTGGCGGTGTAACGGTTAGCGTTCTCGCCTCGCATTCGGGAGGACGGCGGTTCGAATCCCCGTCCGGGCATCCAGATTTGGGTTTACCATGGTTTCCCAAATCACTCCAGGCAAATGCCGGGAGGCTTCCTTCAAAAAGGCCATGTCCGAATTCCTTCCCCCCATCCTTTCCCGTCTCTAAAGACCTCGCTGTTGAGAGACATAAAGCAGTTAAAAAAAATCTAAGTCACGTGAGTGCAGATGTCATAAATGATACTCCAGCAAAGTATACATAACATGTATATTTATTTACAATTTTACAGAATAGACAGTTAATCCTTCCATTGACTCCCTGAGCCTATTATAAGTGCAAGTCAGTTATTCCTTTCTTCTAATGCCCGAATAGTTACCCCTTTTAGCTTGCATAATGTCTGAAGTGGCCAAGCTACATTTTCCAAAAGTGGCTTCGTCCCACCTGTTTTATTGAAGATGATGATGGATGCTTCCACCTCTGCTGCTGCCGGCGGCCGACTGCCCACCTCCGGTCTGCCAAATCGACTTAAAGACAAGAGCAAAGAGCGACTCTCTCTGCTCCGTACACGCTGGTTTTGATCCTCTGTTACCCACTATTTGCCTGTGGTAGGGAGGCTTCTCCAACCAATAGCTGCCTCCATGACTCCCATCCTTTGCCAAATGACATAGTTTTTCCGTTTTATCTATTTTTAGAAACTCAGTAATTTACAAAATTTAGTAAACAACGCCAACATAAAATTATATTCAGATTTGTATTTATTGATTCTTGTACACCGAATTCTAATATCCAATCTATTACAAAAGTTCTTATTACTAAAGTTGCTATTTCATCTTCTGATGGAATTACACAGGAAAAACATTAAAAAAAAGGCATCTTTGATGATGGGAATGTTACTGCAACGTGATTCTCAACTGCTAACATATATAGCAACTCTTTCAAAATGTTCCGTTGTTGAAGTACACCTTGCACCTTTCCCCTAGCTTTTCCATTGCCTTGTCTCTCATTACACTTTATACAAGTTTTTACATATTTTATATCATTTCCTTTAAAACCCGGCATTCGCTAATTAGTGGTTTTACAATGGCAGTATCCAGACAAAAATAAATTATGGTATAGCTTCGACTTACTCACGTAATACATTTGTAACTGCACTTGGTTATACGTTGCAACAAATTGACGAGTTGATCTCTCTGTTCCGTCTAAGACATGAGGTATTATTGATTCTACACTTATATTTCTCCTGTAGAAAGATTTGAAAGTTTTTAAAAACATTTAAACTCCGTAACTAGGCATGTTGTGATAGCTTCTTTCTTATGTTCATTGCTAGAACACAATCAGATGACCATTCAGATTTTGTTCCTATTCTCATCGACTTGATTAATGGTAATTTATAATAAATTTTTGGTATTAGACAGCAGGACCAAGAAAAATATTGCAATTCCTTGCTACAAGTGGGGGGATAGAAATTTTTTCACTCCATCACTAGAAAGATCACGACGCAGATATTCTAAATTTAAAACTGCACAGTTACATTTTTCAAGCGGCACTGATAAGTCCGCCTTCCGCAATCATTCAAACTGACATCTGAATCTTTTTTTTTTGATTATTTGGACTTAAGTGCCACCTGGCACTATGTAGCCGTTAGCCATTTGTACAGATAATCAGGGCATTGTACAGGTAAGCATGTCATTGTACAGGATAATTATACTTAAATCAAAAATTGTCTAAATCAGGTCGATTCCACTGTGCAACAAGTTGCAAGGACACAAAAGCTTTTTTTTCAAAATTGTAGATGTTCTTTATGAATTTCGACCTCCTGACTTCGAAAATGATACTCAAAATGTCGTATCACCCACAGTTTTTGCACAAATCGCATATATTTGTATTAAACGATGATGCAATACAGTGATATGATAATATACACGAAAACATCGTAAGAAGCTGTGAAGCTCAGAAGCCTGCGCCCGTAGCGGCACACAGCGAACTGCACGTTACAAATGACGCTGCCTGTTCGACACTGTTGTGTTGTGTTTGAGTGTTGGTGTACTATGTATACCTGTTGCTGTATAAACTCTCCTAACAGTTTATGTTATACTAGCCAAAACCCGCGACTTCGTTCGCGTGGACTTAGAATTTAATTGCCAGAATATAGAAAGCTATTAGTAACTTATGATTAGTCCCAAACAACACCAAGTCGGCATAATGTAACAGAAAAGCCATCACTATATCATTCTATCGTCGAACCTGTTTCCTAAAGAGAATCAGTTTCCAACATATTTACAAACAAAAACAAACGAAGGGGCGGGGATGTGGAACGGGAGGAAGTGGGTTTAACTAAGGACAGCTTTATTTCAGATTGGTCTTTTCATCTTCAACATGAACATCCGATTCTTGGATTTTCTAATTACTTTTGCTGCTCGGGCTCTGCTAGAGCAACCACTTAGACCAGGTTTACGTCTGCAAGGCATCTCAAAAAAGGAGACAAAATAAACTGGTGCAAGAAACATTTAGGCAGACATAAAGTAATGGTACAGTGCAGAGCAAATCGACATCTATACTAAAATACGTTTTGTCTCTAAAGGAAATTTTCTAACAAATCGTACGCTAACAAACTGCGCGAGCAACCGACGTAACATTACAGATTAACACAACATTCGATAAGTTCTCAAACCATCGTGTCTAAAACTGTTATTCATGTCGTGTGTCCTTCCTACAGATATGAAGTATTTCCATGTGAAATTCCATCAATATCGGTATAGCCATTTAGACGAGAAACCGTACAAAAAGCCAAAGACTTTCTTTCGCATATATAATATTGTTAGTACAGGTCACACATACACACTGACTGCAAGAGAAACAACGGCTGAGTGATCAATACAGCGTAAAAATGGATACACCTACAGCATTGTTAGACCGCGTACGATTTTCCAAGCATTTCACCCTAAATTTGTGATATCTACAGTTTAATATGGAATCTGAAAAACTGACGGTCCAGCCACGGCTCATAAGATCAAAAACCAATCTTAAAAATATTTGCCTCCATCGGCATTTGAACCGGGAACTACGGTCCAACCATTGGTAAGCCAGCGTGTTAACCACTGAGCTACCATGCAGCGATACTGTATGGTACTACAGAGTTTTACACATTCTTAGCGTCGTTTTATGTTCATTTCGGTAATTTTTCGAAATTACATGACAATATGTACCATTTACCCAGAAAAAGTATCCTATGTCCATCCTAATGCCAAATCGTATCTCCTTGTCAAATTTCATCACGATCAGATTAGCCGTTTAGCCCAAGAAACGTAACAAACAGACATACAGAGAGAGACAGAGTTACTTTCGCATTTATAATATTAGTATAGATTTTTAGTGAACTTGTAGTGAAAAACCGAAGAAACATTACTGCTATTTTGTAGCGAAACTAGGCAACATCAACAAACCTTGGGCTCCACAGGTCGTGTGTTCAGCGTGTGTAGAAGATTTACGACGGTGAGTGGCAGGAAAGAAGAAGTCATTATGATTTGGCATCCCTATGTTTTGGCGGGAGCAATGGAATCTTGCCGACGACTGCTACTTCTGCTCTTGTATGGTAACTGGTTTCAACAAGAAAAACAAGAAGACTATTGAGTAATCAAACAACATTCTCTCAGCGATTCGTCCTTTTCCATATGGCCCAGGTATACCCATACCGTGGCTCCATCATTCTTCCCTAGACCTTGAGCAAGTAAATTCATTGTAGGAAGTTCTTGCCGATTCGGAATCACCTTACTTCGTTTTTGTTGTTTTGTTTTTGCTTTATTCGGTACTTCCTTCCATTTGGAGCGTTATTGTTCCGAAGGCGTTGGCTTGACTTGAGTAGGGGTGCCTGTCGCTCTACGGCGACAGTTGCTGATGGTGGATTGCTGCGGTAGCTACGGTTTGTGTAATCGCTGCCGCGACCATCTCGGGAATTTGCTTAATGGCGCCGGTTACTGCTTGCGCCAGCCGGCACAGCTGGCGCAGTGCAGCGCATCAGCCGACGCATCTGCGGCGGGGGAGATGTAGGCGCGGGTGGCCTGCGCGATCCACTCGCCTCGGCGTCTGCCGGCCGAGTGGTGTTAGTAGCAGCCTTGCCATTTGCTGCCCTTTTCTTCCGGTGGGCAGTATATATAGGAGGATTTGGCTTTTGACGTTTACTCCCATTTATAGAGAAGGGTTGAAACGTCAGTTTGGGTTTGTCTTTGGTTTATGGCGTCGTTTGCTGTGTCTTAAGTTTGTGGCATGATTAGTTGTGGCATGAGGTGTTTATGGTTGAAGTACTGGCAACTAATGTCCGACATGCGGTCCAGACCACATAGGATAAATCCCCTGCTTGTTTATAAGGGTTTTCTGTGACTGTTAAATAGCTTTATAGAATTTAATCTCTAGTTTCTTGAATCTTTCTGCTAGCATAGGTAACCTTGTTGCTTCTTGGATGGCTTTAGTGTGAAATCTGCAATTAAGGCGTAGGGCTCTCTTCAGGGCTCGGTTCTGAATCATTTGGAGTCTGTTGAGTTTGGTCCTGGCTGTGTGTCCCCATACTGGGCTGGCATATTCAAGTATTGGCCTTACCAGTGTACAGTATATTCGTACACCTATGGACGCTGTGAGTTGGCTGTCCCTGTTTAGCAGGGGTACAGTGCTTGTAGTCTGGCGCTGGCACGTTTACGTAAGTCTTCAGTGTGTGCACTCCAAATAAGCCTGTAATCCAGTGTTTCTCCTACGTATCGTACAAATTTTGTATTATTTGTATTGTTTTATCACATAATTTAAGTTGCTAGTCTGTCTGCTGGTGCAGCCGTGGTCCCGTCCTTCTGGTTAGGATTATGACTTGAGTTTTGGCAGGATTTATTTCTATTCACCACCGCCTCGCCCAGGCCTCAGCCTTTTCCAGTATTTCTTTCAGGCGCCGGATAACAATCGCCTTGCTGTAGCTGCTGGTGAAGTAGGCTGTGTCATCCGCGTAGGTTGCAGTATCTTGAGGTGGTACATTGGCCGTGTAGAGGGAATATAACACTGAACCCAGGGCCGATCCCTGTGGCACACCAGTCTTGATTCTTCGTTTGGATGAGAGGATGTTTCCTACTCTAACCCTCAATGAACGGTCCTCTAGATATAATTTCAACAGTTTAACGTATTGTCCAGGCAATCCCTGCACGTAGAGCCGTAGCAGGATTCCAGAGTGCTAGACCGAATTGAAGGCCCTGGAGATGTCTAATAGGACTAGGCCACAGTACTCTCTGTAGTTAAAGTCTCTTCTAGTATTTTCAGCCATACTCATCAGCTGTTGGGTGGTCCAGTGTCCTCTGCAGAAATGTAGTTGGAATTTTTTTTTAGAATGTCTATGTGATGGTTCAGACGTAGTGGCCTGCGGCGGCCGGTTATAGCGCCACCGAGTGTGGTGGTGTAACGGTTAGCGTTCTGGCGTCGCATTCGGAGTGCGGCGCGGTGGTTCGAATCCCCATCCGGGCATGCAAATTTGGGTTTTATATGGTTTCCCAAATCACTCCAGGCATATGCCGGGATGCTTCCTTCAAAAAGGTCATGGCTGAATTACTTTCCATTCCTTGCCTCCCCCCCATCCTTTCCCGTCTCTAAAGACCTCGCTGTTTAGAAACTGCAAGCATTAAAAAAAAAACAACAATTATAGCGCCCATCGGTTGCGGACCTCGTATCCGGCGGCTTCCGGCTGGTGGAGGGCAGCGTCAGGCGCGTGGGACAGCAGCCGTACGCCACTGTGTGCCCGGCTGTCTTGCAGTTACAGCACCAGGTTTGATGCCGCGGACTTGGACACTCAACAATACGATGCCCCTCGCCGCACCTCAGGCAACGCGTGGGTCTCGTATACTGCCAGGACAGTTGTCGGCAGCCCTGGCAGTTAACACATTGGATTATTTCCGGCGGCGTTGGTCGTTTCTTCTCAATTCTGACGGGTTCCCCCTCCAGAGTCATGACTTCTTTCAGCGCGGCAGGGTTGTCTGTCGTCTTGAACGTCTACAGAGGAATCTTTTCTTCTGCACCCGTTCGCCGAACTGGTGGACGTATCTTGCCTCCACGCCCAGGCTGGCAAGCTCGGCGGCCACGACTTCCTCTTCCCTCTCAACCGGAAGTCAATGGACGACCAGTTCCCACTGCTGCAGGCTTCACTCGTTGGTCTTGAACGAGATGCCATCTCTCCGCATCTGCTCCTCCACGGCTTTCAGGTCGCTGGGGGAACGACAACAGAGCCGTACCCATTTGCTGCCTGGCAAACACATAAGGAGAGTGCGTAAAGGCTCGCAATATGACATTTTGTTGCCCTCAAAGTGCACTATTATTGGAAGTACAGGGCCTTCTTCTATCAGTGCCGCACCGTCTTCTTCTTCGCTGAGGACTGCCACTGTGTCCACAGACATGGTGTTTCCTGCCGCTTCTTCTTCTTCTTCTGTAAGCACTGGTAGTGTGACAGGGCGGCTGCTGTCCATGTCCATGTCTGCGTGGAGTTGACGGATGCTTCATTCGGTGGACGCGTACGTGTGAACGTGGTGGATTTCTTTGTCCGCTCCATAACCAGATAAAAGTTGTTGTGATCAATGCGCGTCATATCTCCGTAGGAGATGGTCTTATAAACCTCTGACCGCCTTGCCACAAGCATCCACTGATATGGCTGCTTGATCTCTTGAGGGTCCTCTTCTGTTAGTTCAGCAAGATCTAAATGATTTACTTCGTGATCACGGACTGGCAAAGGATAAAGCAAATATCTTAGGGGCAAAATTGCGTGAAAGACATTTATTAACACCCGGTATGTCCCTTTCATTTTACAGACAAATATTCACACAGTGTTAATTACTGCAGTGATGTACAAGTTCCGCATTTCGTAGGCACCCGGTGACTGGAGACTGTTCATGGATCATCTAAAAGAAGTTCTGGTGCACATTGTTAACATGTATGCTTCAATAGCTGTCGGTCATTCTGTGCACCTGACGTAAACGAATAATAAGATGAAGGATTTTCTTATTACCATTCATTATGAGGATCATAATTGGATAGTGTGTGGTGATTTTAAAGTGTTGGTTATGCTTCTAGGATAACAATCAGGATATACCAAGATTCCCCATTTCATCTGTAAATGGGACAGTCGAGTTGGTGACAAATATTAAGTGTGACCCATACTGTGCTTAAGACAGATGATATTGAGTTTAAAATAAGCACAGTCAAGGGTCCTCTTCTGTTCAGTCAGCAAGAACCAAATGATCGTGATGACGGACTGACACAGGTTAAAGTGGAGCTCCAAGGTCAAAACGGCGTAAAACACTTTTACTAACTCCCGGTATGTCCTTTTCATTTTACAAAAAAAAAAAAAAGTAAATTAATAAATAAATAAATAAATAAAAAGTAAAAAAATTCATACACTTTCTTTTTGTTTTGTTTTTAAAATGACTACTTATTGTACTGCATTGATGTACTAGGTTTGATGGGTCCGTTCACCATTCCGTACGTGCCCTGTGGTTCATTGATTCGTCTGAAAGAAGCCTTAGTGCACTTCTGCTGCACAATTGTGTCATGTATGCCTCAATACCTGTCGGCCATTCTGTGCACCTGGAGGAAACACAGAAACAGCATGAAAAATTTTCTTGTTACCAATCATTATGAGGATCATAATTGGATTGTGTGTGGTGATTTGAAAGTGTTGGCTATGCTTCTAGGACAACAATCAAGATATACCAAGTTCCACTGTTTTATCTGTGAATGGGACAGTCGGGCTCGTGACAAACATTGGGAGCTAAAACAGCGGCCCCAAGGGTTGGAATTGGTTCCAGTGGACAAAAATATCAAGTGTAACCCCTAGTAGAAAGAGACAAAATACACCTGCCACATTTGCACCTAAAACTGGGCATATTGAAGCAGTTTTTCAAGGTGTTACCTAAGTGTAGAAACTGTTTCAAATATCTATGTAACAAGTTCCCAAAACTGCCAGATATAAGTTGAAAGAGGACGTTTTCACTGGTCCCAATATTCTGAAATTAATGCTAGATGAAGATTTTCTTCATCCAATGAATGCCGTGGAGCGAGAAGCGTGGACAACCTTTAAGTAAATGGTTCAAAACTTTCTGAGAAACAATCGTAGCCCAAAGAATATAGTCATAACTGAGAACATGCTGACGAAATTGAAAATGCTGAGATGCTCAATGAGTTTCGAGTTACATTTTTTTTATATTTGCAGCTGGCTTTTTCCTCCGAACTTGGGTGCTGCAAGTGAGGGACAGGACGAAAGATTCCACAGGATATCAAGTACATGGGAACTTGGAATGTTCGGTTGACGGGCGACTAATTCTGGATGCTTCACCGTCAGATCACGGAAAAGCAGAGTCCACAAATAAGAAGAATAGGGTTAATGCTCGTTTTGTATCACATTCTCTAAATCTATCTGTTCACCGTGTGCATATTTAAAAATGTTGTTGTTTTAAACTTGTACACAGATATCCGTATTTGTTATGTTTAAGCAATGCAGATAATGTGGAAATATCCCATGATTACAAGGCATTCTGACTATTTTATCGATAATCCCTCTAGACTCCTGAGAGATGGAAAACCTAGGATGGGTCTGAATCAGGGTTGGATGGTACCATAGTATTGTCTCCTTGTTTTGTTACTGGTGTCCCATTTGCTATGCCAATTGATAAATGACTTGTGTTTTACTTTGGCAGTCCATATGTGATATCAGAGAATTGATGGTGACGCATATTCTAGTTACTTTTTTTGCCATCCAATATACTTTTTCACTATAGATAACCACTGCATGAGCCATGACCCAGAAAACGTTGATTAATCTGTTTCTTCTAGACTAGAGCATTCAGCTATTTTCTGCACTATGTTTGTTATGTTCTGTTTTGGATAGAACTTAGTACACTCTGTGAGTCTGAGATGATTAAAAATTTCTTCTCAACTAATATTAAGCAGTACTCAACTACCTTTAAAATGGCTATGTCTTTTGCGGTGTATGTAGATGTAGCTGATGGCAATTTATAGATCCCTTGATAGCTGGTGCGAGAACAGAAAAAGGCGCTTTCTAATTTTGCGTGCTGTGGCAATTTTAGACCTGTCTGTATAGATATATGGTGTTGCTTCCAATTTTCATCCAGATACCTCCTTACTGACTGATTGAGGTAGATGTTCTGATTATCGTCTGGCGTCGTGTAATGTTTTGTAATTGTATCATGATAAAGATGTAGGAAATTGCTTAGTTGGAATCATTTTGTCTATTAGGTCTTCTCAGTCTCTGTTTCTGTAATGGATTTCTGGAAGTCTGAAGCCTTCCGTATAATCCAAGAAGCCACAAGGCTCTTTACATTTAGAGATCTCGGAATGCTAGCCCCTCCACGATGAATTTTGCCGCTAGCCAGTTTTTATAATGTACTGATGATGGTAGATCTCGTGTCACCAAGGCAGGTGCAAATACGTACACGATCTTGTCTAGCTTGTAAAGAATTCCGAAACTTGCATTGCTATACAGAATAAATCCTTAGTCATCTTTTGATCACATTAGCGGTCTGTAATCATTAGAAGGATATTGTGATTTGCACCCACCAAACTCATGTCACGGAACAAATTAGGTCCAGAGATACATTACAGGAGTTAAGTACTTGAGCGGTGAGGTATCCAACTGAGATTGGAGTCCGTCATTATTCTCAAGAATCTAACACTTGTAACGAACGCGTCTTGTGACTGCTAGTTTCAGTAATAACCTATATTATTATTTAAAATGTGGAATATTTTTGTGGGCATTTGGGCGCAGTGTACAAGTGTGGGGGGAGGATTGTGCTAGCCAGGTAGATTTACAGAGTGACGGACGGGATTTTCTGTTTTTCATGTGGCACGGAATTCATTCGGTGCCGGCCGGCAAGCACGATCGGTCAAAGTGCACTGTCTGTGCGTTAATTGAACTGTGCTGCCTGGAACGGGACATCAGCCACTTTGTTTGAGCGGATGTGCTCAGGCAAAGGATGACATCCTGAGGAACTGTGCCACACTGTTCCGTAGCAGAGAAAAAATTCATCCAGTGTGTGTCGCCGACATAAAATTCGGTAATTATATATCGCCATATGAAGGACATTGTGCTAGCTACAAGTGCAAGTTCATAGCATTGCCCAGCTACGATCCTGCAGATAAGAACTCTCATAGCCCGGAGCAGTCATTTCTTTCAGAAGTGAACAGTCAAAATGTTGAATTTGTTTTCTGTTTAATTTTGTGTATTTTATATAAAATACCCTGGCGCCCACAGAAGGACAAATGATTAATTTTAACTAATTTGTTGTATATGTCATGTCAGTAATTGAAATAAAACCATTTGTGATTTCTCATATAAAGTATTCACGCAAGTTCCACCTTTCATGATCATTCAATAAAATAATTAGATTAATTACTTTTTAATTAGCTAATGAGGTCAGAACGTTACACACTGGATTTGATAGAAAAAAAAGTATTTTCTAATTCTGCCTATTTTGCTTTGTGATCTATTCGTTTCCTGGTGAAAATGGAAACTGAGGACTTCTCAGCAGACAATTGTAGTCCATCTGGTCTAGATCATTTGTCCACGTTTGGAATTGTCATGAATAGGTTATTTAAAGCTCTCTCCAATGAGACTGCAAAAGAATGTATACAGATGTCAGCTGCACATTAAATGATTCGG
Source organism: Vandiemenella viatica (assembly GCA_031002005.1). Taxonomy (NCBI): domain Eukaryota; kingdom Metazoa; phylum Arthropoda; class Insecta; order Orthoptera; family Morabidae; genus Vandiemenella; species Vandiemenella viatica. Next base: position 300,202,314 of record CM061920.1, on the reverse strand, counting down.
ATGTTTGGATTAATTACTTTCTCCAGATCGCAAGTATATAGGATACATAGTAGAGGTCTAAGTATGGCTTCTTGAGGCAGCCCTGTGATGAGTTTTCTTGGCCATATTATTTGGTCTCTGCATCGTATGAAGACGTTTTTCACAAAAAAGTGTTTATGCCATATAAGAACCTTTCAGGGAAGCCCATTCTGTTTAATTTTTCAAATAGATTAAGAATTTTTACATTATTGTATGCTGAGCGTATATCTAGAAACAAGGAAACCGTACAATTTCTTTTTGAAAGAGGTGATAATATCTTTTGTCAAAATACTTAAATTGTCTATTGTGCCTCTCCCATTCCGAGAGTCAAATTCAAATTGATAAAGTAGATCATTGTCTTCTAGCCTCCACTCAAGACGGTTCTGAAACATTTACTCAAAAGTCTTCTCCAGGCACAATGACAACGCTATTGTCCTGTACGAACTCTGGTTTTCATCAGATTTTAAGACTGGTAAGACAAGCAGGGTTGTCAATCATCCACCAAGCAATTCATTGCCCGTATGTCATTAAAGATGTTGAGTTGTAAATCCCGGGTACTTGTCAGAAGATTCGTAAGGATTTGATAATGGATATTATCGATTCCTGGAGACGTATTCTGGGTTGTAGAAAACCCTTTTTATAATTCCAGTCTAGAAAAGTAGTCATAATTGGGTGAGGGTGACCCACTTCCATTTTAGGACAGCTCATAGAGGTAATGGAGCATGAAGAATGTAGACTCCTGTCTGCGAAATCTTCCGACCAAACCACGTTAGCATCAGAAAGGTGGGCTACATTTATTTATTTAATTTTAATGTTCTGACTTTGTTCCAAACGTTTAAGCCGCTGAAGCCATCTACCTTTTTAAAATAATTAATAGATTATTGCAGTATTTAATCCATTCCTCCTTTTTCCGAAATTTTAAAAACAGTTTTTTGTGTGTGCATCCTGCCAATTAAATTTCAGATATCATTCGGGCGTCTGTTTTTTTCCGATATCTACTCAGGCCCTGCGTTTTGCTACTTCTATGGAGCACTCTCCACGAGAATATGTTTTTGTAGTAAGCAGCATTTTCGTGACGGGGGATCGATTTAGTTGCCGTGCTATTATTATCTCTTATTAGTGTATAGTCCTAGCACTCGCTCTTTACCTACCTCCAAATTTCTAACGACATCCAACCCAATTCCTATATTATGTCAGTTGCTGATTATAATTTCCACCTACAAATCTAGATGACCTTTCTCGCACTCCCTCAAAATCCTGCATTTGATATAAAAAAATGTGGACACTTCGCAACCAAACACATACGGTAGCAGACGGTACACAGCACAGTTAATGCGAAGTGGAAGAGTGCCCCCTCCCTGTAGAAACAGTGGTTATAAGTATATATCGATAGTTAAATCATTTAGGCACACACCCACAGAGGAAGGAACACAAACACACACACCTATGTCCATTTTTACGCCGAGAACGCCAAAATTAACAGCAAAAACCATGGCAACGAAGAAGTGAGACCGGACTTTCGTGACCACTGGTTAGCTGGGCAGAACTCCCGTTCCAAAAATATCGGACAGACTAGTTAGAGGAAGGTGGAACATGCGTAAATCTACGCATACATGTCTACAGAGAGACGCACACTCACACGTCCATCTCAACGACGAGCTCGACTCAAATACCAGCACCAATCATTGCAACGAAAAAGTCGTACAGAACTGTCCTGGCTCATGATTGGCTGGAAAAAGTGAATTCTCCTTACATAATCATCAGATAGACGCGTTAGAGTATGTGCAAAGTATGACATGTTTGATCATACACCTTGGTGTTGATCCATACGAATAGTTTATGACATTCAATTGATTACATATACTATGAACATATGTGACAACTGGAACTGAACTCTTGTGCACTGTTTGGTCAAAGTCATTTGTTGGCATGAGCCTCCGAAAGACAAATTTGTGTCATCTTGCCCGCGCGGCGTGAGAGGTATTACAAGCGAAATTATTATTCACACAGATGTTTCCTTCCATTTATATAACAATTAATAAATTATTTAATTTGATTGTGATGGATAGTACGCTCTGATGGTAACTTCCATAAACACTCATTCTTTCCCTTTCCTGTAACCACCTACGTTTGCCCTCGACAAATTTCAACTTCAAATTCTTTCAGCGTTTTGGGCAATAAAGTCATCATTTCTCTTGGTAACTAAAACGATACCCTTATCTATGAAAGAAAATATTCCCACTCTTTTGTGCCAGCTTGTGCTCTGGGTCGGTTTTTCCCTTCCAAGCACTACTCTTACTCCAATATCTAACCAAGCCTCATCACCAATATACATCTTTTATGCGATTCTCATCACCCTTGAATCCCATTTCAGCTCCTTCATCAAATCAGTTACTAACTGTGTTAAATGGTAATTTTCAGAGACAAATTTAGCTGCCCTGCTTTGTTCCCCCTCAAACTACTGCACTTGATACCATAAATTTGGGTCCCATACTATCCCACCATATTCAAGCAATGATCTGACCGAAGTTTCTAACCCAATTCCCTAACTTGCCCGCTACTTCCCCTCATCTCTCTCTCCAATAGATCAAGGATCCTGTGTGTGTAATATGTCATGCCCATTTGAATTTTTTTTATTTGAATTTAGTTTTTTATCTGCATATGTAATTAGCTTGCTCTTGTTTGTATTTATCTTCATCCCATGTAGACCTATTCGGCTAGATATCTTGTCCAGATCACCATGCAGCTGTTCACAGTCTTCTCCTGTTTTGATCCTATTATATAACATAATGTCGTCTGCAAACATCCTATTTTCTGACAGTAAACAGTCAACAGAAATCATTCATTAGAATAACAAATAGCAATGAACCAAAGTCACTACTCTGTGTTATTTTCATTTTCAACTCATCTTCTTTGGATATTGCATTTCCTAGCCAACTTTATGCTTTCTACCTTTGAAGACATCTATTACCCAACAAATCAATTTTTTATCCACTCCAAAGGTTTTTACCACCATTTTTTGCCTAACTTTGTCAAATGGCTTAGAAAGATCTAGTGTTACACTATCAGTCTGATATCCCTTGTCCACTTCATCCGAAATATCTTGAATATAGCCCACTAACTGAGATTCACATGAGTATCCTTCGCTAAAGCCATGTTGGCGATTTCAAAAACCAGTTTAATTCCTCAGAGACATATTTCCATTTATTTAGCTACCCTATTTCCCGAATATCTTTTATGGATTGGAATTGTGATGGCATTTTTCCAGTCCTCAGGTAAACAGCTGCCTCCAAATTTATTCCACATACTACTCCAAAGTGTTGATTTAAATAAAGTCATACTACAACATTAGTGCCTGCTTAGTTTACTTAGCATATCCTTGCATCTAAATTGTAATTTCCTAATCTGAGCCGAGTATGGTGAGTGAGTGGTAAGGATCTGGCCGCGCTTTCGGGAGGACGCGAGTTCGAATCCCCGCCCGGGAATCCAGATTTTTTTTTTTTTTTTTTTAAATGGCATTTGGCAACGGAGGCCATACAGCCAGCTCAATGTGTATTTTTTCAAATGTATGGACGCCACAGGACGGACAAGACATTCACACAGACACACAACACTTAACATCCATGCCCGCGGCCGGATTCGAACCGGCGGCCTTCGGCACGTGGAGCTAGCACTCTAGCCCCTACGCTACCGAGGCCGGCGAATCCAGATTTGGGATTTCCAAGGTTTCCCCAAATCAGTATAGATGTATGTCGGGATGCTTCCTTCAAAAGGCCATGGCCGAATTGCTACCCGTTCCTTGTCTCCAGTCCTTTCCTGCCTCTAATAACATCTACTTCGACGATGCGTAAAACCATAACCAAAATAAAACAAAAATCGTAACTTGTATATGTGAAAAAAATTTGCTATGAGTTTGTTCCTTTCATTTCTAAATAATCCCAAAAATAATGAACTTGTGACTCATTAGAAGCGTAAATTTCAAAAACTTCTTAACTGCTGTGGATCAAAGATTCAAATATCTTCATTGAACGTGATGGGTGAGTAATAACACTTGTCCTCCCATTCGGGAGGACGCAGTCTAAAATTCCCCGTCTGGCCGTTCACTGGAATAATTCACGATGGTGCTGTACCTTCAATAGGCGATGATAAAATTGTTTCCTTGATAGCCCCCAATCTTTTCCCGCTTCTAATGACGTCGACAAAGCGTAAAGGCATAAAAAATCAATCATATTTTACTATAAATAAATTATTTTTAAATTTTCAGTTAAAAATAGACGCCAAAATTCTCATTTTTAGATACCTTATAGATTTAACAATTGGAACAATTGGATGATCAAATTTTTCCACTACTTGCCATCAAGCCAAAAACTACGTACAATCCAATTAGAGTTCCCTATTCCATGGACCCTCTCTTCCTGTACAATTTTTATGTGTCGGACGGAATATAAAGACCAAAGTAACACAAAATGAAAATGTTCTATGAGTAACTGACGAGCGTTATATCCGCTGAATGTTACTATTTATAAGGGCTGAACTTTGGTCACTAACCCGTCAGTCTTACAGAAAAATTCAGAAAATTTAAATAACTACAACAAATTTTTTTGTATTATATTTCAACGTCTAGTTTATTAGTGCCGGGAAAGGATGGGGAGGCAAACAGGAAGAAGGAATTCAACCACGGCCTTCTACAAGAAACATCCTGGCAAATTATCGCTCATCTACTTAATGCTGTAATTCGTACTGTTAACATGCAAAAACGTTAACATTCCTTATTATTTTTCCATCGCAAACATGTATAGAAGTGCACGTTATATTCGTTTCTCCATACGTGTAACGTGACCATCGCCAGTTGACGCCTGCGCACCGACAGCTATTGTAGCTGACACCACACAACCGCCTCCTATGTTTAAATGTGAACATTGAAAAAGTACTCTTCAAAAGTCACCCAGCGTAGGTTCTGCGTTATACGTATTTTCAATTCAGTATTTCACTGTTTAACGTCATGAAACAATTTTTAAAAGCATCTAATTGAGTGGAAGATATGGCAATGCATAGAATTTGAAATTCATGAGTGATACTGTTGATGACGTCATAAGCAGTCGACCAATAACAACGCATGGGGCAGGCATATAACTGGGCCAGGACGTTGTTCCTCTCTCTCTCAGTTGTCTACGAAGTGTTGTGTTGAGTGTATTGCTTCTTTTGTCAACCAACGTTGTCGAGATGAGGGAGATAGTTCATGTGCAAGCTGGCCAGTGTGGAAACCAGATTGGAACAAAGGCTAGTATAAATCGGAAGTCTAAAATTATATATATATATTTTTTTTCGTTTGTGTTGTAATATGGCAGAATTATTCGTCTCACCGTTGCTAACGGTTTAATTCTAGACTGTTATGTTAAACGCTACAAAATTGATGCGTATGTCTTGCAGTGTTTGTTGTGATGTGTAACTTTGCAGAAGTTATAAGAAATTTAAGACAGTAAAATGTTTTCTCTGCATGCAAAAGCCTCATATTTATTGCTTCTACGAAATTTTTCTGTCGTCGTCACTTTTTTACCTAAGCAATATCTAGCAAGAAAACAAAACGGTTGACAATAATACTTACATCGGTAATAGAATGTATTTTACCTCAGTTGTAGGGAACTCTTTCGTCCTGTACAGTAACGGGCGTTTCAACATGTTTAGGGGGTTGCTATGTATAAAGTTCTTAATATTTGTGTACCTATTTCAGGTAAACTAGCATACTAGTTTGGATTTGGTATGTATATGTTCAAAACGAAAACCACTGAAGGTGCGGATTTTCTAGTACAATAAAAGAGGTAAATGATCTAGGCCTTCTATGTCTCCATTCGTAATATAGAATTAAGAATAAATGTTTCGCAGTGAAACTTCGTTACACTAAAATTCGTCTGACCCCGAGCAGCTTACAAATAATTTGCTAATTGTGTAATTGCATCAGAATTACTGTTAGTTGCAACAAATGTCAAAGCTATTAAAACCGGATTACTAACATCTTTAAAATTTATCTAGGTGAGACCTAAATACAAATTGAAGTATTGTTTTGTTTCTGTATATATTTTTTGATTTGTGCCTGGGTAAGAAAAATACTGATTTAGCGTTATTGGTAACGTAGGGAATGTAAAAGTTGTCTTCGGCTCGGTTGGAAGCTCGTGGGTTTTATCAGTCTTTTAGTTTCAAAGAAATTACAACTGAAATTTTCTTTAGGTTTCGTGCACTTTGTCAAAGGAACCCAAGAAGCTAATGCCATGGCAGCTGCCATGGGTAAACACTGGATCGCGATACCACTTCAACCACTTACGCTTCGCAGACAATAGTGTTGTAAACACAAATATCAACCTGATGTATATGACGTCATTGTGTTTCAGTGTGACTTATTCAGTCTCCGCTAAGAAACAAATGTCACTTCCGGGACTGCACGTAAAACTGGTATTCGGACAGTGAGAAATTTAATATCAGAGTTCTGTTAACTGAAAATATTGTTTACTGTATGAAGCTAAATATTTATTGGAAATTTTAATCGCTATTTTGAAGATGTACCGTATGGTATCTGTATCTAGAATATTGTCCCATTCTATATTGCGATACCTTATGTCATTACGAATTTCAAAATTCAATTTTAGATTTTACATTCATTAATTTACACATTGCGTGTGATAAAAAAAAAAAAATCAAATTATGTACATCCGGTTTCTCCATAGAATGAACTAAACCAATCCGCGTAATTTTATATTGCGATAACCAAATTGCATTTCCTCCCCTAACAGCATCATTGCTAGGAATAACATGACGGTCTATTTTCAGAAACTCTCATTTCTAGTTGCAAAGTGAACGGGAAATTCTCTAAACGGCGGGCGACGATTGCCTTTCGTTCGTAGTAGGCTCGTAGATTTAAGTTGACGAGAGAAATACTGCTGCGTCATATTCAGCAACATAACGCCTACATACTACTCTCCATCCGCAATTGTTTACATTACGAGGCGCTAGGTGGTTGTAGCGGTATATCACTAGTTTAGCCGTTGCCATTTTGAATATATGAATAGTTATTGGCGTATTTTAATATGAACGTTGTATATTTCAGTTCTGGGAAATCATTTCGGATGAGCATGGAATTGATCCCACTGGAGCATATAATGGACAATCGAAACAGCAGTTGGAAAGGATTGATGTATACTACAATGTATCTTCTAGGGGAAAGTATGTTCCCCGTGCTATCCTTGTTGACTTGGAGCCCGGCACAATGGACTCTGTTCGATCTGGTCGCTTTGGTGAACTGTTCCGCCCTGACAATTTTGTGTTTGGCCAGAGTGGTGCAGGAAACAACTGGGCCAAAGGCCACTACACAGAAGGTGCAGAGCTCGTGGACTCTGTGCTAGATATCGTTCGTAAAGAAGCGGAGAGCTGTGATTGTCTGCAAGGCTTCCAGATATCACACTCACTTGGTGGTGGCACTGGATCTGGGATGGGGACACTGCTGGTCTCTAAAATCCGAGAGGAATATCCAGACAGGATTATGAACACGTATTCTGTTGTCCCGTCGCCTAAGGTACGTATTTCGTCTATTAAGTTACTGCTTTACACTTAGTTGGGTAGCAGCAGTATTGGCCCAACAGAAACATAAGTTTGTAATACTGAAGGTTTTCTCGGCTTTGAATGTGAATAAAATCCTCTGGTAACTAGCAAAGTGAATCCATCGATAACGCTACATTTCAGCGGTAATTGTCATGTGACGATGGCGGCCGAGTTTAATACAGCCGAAACGTTCTGTTTTATCAATGGACTTTCTCGGCTAGTTACCCTAGAGCGGTGTTTCTCAAACTTTTAAGGGCACGTACCCCATAAAATTTCCCAGGCGTTGGCGAACCCCCTTGAGAAAAAAACTGATTTTTTTTTTCCGCTCCACTACTAGCAACAATGAGCAATATTCACCACTGTGCATTTAATTTAATTGCAATGGAGCACAGGCTCCGGTGGCAATTTCCCTACACACCCATCTTACCCCTATCCTGCACCCACCTACACTTGCCCTCTACAATTTTATCTTTAAATTCTTTCAAAGTTTTCGGTAAATTATTAATCATTTCTCTTGGTAACTCATTCCAATCCCTGACACCCTTACCTAAAAAAGAGATTATACGCCATTACGGAAATATTGTCTTGCCTGCGATCGACTAGCGAACCCGTAGGGGTTCGCGTACCCCACTTTCAGAAACGCTGCCATGGAGGATTTTATTCAGAATGATAGGTTGGTACTACAATGCAAAGAGTCGGCTTATTTAGTACACAGATAAAAAAAAAAGGTTGATTATTATAAGGTCGGGGAAAGAATTGCATGTTGAAGACTTAAAATATAAATGTCTTTGACAACAAGCAACTGGTCTCAATAAATTCGACAGGTAATGGGGGGGGGGGGGGGGGGGAAGGAAAGGTTTAACTCCTGAATTTGTTGGGAGAAAGTAAACGAAATGGTTTTCATAACATTGTCCAGAACATTGCTTGAATATGATGGTGTAGTATGGAATCCACATTTTTGGCTATCAGATACGGGGGTTGGAGGGGAGTGCTGCCAGATTTGTCTCTGGAATAATGTTCATGCGAAGTCAGGAGCGTGACGTCGCTGAAGTGTGCAAAGCGAATATTGGAGGTGGGTCTTTTGGGAAAATTTTGTTTGGTAGGTGAAAGGGTCAGGGGTTGGAATAAGTTACAAAGAGAAGTGATGAATAATTTACAAAAAAAAAAAAAACAAAAAAAAATTGTCCAGGGTAAACGTAGGTGAGTACAGGGAAAATGGGGGGGTGTGGAAAGAAATGTGAGTTGTGTAGGGGAAATTGCCAGTAGTGTGAGCGTTTTAAAGCTATCAAAAGATATTTAGTTTGATTTTAATCTATTCAGAGCATGATTCCTGTTACTGGTTGTTTAATAGATAAATTTTTACTCATTCTGTTCTTATAGTCCGTGTAGACAGATTTGAAACATCATTTGATTTCTAGGTACCATATTGGCTCGGATAATTTTAAGCTTCCTAAATTCATTAGTATCAAATCTTTTTTTATGAGAAACTGATAATGGGTTTCTCTTTTAGACATAAGCTTGTAGGCTAAGAGCACTGTTAATTTATATATTTCAATAGCGTAGGTTGATAAATAGCATAAAAGCATAACATTAAGCTGTTACTGATTTACCACACTATTTGCAGGTTTCAGACACTGTTGTTGAGCCTTACAACGCAACGCTCTCTGTACATCAGCTGGTTGAAAATACTGATGAGACATTCTGTATAGATAATGAGGCGCTGTACGACATCTGTTTCCGCACACTAAAGATGGTCACTCCAACCTATGGTGATCTGAACCACTTGATTTCCCTGACCATGTCTGGAGTGACGACATGTCTCAGGTTCCCAGGTCAGCTCAACGCCGATCTGAGAAAGCTTGCAGTCAACATGGTGCCTTTCCCTCGTCTTCACTTCTTCATGCCTGGATTTGCACCACTCACGTCTCGTGCCTCTCAGCAGTATTGTGCTTTGAGTGTTGCAGAGCTTACTCAGCAAATGTTTAATGCTAGAAATATGATGGCTGCCTGTGATCCACGCCATGGACGTTACCTCACAGTTGCAGCCATATTCCGTGGTCCCATGTCTATGAAGGAAGTGGATGAACAAATGTCAAACGTTCAAAATAAGAATAGCAGTTATTTCGTTGAGTGGATTCCAAACAACGTAAAAACTGCAGTCTGCGATATTCCTCCTCATGGAATGAAGATGGCAGCCACATTTATAGCCAATTCCACCGCTATTCAGGAGCTGTTTAAGCGAATCTCTGAACAGTTCATTGCTATGTTCCGCCGAAAAGCCTTCTTGCATTGGTATACTGCAGAAGGTATGGACGAGATGGAATTCACAGAAGCAGAGTCTAACATGAATGATCTTATATCTGAATACCAACAGTATCAGGAGGCCACAGCAGACGAAGATGCCGAATTTGATGACGAACAGGAAGAAGAATATTTGCAAGATTAAGTTGTAATATTTATAAATTTTTGATTTACATTTTGTAAAATTCGAATGTCTAAAATGTTTCTTCCATTCAAAGCATTAATAGTATAAATTGTACCAATGATTACATTTTTCTAACTGATCTTTATCTGTAATATGGTTTCATTGTTAGTAATAAAGCATATTCAGAATTTTTGTTTTTTATTTTGTATTCAGTTTTTGTCTTGTGAAACAAGTTACATATTTGCCTTCATATTTTTGATGAATATAGTTCTTAAAAAATAGCTTATGACTATTGAATGGTTATTCGGTAACATTATGGGACATTTGCAGTTCTAACACCTATTCTTGCCCTAGGTTTATCTATTTTATAGCTGTTTGTATGGCAAACACCTGACGGATCTCGTCTTTCCCAAGGAGCTGGATATCTGAGCTTACCCATCATATAACTCGATTTAACGTCTCGCCAGCGTAGAATTGTATTCGTTTCGAAAATGCTTGTAACTTTATAATATGCATCCTCACTTGTCCTTTAAAGGAGCCGCGTTAAGAGGTACAGTACATGTTCCATATGGAAGTTAGATACTGTTGGAGACGACGGGGCCCCCATAGTCAAGTCATCCGTTTGCTCGTAGTATTTGCCCCCCCCTGTACACGAAGGACGTTATTTAGACACCCCTCAAGTTTCAGATCAAAATCTAACTGTACAAGCTCAAAGACCATCAAGATTGTACGGCTTACAGAAACTGAATAAAGAGCATTATCCGATAGTCAGTGCTATTGGTTGGCCGACGTACAGTTTGGCTAAATATGTCACATTTAAGTGTATTGGTTGGTAAATGTGCACATAGTATCAAAAATTCTGCTGTATTTGTGGAGATGAGGTTAGAACGTGATATTATGGTAAACTTGAGCGTCACGTCGTTGTTTATGCGGACTCCTTTAAGGGAATCTGTTGAACTCCTAAGTGCACATTTTGATATGAAATTTCTGGAATTATTTGCACACACCCTCACGTCCACTTACTTCATGTACCAGATTGAATTCTACGAGCAAACGGATGGCGGGGCTTTGGGGTGCCCGTTGTCTCAAACAGTAGCGAACTTCTATATGGAACGTTCTGACCAAGTAGCCCTTGACATGACTTCTAAAGCCTCGATGTTTTTACAGATTTGTCGGTGATTCGTTCCTAGTGTGGTCTCATTGAATATCGGCCTTAAATTAATTTGTGAACCATCCTTATATTAAATTCACGGTAAAAATCGAAAGCGCCGGAACACTTCCGTTTCAAGATGTACTAATGCGTCGGAAGCCAAATAGGATAGGGCACGACGTTTACAGACACGGATCGCTACCTTTTCCTCCCCCCTCCCACCCCTTCCTCAAACTGGGAGTGCTGAATACTCTCCTAGGTGGTGTCCAACGATGAAAAATTACATATGGAACTGTAACGCGTGTTTCGTGCTAATGGTTATGGCACTAAGGAAATTCGACATGCAATCGTTGGAAGAAATATAAAACCCAAACAGTTGACAAATCTTTACAAGCCGCGTGCCTACTTACCTTTCTGTGGAGCAGTAACATCAAAAATAGCTAGGCTGCTCAACAAACAGGGCATCCGCGCGACTTTTCGGCCTTCACTAAAAATTGGACAGTTGGTTTCAGTCTTCGGGCTCTTATAGTCTACAAAGGTCATTGTGAATGTAACTTTTTATATAGGCCAAACCTTAAGGACAGAACACAAAATGGTTGACCTCAGTGTTACATTACCAATAAAACTCGGAGCTAAGTCATGTGGTAACTACAGGACGATCAGCCTTATGAGCCACACATTAAAACTTTTTCTCAAGGTTATTCATCGAAGGATATATAAGCTCTGTGAAGAATATGTATCACCTACACAGTTTGGTTTCAGAAATGCAATTGGAACACGAGAAGCTCTGTTTAGCATCCAAGTACTATTTCAACGCTGCAGAGATATAAATTGTGATGTGTATGCTGGTTTTATAGATTATCAGAAGACCTTTGACAGAGTAAAGGATCAGAAAATGATAGAAATTTTAAAAAGTATTGGCTTGGATGATAAAGACCTCAGAATATTGTTAACCTGTACTGGAACCAGTCTGCTCATGTGAGAGTGAAGGGTGAAAATATGGATGAAGTAAATAATCTTCATGGTGTAAGACAAGGTTTTATCCTGTCCCTCGTATTATTTAATATCTACTCAGAGTATATATTTAGGAAGGCGTTGAGTGATGTGGAGATGGGAGTGCTGGTGAATGGAAACTGGATAAACAATATTCGCTACGCAGATGACAGTCATTTTTGCAGACAGTCAGGACAGCTTACAATATCTTATAGAGTAGCTCAATGCAGCCACAAATACGGACTTGATATTAATATAAATAATACAAAAGTAATGGTCATTGGCAAAAACAACAGTACATGTAATTATTTCTTATACGTTTTCATTTAATTAAATTCATTAATTGTTTGAAGTGTATTTTTCAGCTCAACCACGTGTAATTTATTCCTGGCTCCCTTAAATGTAAACAAAATTTTACAACCTTCTTACGTATAAAGTCAAATTCTATTTAATAGATTTCGGCCACTTTTCGTTCCCACGCGAGTCTCTTAAATCTTCCACCAGTATACACTGGGGTAACAACGTCAAATTCTTCCTGATACACACCGATCACTCACTCCACGACTTCCAATTACTCTCGATTACTTAACGCGTACTTTTCTTTTTGTTTTTTGTTTTACGTCTCATCATCCCACGTATCATTAGAGGCGGGAAACGACTGGGGTCAAGGAACGGGAAGGAATTCGGCCATTTATTGTTGAAGGAACCATCCCCGTTTAATGATTTGGGAAACCATGGAAAACCCATATCTGGATGGCCGGACGGATTTGAACCCGCGTCCTCCCGAATGCCAGGCCAGAGCTTTACGGCTCACCCACCTCAAACACATTGTGCCTTAATTTCCACGGACAACTCCTGTTGCCTTCCAACTACACTATGGGGAACCCATGTTGTAAATTCCCCACAAACCCACCTGATCCAAGTGGCCTATTTTCAACACCTACTAGAAACATCACTCTATCCTGTAAATTTAGTGCTTAAAAGAATCCCCCTATAACATTCCCCATATGGCTGGCCTAATTAGATTATATATTCATATCGCTTCCGACTCCGCTTCTCTTGTATAATCATAAAAAACTAAATTTAAGACGCATTAAAAGTTTTTCTAATGAAATTTCTCAATAAATATTAAAGTCGAAATGTTTGTATTAATTGCATATTTTATGATAAATTTTATAAGTTTGTAATACCAGTATAGCCATTCAGATCTAGGCTTTCTATGATTTCCAGAGATCACTCTAGATGAATGTTTCCATCAAAAGACCATGGCCAAATTTTTTACCGTACCTTCCTTATCCCCATCCCTCTACTAGCTCTAATAACAAACAACAAAGCCATAAGTAACATAAGTCATTATTGCCATGTACATTGAATCGCCACTTACTAGAGACAGATGGAAGCAGTTAATCCAGTTCTCAGACCGTGGTAATTATTGTAAATACACTCACACACTGAGACGAAATGTACAAATGCGTAAATCAGACAAAATCATTCTAACTCCTGCCGGATGCGTGAACAATAAGCAAATAAAGTAGCCCAATTTGAGTGCCATTTTTTTTTCTTTCATTGAAACTCTCCTAATTCTTCCACCAATATCTTTCAATGCCTCATCACCAATATACGCCTTGTATACCCCATGATTCTCTTCACCCTTCCCCTGTCTTCCAATGAATCCAAGACCAACTGCCTTACCATATCACTTACTGATTGTATTATGCGGTAATTTTCAGAGACAAATGTAGGAGCCCTTCTTTGCACCTCATCCAACTCCTGTATTTGATACCCAAAATGTGGTTCAAATACTAATCTATCATAATCAAACAATGGTCTGCCCAAAGTTTTGTAACCCAATTCCCTCACTTCTCTGGTAAAACCCCTCCTCTCTCTTTCTCTCCTTAAAAACTAAAAGACTGAATCCTTTTCCTTCCCCTGTCTAAACTTTCCTGAGTTTATTATCAATGTTATGGCGAAGTATTTAAATTTGAAATCTTCAACTAGAAGTTCCTTCACTACTTCGTAATCATAAACAATCTTCATTTTCTTATCTGAGTATCCAATAAGCTGAGCCTTGTTTGTATTTATCTTATTCCCAGTTAGACCTACCTAGCTAACTATTGTTTCCATATCACATTGCAGCTGTTAACAGTCTACTGCTTTGATCTTATTTTATAACATTGTATTTAAAAAGAAACCAAATTTTGACAGTTAACGTCAACACAATCATTCATTAGAATAACGAATAGCAATGTTCCCAATACGCTACTCTGTGGCTCTCTCATTTTCACTTCCACATCTTTTGATACGGCATTTTCTACCATAACTTTTTGCTTTCTACCTTTTAAGAATTCTTCTATTAAGCAAATCACTTTTTCAACCATTCCAATGGTTTTTACTTTATTTACCACTGTTTTCTGTCTCATTCTGTCAAATACTTTAGAAAACTCTAGTGCTTCACCATCTATTGGCCTCTCTTCTCTGTTTCAACCGAAATATCTTGCATATAGCCTACTGCCAGAGGTTCCCATGAAAATCCTGGCTAAAAGCCACGTTATTGATTTGAAAACCAATTTCGTTTCTCTTAGACATTTCTAACGTGGTTACAAATTTATTTCTTCATTAATGTATCTACCCTACTAGGGACATATTTATTTTGAACCGGCAATAGGATGACATTTCTCCAGTCCAGCTTAACAGCGAGGTCTTTAGAGACGGGAAGGGATGGGGGGCAAGGAATGGGAAGGAATTCGGCCATGGCCTTTTGAAGGAAGCATCCCGGCATTCACCTGGAGTGATTTTGGGAAACCAGCGAAAACCCAAATATGGATGCCCGGACGAAGACGAAGATTCGAACCGCCGCGCCGTCCTCCCGAATGCGAGGCCAGAAAGCTAACCGTTACACCACCACGGTCGGTGCCTTAGTAAACAGCTGTTACCAAATTTAATCAAAATAATATTGGTTTTTTAGCCTGCTTTGTTTTCTTAACATATCGTTAAGTCTAATTTGTTTTTTTCCTGCTCTGTATATTTTTACTTATGTGAATAAAATTTAGTCTGATTATTTTCCCTTCCATTCCTGAATAATCTAAGAAATAATGAATTTCTAATTCAATGAAAGTGTAAATTTGAAAACGTTCTGAATGTCTGTGGAGCAAAGATGCAAGTACCTTTATCGAATGTGACGGATGAATGATAACACTTATCCACGCGTTCCGGATGTTAGTGTGTGAAATCCCCTTCCGACCATACATATTTCGGTTTTCCATGGTTCCCCGAAGTAATTCCAAATGGTTCCTTCAATAGGCCATCGCAAAATTCTCGCCTTCCTTACTCCCAGTCCTCTCCGACTCTAATGACTTCGACGAGGCGAAAATGCATAAAAAAATCAAATATCTTTCACTATCCA
This sequence comes from Vandiemenella viatica, assembly GCA_031002005.1. Taxonomy (NCBI): domain Eukaryota; kingdom Metazoa; phylum Arthropoda; class Insecta; order Orthoptera; family Morabidae; genus Vandiemenella; species Vandiemenella viatica. The sequence goes on along the minus strand of CM061920.1, from coordinate 300,186,735 downwards.
AAACTGACGATTAGAAGAAAGAAAAGCATCTTTAAATATGACGTTAAAGATGAACATCAGAAAATGACTTTTGTTCAATACCTTTTATCTTTAGCAATGCAAACAATTGTATTATCGTCTTTTAACCGCTAGCTGCCATCAAGCCCATAAACTAAACTACATATAAGCCAAGTAGAATTTCCTGTTCCATGGACCCACCCTTCCTGTACATTTTTTGTGTGCCGGACACAAAACGAATTTCTCTATATGATGAGGAACTGGGCAAGCTCTATAACGACTGAAAGTTGCTGCTCATAACCACTGAGCTTTGCTTCAGTCAGTAACCCGTTAGCCTAAGATTTGATGTAGGCAATTCTCACATGCTTCGCGTTTTAAGCTGTCGTAGTAGTTATAGCACAGCTCCGATATATTTCCAGAAAAACCATTTTAGACATTGAAACATTAAATTTAACAGTAATTTAAAACAATTTTTGTTTTACTTCGCTATGTCGAGATCATTAGCGCCCGGAGACGATGGGGAGGCAAAGAGAGAGACGGAATTCGGTCATGTCCATCTGCAAGTAAGATCCTGGTAAATTATTGTTCACCCACTCAATGTTTTAACTGGTAATGTTAACATAAAAAGCATTAATTCTCTATTAAAATTCAGGAAACAATTTGTGATAGCATCTTATTGATTAGAAATGTGTTTCTCAATCTGTTGTCCGCGAAGATGGTACAGATGATTTGCAGGCAACTTACACTCCTGGAAATTGAAATAAGAACACCGTGAATTCATTTTCCCAGGAATGGGAAACTTTATATACACATTCGTGGGGTCAGATACAACACATGATCACACAGACAGAACCATAGGCTCATAGACTCAGGCAACAGAGTATGCACAATGTCGGCACTAGTACCGTGTATATCCTCCATTCGCAGCAATGCAGGCTGCAATTCTCCCATGGAGACGATCGTAGAGGTGCTGGATGTAGTCCTGTGGAACGGCATGCCAAGCCATTTCCACCTGGCGCCTCAGCTGGACCAGCGTTCGTGCTGGACGTGCAGACCGCGTGAGACGACGTTTCATCCAGTCCCAAACATGCTCAATGGGGGACAGATCCGGAGATCTCGCTGGCCAGGGTAGTTGACTTACACCTTCTAGAGCACGTTGGGTGGCACGGGATACATGTGGACGTGCATTGTCCTGTTGGAACAGCATGTGTGCTTGCCGGTCTAGGAATGGTAGAACGATGGGTTCGATGACGGTTTGAATGTACCGTGCACTGTTCAGTGTCCCCTCGACGATCACCAGAGGTGTACGGCCAGTGTAGGAGATCGCTCCCCACACCATGATGCCGGGTGTAGGCCCTGTGTGCCTCGGTCGTATGCAGTCCTGATTGTGGCGCTCACCTGCACGGCGCCAAACACGCATACGACCATCATTGGCACCAAGGCAGAAGCGACATCACTGAAGACGACACGTCTCCATTCGTCCCTCCATACACGCCTGTCGCGACACCACTGGAGGCGGGCTGCACGATGTTGGGGCGTGAGCGGAAGACGGCCTAACGGTGGGCGGGACCGTAGCCCAGCTTCATGGAGACGGTTGCGAATGGTCCTCTCTGATACCCCAGGAGCAACAGTGTCCCTAATTTGCCGGGAAGTGGCGGTGCGGTCCCCTACGGCACTGCGTAGGATGCGACGGTCTTGGCGTGCGTCCGTGCGTCGCTGCTGTCCGGACCCAGGTCGACGGGCACGTGCACCTTCCGCCGACTACTGGCATCAACATCGATGTACTGTGGAGACCTCGCACCCCACATGTTGAGCAATTCGGCGGTACGTCCACCCGGCCTTCCGCATGCCCACTATATGCCCTCGCTCAAATTCCGTCAACTGCACATACGGTTCACGTACACGCTGTCGCGGCATGCTACCAGTGTTAAAGACTGAGAAGGAGGTCCGTATGCCACGGCAAACTGGATGACACTGACTGCGGCGGTGCCCAACCGCTGCGCAGCTAGCGCCCTTCGACGGCCAACACTGCTGTTCCTGGTGTGTCCGCTGTGCCGTGCGTTTGATCATTGCTTGTACAGCCCTCTCGTAGTGTCCGGAGCAAGTATGGTGGGTCTTACACATCGGCGTCAATGTGTTCTTATTTCAATTTCCAGGAGTGTATTAAAAATTCAGATACCATATTCGTAAAGTTGTAAACGGGTATAAATAAACCAACGGCCCAACTTTTTAAAATCCGCGGATATTTCATCGACCAGGCAAAAATCTGGCCGTTTCACGATGATAATAGGACAACACTGTTCTGACAATAGTCTGTTCATTTCCAATTGGCATTAAAAAGAGCACCATTCGACTAGGGATTAAGTAAACGACCGTTTTCTAAGGGTCTTGTAGTAGTTTTGAGGGAGCGTCAGTAGGGTTGACCAAGCGTTGTGAGTGAGCGGTAACGCTCTGGTGTCGCATTCGGGTGTCGGCGGTTCGAATCCCCGTCCGGGCATCCAGATTTGGGTTTTCCATGGTTTCCCAAATCAATCCAGGCAAATGCCGGGATGCTTCCTTCAAAAGGCCATGGCCAAATTCCTTCCCATTCCTTGCCCCTATCCTTGCCCCCCATCCTTTCCCGTCTCTAAAGACCTCGCTGTTGAGAGACGTAAAGCAGTTAAAAAAAACCTTTTCATCTCTCATTTCATGAAACAGAAATAACTCTGTAAACTGAACACACGCACTGTCACAGTAACCCACAATTCCACAAAAGAAAACTAAGTGTAGAAAGTAAGGGGAAACAAATCTGTTCATCTTCCTAAGAGAATTCCAATTGAAGAGAGTATATCTTGCAGTGTAATCGAGCATAGTATCATATGAAGAAGATATAATCACAAAGGATTTAATTTATCTACTAGCTGATACCCGCGACTTCGTACGCGTGGATTGAGAATTTCTTTGCCAGAATTAAATATAGAAAGTTGTTGGTAGCGAAGGATTGTTCCCAAACAACACCGAGTCAGCATAATATGACCGGAAAGCCATCACTACATCATTCGACCATCGAACCAGTCTCTTGAAGACAATTAATTTCCAACATATTTAAAAACAGAAAAACAAACGAAGGTGATGGGATGTGGGGGTGTGTGGAGGGGGGGGGGTGGAGGTGTTACCTAAGGGCAGCTTTAATTCAGCTTGAGCTTTTCTTTTTTCTTCAGCATGAGCATCCGATTCTTGCGTTCTAATAACTTTAGCTGCTCGTGATCTGCTGGAGCTACAACTTAGGCCAGTCTACACCCGCAAGGCATGTCAAAAAAGAAGGCAAAATAAACTGGTGCCAGAAACATTTAAGCTGACATAATAGGACAGAGAAAATCGACATCTATACTAAATAATACGTTTTTTCTCTAAACGAAATTTATTAACAAATTATACACTAACATTATGCACGAGAAGCATAGCTTGAACAAGCGACGTACCATTACAGACTAACACACGCATCCGTCTCTCTGTGACAATTCGATAAGTTCTCAAAATTTCGTGACTACAACTGTTAATCATATCAAAAAAAATGCCCTGTGCCCTCCCTACAGATTGTCTTGTCAAATTCCGTCAATATCGGAATTTAGTTGTCAAAACGTAACAAAAGAAAGAGACTTATTCCGCATTTATAGTATTACTATTGCAGATCACACACACACTGACTGCGAGTCACCCCTGAGGGTTCAATATAACGTAAAAATGTGTACACCTACAGCATTGCAAGACTACCCACGATTTGCCTAGCATTGCACCCCTAACTGTGTGATATCTACAGTTTAACATTCAGTCCGAATAACCGAAGGCGCAGGCGTGACTCTTACGATCAAAAACAATTTTTAAAAATCTCAGCCTCTACAGAGATTCCTCCACGGAGATTTGATCCGGTGAACACCAATCAAACAGCAGTAAGCAATAGCTTTAAGCACTGAGCTACCAGACCGCTGAATGGGAAGGCAGTACAGAGACCTACACATCCAACGTTACTGTGTACCGCCGTTCAGTAATTTTTCATAATTATAAGACAACATTTATTATCCATACAGAAAACTTTTCAACCAAATGTAGACAGTATTTTTGTCCTTGATCCATAGGATAAGTGTGCAAAGTTTCATCGAAATCGAATGAAAACTGTGGATTTGTGTGAACAATAAACAAACAAACATACATACATTCATCTTTATATGTATAGATGTAGCTAATTACATGACTTTTTGGCACTTATAGTCATTCTGTATTGACCTAATAAACTAGAAACCTTGTCCGGATCCATTTGAAGCTGTTATCAACCTCTATAGATTCAGTCCTATTATATTTACACTGTACCATCTGTGAACAGTAGTCTACTACTACTGACGGTAGACCAATAAGTTTTAGTCCCTCTCCACGGCCTTAAATGTACGAAACCTAAAGTTTCACGAAGTTACTATATACTGTAAATTTAATTTTCACTGTAATATCGAATAATGTCTCAAATAATTTATAGTCGATGTCAAAGTATTTCACTTACTTTTATCAACGCGTCACATCTTCAGTATAGTACGGAATTTACATTACATCGCCATTATATTCTAGTACTGTACTAAATCAAGTTCCGGCAACTCATCAGTAAGAAAAATTTAGACATCTCTCTTTAGCGACTAAGTATGAAACAACTAAAAGAGCTTTTCGGAACAAAAGTTTTAACTATGACGATTTCAAGTACTGAAATAACCGTGGGCTGCTTTGTGGTTACTGCGGAGAGAGATAGATTTTCGGTGATCTGGGCGTAGGTTCCAGATAAGGTTCGTGATTTCCCAGGAGATGTGGCCAATAACTGCCTACCTGCACGCAAAGCATTTCTCACAGAAACAGTGCCAGATTGGTCTTGGGGAATGAAGGCCTTACCAAATAATCAACCTGACGATAGAAATATTCTGACTCATTACCGTGTGCTATAACTCCGGAAATAACTTCAAAAGTCCAAATTTTTTTATAGCAAAGTGATTAGGACGGTAGTAATAAAACAACTGTGTACATAAAGATACACTTTTCTTCATGATCACCCACTTCCACTTAATAATTGTGGGGGTAGATAGCCCTTGGACCTATTGTTAGTAAGGTAGTTTGGTCATTGTGGGTGGAAGAGGATGGGTAAGGGTGCCAAATATGTGTAATCTATATACATAAATATTGAGCCTTCACTTGTTTGTGCTCGCAAGGTCGATTGACTTGAAATTTTAGAAGAATGTGGTAGGCAGCACGAAGAAGGTTTTTAAAAACCAAAAATTTTAAAATCTCTCCCACTCCCCCTTTACACTATTAAATTTTTATACAAACCAACATTTTTTACCCGATTTCGATGGATCCTTGAACACATATACTTTAAAACAAATAGAAAAATACGGTAATCCTTTGATTTGCAAAAATCAAATCCCTCCCCCCTTTTCCACCCCCTTAATTTTAGTCATTGTTCTTTATGCTTTTTTTTATCTGATATCGATGGAACAAATATACCTAATTTACCTAAACATAAACAGAAAAATACTGTTTCCATTTGATTTTCAGAAATCCAACCCCTCTCCTTCTTTCCAACCCCCATAATTTTTTGTTAATATTCTTTATACAAAGCTACAGCTTCTATCCAAATTTTATGGAGCTTTGCACACGTATACTTAAAAAAAAAAAAACAACAACAGAAAAATACTGTCAATATTTGGTTTAGAAAAACCCAATTCATCTCCCCCTTTCAACCCCTTAAGTTTTGTCAATGTTCATTATACATACCCACACTTTTTATCCAATCTCTATGCAAGTTTGCATGCGTATACTTTAAAACAAACAGAAAAATATTGCCACGTTTCTTTACAAGAACCAAACCCTTTATCCTATTTAATCATTGCAAATGTTCTTTATAAAAAGTAACAGTATTTATCCAATTTTGATGGAACTTTGCACACGTATACATCAAACATACAGAAAAACATGGTCAACATTAGGTTTACAAAAACACACTGTAGGAAATGTTTTTATTAATATATATTTTCAGTACTTATCACGGTAAGCCATATAAGAACACTTTTATGCTTTCTTTTATAACTAGCGGTAAATTGAAACTCGTGAAAGCAGGTACTCTAAAATACACAGGTCTAGAAGCAAACTAATTTAATTTTATATAGTTCGTTGTGCCGTCGGTCGCGAGATGATGAAACCAAAGCCGTCCTAAGCAGCAATTATAAGAACAATTAATAAAGGTCATTAAGTTCATTAATAAGAAGAATTACGTCCATGACAAGTTTATTAATAAAGCACGTTAACACTTGTGAACGGTTTGGCCACCATCAAATTTCAAAGTAAAGGCTAATCGAAACTTCGTATCCGAAAGATTACATAGTTCTTGAGACAAAAGGAAAATTATCGCTGATATCTGCTTGAAGCTAAACTATCTATTATCACAACTTGAGGTTTACTGTTTATTTAAACACTGTTCGAAATTCACTTTTACATTCACTGTTCCTATCGACAACATAAAGCTCTTCTTAAACACAGTTACACATACGAAACTACATCATACAGTAAGGATATAGGCCAATGCCTTCATTACGTGAACCGCGCTCTTCGACAATTCGCATACGACTGACTTAGAAAAAATGTATCTATCCGCTCCAGAGACACTACTTCATAGCCGGCGGAAGGTAACTGTAATGTTACAACACCTTCTCTCCCCCCTATCTCCTGCTTAAACAAAATTTACATTTGAAACCATTCAGTTTTTTTGAAAATATCTCGAAAATGGTAGAAAATCGGCCAAATTGTTAAAAATGCTTTGGAATCTTCTAGAATGTACTAAATGTTCTTGGATGTACTAAACTGTTCTCTATTACGTCAAATTTTTCAACTTTTTCAGGTATTAAAAATAATGTAAATAGTTTATATGCGATATATTTAGTGTGTGAACCGATTTTGACTTTCAGTGGCGGGTTTCTGTTTTGGCAGGGAGTAACATAGATTATTTTTTATCTTGGAAATATTTAAAGATCCATGAAAAAACATAAAAATCTTTAAAATACATGAAAATCACGAAAGAAGTCGCGGGTACCAGCTAGTTTAATAGATAACTCTAAGAACCTCTTAATTTTAGAACTTCAAAATAAGAAGAAACCATTCAAATTGACGAAACGTACGCGCAAATAAACATTTGTAGTATCTTATTCGGCACAAAATGTAATGGATTATTCATATAATTCTCCTATATTCCGCCATCCGTTCGAATGTTCTCTTAACGAGTCTCTCGCTGACGGAGCGTGGTGGCATTGACAACCCTATGATATAATAAAGTATCATAATTTAATTTTCGTCCGTACATTTTATCCTAACAATAAATTATGCAGAAATACTTTATTTCGGGAAAAATTTACAACTCACATAACAGAATACTACCGTAAGTCATTTATTTTCAAACAATATATTGATTCTTATGACAGAACGAAACTCACACCGAAGTTTTTTCAAAGGAGGATGAATGGAATAAACTGATCCACGACACATTAATAAATACGAGATGTGGCTATAAAATTACGAAACTGATGTTTCTAAAGAAGTATTACGCATGCGCCAGAGGCTAACGACTTACAGCTGACCAGTCTGAAGCCTTCTGTTTCGAATGCAGTACCTCCCGCGTCTGTAAACAATTCAGTCTGACCGTGTCCTTCATTTGCATAAGAGCTGTTTTTTATTTTATTTTTTATTTATTTATGTTCCGTAAAAATTGTATTAGAGCAACGAATTGTGAAATTTCAAGTGATACCTGGGAAAAACGCTATTGAAAATTATCTTCCATTACAAGAAGTATATGACAGTGAATTTTTATCACGTGCACCAGTTTTTTGAGAAGTTTGAGAATTTCCAAGATGGTTAAGAAGAATTTGAAGATCATCTGCGCCTCAGTCATCCTTCCCCATCAAAAATCGGATGAAAATATTGAAAAAGTCGATACAACCATTAGTTAACTAACCTTGAGGTTTAATATAGTCTTCTCGGGTGACTAGACGAGTGAGCAGAGTGTTTTCACACGATATTTCGGCGATCGGAGCCTCTGTCGCTATCTTCTGGTGAAGAAGATGGCGACAGAGTCTCCGATCGCCAAAATATCGTGTGAAAACACAGTGCTCACTCAGCTAGTCACTCGAGAAGACTATAATAATTATTAACGGAGTTAGAAACTTAGATCTTATGTAACCTTGAGGTTCTCTTTCTCAACCCCGTAAAAAAATAAAAAAATATGGAAAAACAAGTCATGCGTTCTCAATCAAGACAACGCCGCGGTTCATTCTGCATTTCTAGTGAAGTAAAACATCCCAGTGTTAGACCACCCTCCTTATTTGCTTGACCCTTATCTGTTTCCCAAGGTCAAATCTGCAATAACAGCAACAAAATTTAAATCAACTGAAGATGTGATGGTAAAAGCGTCACGCGTCATGAAGCTCACAGAAGAAGATTTCCAGCACTGTTCTATCGATGGAAAATTTGTATGGAACGTTATAGGGATAGAGGAGCGGTGTATATTAAAGGTGATAATAACTGGGTATGTATAATTCGAAACAATTTTTTACTGCGTTAGTCCCGTTATTTTATAGCCACACCTTGTATACTTGAAAAGTAACGCGATAATTTATCAAATATATATATAAAAATTGTTTCCTTGCTGTTACTGCTATTTCAGATTTCACAAAACAGTGATGAAATACAAAATGATGGAAAAAGAGAAAAAACTGCACTTAAATGTAATTAAAATAAGTTGTTCATTTATTGAAAAATCCAGATCAGTTATAAAGCGAACCAAAAAGAATGGTAGCTTGTACCACAAACCTAAATTTAGAAAATACTTTCCTTTTCTTTCATTTAATGTTTATTTTCCTCTTCCATATTTTTTTCAAATACGTTATCAACCCAAGTTAACGGATGAGCCTGTCATTCAGGAGGACGTGGGTTTAAATCCTGGTCTGACTATTCAGATTTCAGGTTTCCATGGTTTACCCAAAACACTCCAGGCAAAAGCCGGAATAGTCATCCTATAATTGAATAACTTTCCATTGCATATCATCATATCTACCGATTCTCATATTCTCAAACATATGCTGATGAACTTTACGTCGATGAACTGTAAAGCTCGAAACAAACAAAAAAAGTGTTTCTCTGCGAGCTTGTAAAATTTTGACTATCAAAATTAGAAGCAGAATTTAAAGTGTACACATTTCAGTGTGATAGGATTTGAATTCACAGAAATATCTTCTAACGTATTTTGTATTCCCAAAATATTTACGAACTATGCAGAAAATATGTCTGTGAAATGCTGGTACAGTACATCATTACTCTAAGCACATTCTCTTCTGTTATGAAATTAGCTATCATTTCCAGTAAAATGAACTCTAATTATCTTTAAATCCAAAAACAAAGAATTTATTATAGTTTTTAAATTTCTTTTTCAATTACTAGACAAAAGCATTAAAAATTACTGCTCAAAATGAGTCTAATCAGGCAGAAAGCTAAAGAAATTAAAACTTTCACTTTTAACTGTTACAAATACATTCCTAACCATGTAGACTAATGTAAAATAATTTGTTAACCTTGATTACTCTACGTGTTACAACAGTAACCATTAAAAAACGTGAATAGAAAAGATTAACATGTTTTATTTATGAAGTGTTAATGTTTTTAATTATAGGAAGCACAAAATTACATTATCGTGAAAATATGTTATAACAAAACGAGTCGGTTTGGTGAGAGGCAAAGTTTTTGTCGGGTCTTCGATACGGTGTAAATACAGTAGCATTTGTGCTTGTGCATTGGCAGCAAGAGAAATATTCATTGACTATATTTTCATGACAGTTAAATAGAGATACTGTTGTTTGGAATTGAGAGGGGATGGTTTGTAAAATGGTGGGGATTAACACCGGTAAAAATAGTAGCCTAATAAGTTGCGAGGATTGGTGCAGCGAAAGCTCCGAGGTAACTGGGTGCGATGCGGTGGAAAGGAGGGGGCGCATGGATTGTTTGTTGTTCCGCGTTCCAATTCTTGGTCGGCGGTCTTGTTGAGCCAGAACATGAAATTTTCGTGCTATGAAGAAGTGAGATACTTCGAATGAGTTTGGATTTGATGACGGTAAAAACGGAAAGATTATGCAGAACACTGAGTACTGACTGAGTTAAATGAAAATTTATGAGCACTGTGTTGGACTGAGCTAACGTAAACCATCGTTTTTAGCACTTTCATATTTAATTGGGAACCTAAAATTTTCGAAGTAGTGTTGATGGATATCTATATCAGTGACTTTTTTATTTTTTTAATAGCACGTAAATTGCCTTTACCTCATTTATATCCTAAACTTGTGAGCAAAATCAAGTCTGGTGACAAAATACTTTAAAGCATCTGAGACTGTGAACAAAGAATTAATCAAATATTAATTATCACAGGTTATTATTACAGGGCCCGGGAATCTATTCCTAATTGGGTCATCTTGATTTCGATTGCGTAGTTCCATAGTTACAGAGAAAACTCCAAGAAAATGTCAGGATGTTTTTTATTCTAAGGATCTTGGCCGTTTGGTTTACCGTCCCTTGCCGATTAACCTTTTCCTGCCTCGAAAATCCTCATCACCGAGCAACCGTAGAATCACAATAAAAAAATAATGTATAACTGCGTTTAAATACGTTCATTTTTTTAATCCTGTTGACATAAAGGTTGATATCATGAAAAGAAAACAATAATAATGACCATAAAACTTCCCTCTTGTTCATATTAGTAAGGAAGATGATTACAGTGAACGAAGAAGATCTGTTGTGACTGGGGCAGAATGCGGTGACAATAGCGACCTTGTCAACAGGTCATTGAAAACCACACAGAAGGCGGCCTCGGTAGCCTAGGGGCTAGTGTTAGCTCCACGTGCAGAAGCTCGAGGTCATAGGTGTTTAATTGTTGTGTGTGTGTGAATGTCGCGTCCGTGTTGTAGTGTCCTTGTGTTTACACTTGATAACAAAAATGTACTCTAGAGAAACTAATACTTTGAAAGAATCAGAATAAGATTGAGCTGGCCGTGTGGCCACAGTAGCCGAGTGCCATTAAAAAACAAAAAACCACACACACGGATACTATGAAGAATCTGATAACAATGTGAAGTCTTCTCAGAACTCACTCTCATATGGCATTCACCCACAAAAAAAAAAAAAAAACTGTATGTTGTTGATATTTGGTTTAGAGTAACATCCACAGTTTCCATACACCGGTAAATTTGCTTTGATCACAAGCCTTTACAAATTGCTCTCTCTTCTCACAAAATCTCTGTCATCAACTTGCTGCATATTCTTCCCATTTCTTTCAGCAATATGTGGCTTGAACTTCCTCTGCGCTGTCTGGCTTTTATCCTCATTTAATGCATCGTTTTTGGTATTGTGTTAATTCCTGTTCTCTTTACGTTTTCGTATAATTTGAATCTTTCCATCCTCTCCTGCACGATACGTATCCTATAAATTATCGTTACTCCTGTCTGGTGGTTCAGTGGTTAATGTGTCTCACCGGGGAACGAAAGTTCCCCGGTTCGAATACCTGTCTCAGCAAGGATTTTCGTAGACTCGTAACCTGACTTTCACCTCTGGAACACCTTACTGAAATATGAAATACGCCAGAGTGCTTCCGTGGTTCGGATTCCGCGTAAAACTTTAGTCCCCTGTATCTGGTAGCACTATCGGATTACGTTAGGCGACAAAGACAGGGACGGAGTGCGCAGCCAACAGGAACCCTGTCACCAGGTCGTTCAGAGCACACGGAATTACTATTATATCGTTACTTTTTTACCACTTCAAACTAATTACGTTTTACATACTTGTATGTTGACTCCGTTTCTTCGCTGTCTTGTTTTATAGTTATAATTAATTCTAAGAAGATTTTACTAATTAATTCATGCCGTGACATTACAATGCTTAAGCTTTTTGTTTCACCTCTCCTCTGTCTCAGGTAGTAAGTCTTCATAAATTATTAGGTTCTACAGTTGGTTGAACTAAAGACTGAGGCAAGCCTTACATTCTGAAACATCGGGAAATATGGCTCTGAAAACAGAGCAGCAAAACTCCGAGAACAGTTTACCGCTATTAATATGACGGCTGTTTAAACCAAAGATACTTGTATTTTCAGTTTTTCTGTTACGGAAGTTCATTGTCAACAGTAAGGGAGTTTCTCTGGACTGAGCCCTGGGTTGCCGAGCAGCCAGTATCTTCAAAGTGGACACTGCGAGTCACCACTCTGCCACCTTCTGGAGGAGTGGCTGGCTGCTCCTTTCGATCGGGTCCAAGATGAAAAATTCATGGCCCCGGGGGAGAGAACGAGAGAGCTGGTGCGCTGCTGTTGCAATCAGGACCCGGCAGTTCCCAGGGAGCGCCCCGTGCGGTGGGAAGAGGGATGCCAAATGGCCGACTGGGGAGTCGCCGGTACTTTGTCTGGCGCCAGGTCGACGACTTCTCCATTGTGAGATGTATGCCAGAGTATTTCAGACCTACTTCACCTGTAGTAAAAATAAATCTTTTTGAAAGATCCGGCTGCATTATTTCTACGTCCATCTGTTATTTGATTGAAATGCAATTTTGATTTATAATTATTAGTACGATTCTGCCGGGTTGCCTATCAAAATATGACCTCAAGTATTTTTAATTATATTTTCAAAAAAAAAAAAAAAAATTCGTTTTGTTTTTTTAAATAAATAAATTTCAGAAAGAGACGTATAAAGAACATCATAAAAAGTTTGGGTTGTCTATGGAAAAGTGGCCGAAGGTAGGGGTTTCTAGCTGTTAAAGTTAGCGTACCTCTCTCTCTCTCTCTCTCTCTCTCTTAGATATATTTAACAGCTGGCAATCCCTACTTGTGGTCACTTTTCCATAGGAAACCCAAACTTTTTGTGTTCTATACATGTCTCTTTCTTAAATGAATTACAGTTTGTTTAAAAAACAAGTGAACGAAATTTTTTTGATTTTTTTGGATAATTTAATTGAAAATACTTGAGGCCATATTTTGATAGGAAACCTTGTAGAATCGTATACTGCTGCTAATTATTATGTATAGAAATTGCATTTTAATCAAATGACAGATGGACGATGAATCATGCAGCCAGATCTTGGACTATAAGTGCGACCGTCTTATTCCAAATGTTAAACAAATGTAAACAAGATTTCTGAAATAGTCATGGGATACTTTAACTGTAATTAGTTTAGCAGCAGCACGTAGATGACACGCTTGGTCCTGCAATGTTTGTTTTATGATAAGTGAACAAGAGTATATACCCTTACCCAAATCACAAATGTTATTTTTTAATAAATAACTATATTAAAAGAGCAGAAATTTTACGCAACTTGTGTCTACAACTCGGTCGCGATACTTCTACGAATCCCCAAACGTAAAAGTGGAATAGATTCTTCTGTGAAAGCCGGAGAAAAGTTCCTTACCTTCCTAATGGAAATTATCATTAAATCAAAGACAATACTGCAGATTCAATACTTAATTCACGAAACGAAAGAAATACTGTACATGATAATAGTTCATCAGCTGTGCAAAGCAGTAATTAAAGAAAGATGTTCGTTTGCGCAAAATCAGTTCAGGGTGGTTGCCAACAGTGTAGAATGCAAATTTTAAGGCTGCATGTGCTGAAATTTATTAGAAATTCGGAGCTCTTTTCAACAGAAGGCAACTCATATTTTACTCTTATGTTCGCAACAGCTTAATTACGGATATACCACTACGCTACCACACTCCTGAAACTAATAAAACCGACTGTCGTGGGTAAGCGGTAACGCTCTGGCCTTGCATTCAGGAGGACACGGGTTCTGGCCGTCCAGATTTAGTTTTTCCGTTGTTTCCCAAGATCACTCCAGGTGAATGCCGAGTTGGTCCGAGTTGGTTCCTCCAAAAGACCTTCCTGTTCTTTGCACTCAGTCACTTCCCACCTCTTGAAATCGACATCGACGAGGCGTAATGCCAGGGGGGGAAAAAAGACTTTTAAGTGCAGTAAGGGAAACGCCAGTAAAAGCGAAAAGCTCTTCTGCCTGCTGGCTTCCTTCTCATCGCCGTCTTTTGGACGTTAATGGTGCTGTGGCCATCGATTTTCTGCTTAAACAGTGATTTGTCAACGCTGCTTACAAGTATAAATTCTTGGGAAAGGTAAGAGAAACTACTCGGTCCAAGAAACGCTTCCTGCTATAAACGATACAACGTGGCCTTACACTGGTAGCGAAATTAGAAAAAACTACACTGGAGAGTTTAGGATCATTTAGTTTAAAATCCAGATTCGTCACGATTTGACTGACTTTCAGAAAAGATTACGGAAAATAATAAAAAAATAATAAATAAATAAATAAATAAATAAAATAAATAAATAAAATTAGCGATCAAAGGTACAAGAATTCATTTGCAATTAGGTACGTACAAAACTTTTAGTTGGTGCAGGTATTTAAAAACTGCCATTGCAAATGTAAAAATTGTAGGCAATAATGGATAATTATAGAGAACTTTGCTTTATTTTACCCTTCCTACCCCCCCTTTTTTTTTTGAATGCATCGTTCATATTTGAGCGACCTTCCCTTCTTGCGAAAGTGGAAGCTCAGTCATCCTAGGTACGACTTTAATCTGCGTTCTGTAGCATCTCGTCTAATGTTTGGACAACTCTATTTTCCACCTAATAAATGCGTACTTCAGAAACGGACTTACATGAGACGCAACGGAACAAAATCATACGCTCTGCTACCATTTGGCAGCATTAGCTCCATTCATTATGTTAGGGGTTGATTGTTGCTGCTGAATTGGAATTTTGCGGTCCAATAATTTTTGAGGAAGTGGTGCGTAGAATAAGTGATTCGTGCTAGTCCACCATATGCCATTTCTAAGGTTGTGACGCTTTGTAACACACTTCATGAGTAATATAGCTAATGCGTAACATCGTTTTCTAGGGTTTGACACCAGTGTTAACGGGTACCAACCCTGAAAACAAAATAAATTTCCAGCAAAAATCTGTAGCGCAATCCATCCAGATTTCAGCTTTCCATATTTGCAGAGATCTCACCAGGCTAATGATGGAATGGTACTTCGTAAAAACCATGGCATTATTATTAACTAATTTAATTTGCGATGGTGCACATGCTCCGGTGGTAATTCCGTTAGTCATCTAATTATCCCTTTTTTTACTTTTTAAATTATGTTATTTTATTTGAGTGTTAAATTCCTCCCCCATCTACTTTTGCGATTTACAAGTTTTAAATTCCCTCATCGTTTTTGATAAATTATTCGTCACTTCACTTCGTAATTTGTTCATGAAATGGTGTGAGGGAGGTTGATAGTCACAAATTTCTTATCAGATTCCTTTGAGTGGGTATTTTTTCCATCATAGCAGTTTATAAAGCCACTCTGCACTCGAACCTTCGTTTTATTTATGCGTTTTATGATTTTTGATATCTACTAATAGAAAAGAGAAAATATTTGTTTACTGCTCTACCCCTGGCTTAAATTTTCAGTATTTGTTCCTGATTCTATAATCAAATTGAAATATCATATGTGTACTGGAAGAAGAAATATGTTAGTATTTTCCAAATTCAGTACACTAAGTCATTGTTTCTAGCGCACTTCTGCTCAATTGTTTTCCAGTTAGTCGTTTCCCGATTTTTTTTGTTTTTAGTTAATGTTAATTTCTTTTACAGTTAGTAGTGTGTAGAAGTAAAGATTACACAACGAATTAAGAACACTGTGTTTGGAGAATAATAAGGTCGGGATACAAATAAGGTAATAACATGGTTGAGTTGTGTTATAGAATATACTAGGTCCATTACCCTTTCGCTTCTCGACATGAATATGTCTGCGCATTAAGTTTGGGGTTCTTGTCACTAAAAACGATAGTTGCGTAAATATGGGAGGAATTTGACGCTTTGTTACTAAGCGAGTAAGAAAGTTTTATCAAGATGTGTTGTTGCATGCCAGGAGTCATTTCTGCTTCTGATGCATTCATAGCTGTCACAAATAAGAAAAGAGCACTTCACGCTTCAAGTCAATTTAATTTGAGGATCGCTCGGAAATTTAAGGACCAGGCTCGCTTTGTCGGCTATAAATTCGGCGCAGCGGGCGTGCGGGTGGAAGTTCTCTCGCGAGTGCTGCTGTCCTCCCCCCACAACAACTTCTGCCGAACACCAGAGTAATGGTGGCGGCGAACGAACCGGAAAATCCGCAGGTGCTGCCCCGACGGCGAGCCTCGTTACCACTAACGAGCTGACGTCACAGGCCATCCCCGAGGAGGACGCGCCGCGACTCCCGGCACAGGCCGTAATACACGGAGGCTCTGCTGGTCGAACTCGGCCGGTCTTCATATTCGGCCCAAAGATACCCTCACTTGTAACTGCCAAGCAGCGGGGGCTACGCAATGACTTACAGCAATTACTGGGGTAAAATCCGTTACACGCACAGCTTGCGTGGAATCTGACAGATTTTTAAAGTCCATACCGATAACCACTTTAGAAACTGGAAAGAAATACATTAGTGAACAAAAGAATGTGTTATTGCGTCCGATATAAACTGTAGTAGTTTATATTGAGAAGTGTAAATATCCAGAGTATATCCTTCTTACTAATGATGTGTATAATCTATAGTAGTGTGTATTAAGAAGTGTAAATAGGCAGAGTATATCCTTCTTAGTAATGATGTGAATAATCTACCAAAACATTTCGTTGTCTCACTCCGTCCGCCGCCGCTGGCGGGGTCACCGAGATAGTCAGTCATTGGCTGGAGCTCCCCTAGAATGGAACGACGGCGCCCAATGTGAACCGACGTGTGCCGATGCAATTATAAGATGTATTTCAATCTCTTAGCTTTCATTGAGTTTGATTCTCGATGCATTTCATTTTAAATTAAATAGTTAATTTAATTAAGAACATTTGGTAAAAGTTTACCGCTCAAAAGACGTGAAAAAATGTACTTTACAATTAAATGAAGACCTTCCGGTCGTTGACATCTATATGTATCTGTATTCATCCTCAAACTTGAGGTTAAATCAGATTTGAGGTTAAGGCTATTAAAAATAAGAACGTGGGCGACTTTTTTGATTCGTTTTATTTGGGTTTTTTATGTTGTATGTATTTACTATAACTGGGTCGCTACGTTATTCATTCATTGTGTTTTCGTGTATTTCTTTTTCGTGATTGTTATCTATTGATCAAACTAATATGTGTATTAACTTGTTCAAAAGAGAATAGGAGACTGAAATGTGAATCGTTATACATCAAACGCCACCGGATAGTTGTGCGCTGGTCGTTAGAAGATGGATCACTGAACAGGGAACCGCAGATAAATGCACACTGAAAGCAGTGGGATATCTAACGCGTGCGGCGTTTCTAAGGAGCTTTGTCAAGAGGTCTTTCATGTTCTGCGGTTGAATGAAGTACAAGGCAGAAATTGAATGAAGGTTTCCTAACGCTTGAGTCCACCGAGGGAAACGGCGTCGTATGTAGGCCTATAAGTACGAGTTAGGATCTCAAACTGACTCATTACATATAAAAGATAACTTGTGATACATGTATTTTCCAAGATAGTACCTTCTGAGCTCCGCACACTTCATCCAACCATGTTCTAATATTTTTTTTTTTTTTATGCCATTCGTATACAAGAATTTCTCTAGATCCTAAAAAATTAGTTGACGTTACATATGTCCCAACATGCGACATTAAAATAAATGTCAGAAATATTGTTAATAACTTTGGTAAATAGGTATAAGAATTAGGAATCAGTATTGATTGAATAATGGAGTTGCAGTGTGTACTGACACCCACAGTCATAAGATGCAACCATGGCAAAGTGAGATCTCTGACTGATGAAACAATCCCCTTTAGAAAACGAAACCTACAGTTCTTATACAATCAATCATTTGTCTCTCTGTCACAGACTCATAATTCTGAACCGTTTAACTTACGAATTTCTAATCACACACTGTTTTAGTTTTACTGCCCCATACACGCTTAAAATGTAAAATTCGGAAAAAAATAAGAGCTGTGAAAATAATTTTAGGAGGTACAGTGAGGGAGTTTAAAAACTATATTTTTGGGTAGTCTCATGAGGTATCTAATGAAAGCTAATAATTAGCTGACTCTAAAAGTAATTGGATTTTTTTTCATGATTTGTACTTGTTTTTCGGGAAAACAGTAAGACTTTGATTACTCCCTTTTGTTTATGAAAGAGTTGATCTGAAAATTCTTTCATAATTTACAGATATTTGTAGTGTACTAAAAATTACAAGAAAGCTATGATTGTTATGGAATTTATATATATATATATATTTTTAAATAGTAATTTAATTGTACAATGGACATTTTTTTTGGCAAAATTCCGAATGAATCACTCTATACCCTATGTAAATTGCATAACTAATATGTTATGAAAACACTTCATTTGAAAAAATCTTGATAAATCTCACTGTAGTTTGTTTGCTGTTTTAAAAACGTTTTTACAAAGAAAGATTCACTTCAATACACAATCTGGGGACAGGATCCTCAGTTGACACTTGAATGATTACTTGACAACTTGCCTCTACTCGTTTTCCTTCACCCGGAATACGCATAAAAATACCAACGATGATAAACAGTCACACAGTGGTCGTCATGTGAGTAAGTGTAACTTACGGCTGCCAACCTAATTACATCAACAGCATGAAACTTATCATTACATCATCTTTAAAATTCTTCTTCTTATCGGAATTTGGCGGTTCACATAGCTAACTATGGAGGTGGCATTATCGTATGGAAATCCTCTTCTGGCGTGCTGTTCTACCATCTCCGAATGTTCTTCAGCCACGAATTCCTCATAACAGACCTTTTTACTCTGTATTTTACCTTAAATGATGAGTTGCAATAGTTTATATATAATATAATAGTTCATATATAATATATCCCAAACCTTGATCAACAGTCTCTCATTCATTTAAATGAATATCCCTCTTCTAATATTTTATTTTTCGCAACAGAAAACCGATGCGTTTGTGAGCGAAGCTATTAAAGTTGCGAAATGCACAATTTATTCTTAAGATGTGTGACGCTACTGTATAGCTAATTGTAAAATATAAAATCATTTAGTCACAGTAAAAGAACAACTGTGGAATTATCGAAACAAATTGAAGCAACCAAGTAACATTTGAAACGCCCGTCTCATACACAAAATGCAGAATCTTTAGCAAGACACAAAACAACAAAAATACATGGTACATTTCATCACAGTAGGGAACTCCGTGTTTTTTCTACTGGAGTTGAAGGAAGTCGCATTTAATTTCACAGGCGGAGACAGCCTAAGCAGCGATATTGCGTCACCGACAGATCCAATTACATTTTCTGCGGCTGAGTTCGTGGCTGGTAGCGGCGAATAAAACTCGATCTGTCGGAGACTTTTGGATGTATTTATAGAACTGTGTCCTCAGAGACTCTTTGAGTTTTCTCGCTGTTCGCTAATGTGATCATGCATGGAGGGGAAGAATCTTGTTACCAAAGATGTGTTTTATAACAGCAGTTCGTCATACACTCAAAATGAATTAGAATTTAAGAATAAAAGTATCAGAAATTAATCTGTAATTAGTTTCTCAAACGTTACTTTAATTAATTGTTGAAAATCATCGTCATCCTATCCAGTACTAGACCTAGTGACCTGTTACTGTTTCCCTCCATCCTTCAATTCGTCTTCCATGCATACATGTTCCTGTGGAAATGTAATGTAGCATTATCGGTCGTATTTTGGTTTTGTAAATTATTTTCTCATGTTGAAACCACTTTTCCTTATACCACTGTTCAACTATCGGAGTTTATTTATAATTCTTCTGCTTTTTTTATTTTTTATTTAAAAAAAAGATTTCCTACACAATCTAGCAGTGTATGTCCTGCAGTTCTTGTCATTTCTACCGTAGTGAGTTGTCGTTCATCTTGTTTATTATTCTTATTCTTATTATTGTCTATTCTTCAGAAACACAAGTAAGAATCCATGCTTTTCGAATGAATCTATTTTCCTTACAAATTTGATAAATGGTATTCAAATATCTAAATACGTTAGTTAACCTATTCTAAAATTTCGTTAAGTAAGATTATTAAGTTTGCTATTTCAGTTAATTGCCATGAGTTTTGATTTATTCGTTGAAGTCGCTATTTAAAGTATGTAACTGACAATGTCAGGTGTTGTACTGAAAATTGTAGAGCATTTTTGAAAACACTGACGATAATTAGATCAGATAATATTTTTTCTAGAAATAACGTATACGGTTACCATGATTGAGGGGGGGAGGGGTTTTTACCCCTCGATGAGAACGTCAGGAAAGAAGATGGACTGGGGTGATTTCCCGTTATCTTCTCCAGTGTGACAGTGTTCCCAAATGTTATTGCAAGTGTGGACCGAGCATGGTGGGTGAACGGCCAACGTTCTGGCCTCGCATTCGGGAGGACGCGGGTTCGAATCCCCGTCCGGGTATCTAGATTTGGGTTTTCCATGGTTTCCCTAATAACTCCAGGCGAATGCCGGGATGCTTCCTTCAAAAAGTCCATGGCCGAATTCCTTCCCGTTCCTTGTCCCCAGTCCAATTCCGCCTCTAATGACCTCGACGTCGCGTCGACGAGGCGTAAAGTCATAAGTAAAAAAAAATAATAATAATAAAAAATGTAAGTGTGGCTGTCTGAGATCGTGTGTGTGCTCAGCATAGAGTGCAGTTTTCTGAGAACTAGTATGCGTCTCTCTTTACAAGTCGCCAACGATCATTTGGCTCATTGTAACTTAGATTGACCAAGTGAGCCATAGCCTGGGAGGAGATTTGGCAACGCTGGTGGTCCAGAAGCCAGATGCAACCCATCAATAAACATGTAAACCTGTCATCACCTCCCCAGGGGTCATCAATCATTCTACTGTTATATATAACGGAGCTTGGTACTTCAACCCCTTACTCCTCTGATCACCTTGCAATGATAAGCAGATTGACAAACATACTTAATCTTATATTTGTTAGATGAAAGAATGATGATAACGAAATTTTAACCATATTTCATGCTTTACAGTTTACCGATATCACTGCCATCCATCTTCAGTATCGAGAAAATGTCGCATCATTCACTTACTTGCAGAGAGCTTACTATGTCCACAGACAAACCGCGAAATTCACTTTCCACTCTTTGCAAATTTTAACGTCAACAATATGACCATCATAAAACTTCACCTTAAGTGCCAGCAATGCACGAGCAGTTTTCTTTAACCATACGTTGTGGAAAGGACCACTGACTCGTTTAAATAATTCCATACGCTAGGTAAACACCATTTGAGGAGCGTTAGCAAAGATTATTTAATAAAAGTATGTCAAGATTCATCGTAGAAAACCGAAACAATAAAGCAAATACTGATTTTAAGAGGAAATAACATGTGCACACATGTAATTCACCGGTAAATGATGTTTCAAGAGATTAATTCACACATTTCTGTTTTGTTTAAGGTTTTAGTCTAACAGATTTCGAGATCATTAGAACCTAAGGAAGATTGTGGGTAGCTAATGGTAAGCAATTCGTCCATGGTCTTTTGTAGGAACCATCGCACCATTAACCTTGGTAGAAGGACGGGAACCGAACCCGCGTCCTTCCGAGTGCTAGGATGAATGTTAACCACTCAACACCCTTGCTTGGGTATGATTACCTACTTATTGATATATTCCATAATTTATTACGGTAACACCACGCCACAGTCTAAACGACCAATTTCCCATGAACGGAATTAAAGACAAAAACTTGTAAGACATATGAAAATCAATCCAAGTGAATCTCTATCTGAACGGTTGGAATTTCATAGTAATAAGTATTTCCTAAATTTCCATCAAGTTTTCACTAGGCGGTTACAACAATCAAAATAGTTATACCCAATTTCAGTTATCTTCAACGGTTATTCAGTTCCATTTTCACTAACTTAAAAGATTTTATTTCCAAGTATTGTTCATTTCTCAGAAAGCTAGCACAGAAAAGAATAGCACGAAGTTTTGTTCAAAAGAGTTTAGCGTTGTGAGTTTGTCGAAAGTAGGTGTGTAATGTTTATTGGTAACCTGAGAGTCACAGTTTCTGTGTGAGATACTGGATTAGGATTCCCAGTTTTATTACTTTGTTTCCGCCGAAGAGAACGAAGTTTGTCTGTTTTCGCGTAAGTTCCATAGCACACTGATCTCATCTGAGCCGATACCTTTATCCAGATTAACAAGTTTTTGCCGTGCGGGATTGGAGTAACCGGTGTGTGTACAGCAAGTCGTAACAACAATTAAGAAAGTTTTTTAACAGTTATCAAGACACTTAGGCTTATGTTAACAATGGGTTTCAAGAACATTTTACTGGTACTAAAAAAATAACGAAGTAAATTTGCAGAAAGCATGCCTTAAAGTGAGAGTCCCTAAAATCTGAATTCATATCAATGAAAAACAATTTTGAACATTTAAAAATCTCATTCAAACATTTTCTTCATGCACGTTATTCTTAATTGTAGTTTTTTAGTTAATATTTCAGACATTATATATTGCTTTTCATCGATCAGAACACATTCATAAGGAAATATACACAATTTTTCAATTAACCATTATGTATGTCTAATTTAAAGAATTAAATTTAATAGAAAACTGTGCTCGTAGGGTACTATGTTATCAATAAGAAGAAAGGAAATATTGTTGAACACCTGTGGTTACTTATTAGTTATCACAATTGATGGAACGTCCTATAATCGTGGAAGTGACACAGGTAGTAATATAATAAGGATCAGAAATGAAAAGGAAAAGAAAAATAGTGCCTTCCGTTCAGGTTAAATCGTAAATGTGACAAAAAAAAAAAAAAAAAAAAAAAAAAAAAAAAAAAAAAAAAAAAACAATATTTCCTCTCAAGGGGAACAAAATGTTAACATATATTTGCTTTAGTTTCTAAAAGTAATTTTAGGTCTCTAAACCTAAAAAAATTCATCAAATGTCATATTTGATATATCTGCTTTGGAAAAAAAGGAATGAAACACAGCCTGCAAAGATATTATTTTTACACTGTTGTCGGTGTCCTTTTTCCGCTACTGTCCGATTAAGAAATTAATATTGAAAATAATATCAGTGAAACTGTGTTTTTACTTTGACGCATAATCCATTTCGTCGAAGTGTTAACAGCGATCGAAAATTTTTATTTTAGATGAATGCTAGGAACTGTGGTAAAGGAGCGACTTTGTATAATTTATAATTCGCTGACCTACTTACTACAGTCACCCATAACGCACCAATTTGTTCTTGTTCTGAACTTGGGATATGTTTGGTTAATTTTATGTTATAGAACTAATAACCCCGCCATAGACAAATTCTAAAGCCCCCAAAATAAAATGTAATTCATGGTGAAAACAAAATGCACCATGAATTTTCTTTTGTATTTCACATACGCTTTATTGTACTAAAATGATTAGGCCCTATGAAAAAGACAAAAAAGAGTTAAGGTTTTGAAGAAATTCTTGATACGCAGAATCCAGTTGCAAAGAAAAAAACCGTAATTGCGTCAGCAAGATGACAAAATGTAACTGAGAAGTAAGACATGAAAATACATATTTTGTAATAACATAATTTTATCATCGTCACGGCATATGAGTTTTATAATGCTGTATTCCATTTAACTCATTTCTTTATACAGCATTATTAGATAAAATTTGGCAAGGGATATGTAAGTTATTGTAAGGCATATTTTAATAATTTCTTTTTAATCCTGTCCATTTCCAGAGATTTTTAAAGTCTTGCTGTATAACATTTTTAATTGATTACTTTTGTTTTGATTACATCCATTGTTCTAGCTCACAAAATAAACTCATATTTCCATAAGTTTTGTCCAGTGAGTTTGCAGTATTTGCTGGATATTTATTTCTTACTGAATTTATGTTAGCTGTCTTATCCATGTGTTTTATGGGATTCAATACAGAACAAAACTTTAATCACAATTGAATTTCATATGCCCTGAGGAACGTTTCAGTAGTAAATGCAGAAATCTTAGAAAATTAAGGTCATCTTATTTTTCAGTGTCAATCAAAGTATATGAGGAAATGGTGGCATTACTCCATAGAATCCACTAACACAAAACTACGCGGCAAGTAAACATTTATTTTCGATATTGAGTGTTGCTTTGAAATTTAAAGAACCGTTACTGAAAGAAGCTCCTATGTCTGGAATATTTTTATTAATATTCCATTCTCCTTTGTGAACCAAGCAGAAGTGAAAAATGAAATAAAGTTAACAGCAGGTTGTCTAAAAGGATTAATATGATATAACGAAACATACAATACATAAAACAGTGGCTAGACTATATTAAATAACAATAAGACTTCCAAAACAGGTCAAAATTCAAGATACTGAACTGCGAAACCAAAAGTATAAGGAAGGAAATCAAAACATCAATGAATATGCTTATTATACGACTTTGAGACACATACAAAGTTAGACCCAGGCTTTAAATTGAATGAGCTATTCGACTGGAAATTTTCATGTCGTCTAATCACCGAACCCACAGCGCGAATGGATTGTACTGAAGCTACGAAAGTGGTTTTGGCTGTTCATTGCTTATGATTAAACACGTGAAACAAAAACTGATCGAGCAATTTGTTTTTGAGTCCCTAGGGATCAAATTCCCGTCGCAACAGTTTAGAAGTAACTCCTTTTATGTAGGTGGTTTTGGTTTTATTTTATTTATATTTTTTAACTATAATCCTGGTTGCAGATAACTCAACCGGTTTTTATACGGCAATTGCAATTATGATCGCTTGTTTGCTAGCTTTATCAAATAACGTTTCCCTTTGATTACCTTCGGTGATGGTGGCAAACAGTTTCGCCAGTCTGCAAATACGCATAAAGCTTGTTCTATCACGTACTTTTAGAATTCATACAAATAGATAAAACTGTAACAGCTTTATCACTTTATAATAAAAATAGTATATAACAGTCAGTTATGTTACTTCGTTACTACTTGGCTGAATAGTTTGTATTCTAGACTACACCTGTTAAAATATTTGCGGCACCCTTGTGAATGAATTATGACAATAAACAGATATTACTTCTTCTTTTATTTTTTGGCGTGTAGTTGTATCGACAATACAAAAACTACTTAATAGATTTATATAACACAATACAGTGAATCGAATAAAGATTTGAACGAGCTGAAATAAAGTTCTATAATCAAATCTATTTTACAGACTATCTATACCCGTTAAATTTAAACAAAAGGTTTCCATATTTAAAATAAATCTTTAATGATCAATAGTAAACGTTTTTTGTTACCTGATATTATCAGAATTATAGCACTGATACTAAAAGGACTGTCGATGTTTGTTAATGATCTCACTATCTGAAGCGAGAATGTTACAATCTGGTCTAAATTTCATGTGGTTTTTATGGGCAATTGTAAATAAGACACTAAGAAAAATAACAAGTGTGCTAGTATTATTTTCTCATAAGTTTTACTGAAAAAACTGAATTTAATACATACGCTAGAGTTTGTTTCATGTGGCGTTGTTTTATCTCCATCTAATTAAGATTCGTGATATTATCTTACCAAATCTAAGGGGTTTTATTATATCTAGAACACATCGAAGGGGATAATTTTTTAATTATTATGAAGTTAATTCTAACAATTTGAATTTTGATTTTATAACATGAGAATCTTCCGCCGATTTTTGTGGATAAGTTTCATTTGCGAACTGATTGAGTGCTGTGCTCAAGTTACGCACATATCGACGAATTACCGCAACGATGGTAGTGACCCGCATAGCACCAAGATCAAGAGGCGCAGGCCCCCGATGCAACGTTAACGGCAGTGTGGTGTTGCTGGGAGAGTCCTCAACCAGCTGTTGCTGCTGCGGTTGTCTCGGATGGATTCCTGCTCATCTTCTCTACGGCATGCTAGTCCAGTCGAAGATGGAGGTGTAATAATTGTACAGACCGCAAAGTTCCTTCAGCTCTAAGATTCTCGGCTTCTCCGACAAACACGTAACGCGGCCCCCTGTTGGTCAGAATACAAGGCTGGCGAGAGGGGACATTTTCCGAGAAACTTCCTCCGAACTGGTGTTTGGAGACAAAATACGTCAAACAGTCCCCACTAATAAGTACAGTACTGAATAGTCCAACTTCCATGTCTAGCTGTATAGAACAATGAGCTGATTTACAGTGTGTCACTGCAACTAGCCTAAGAGCTCTTCCTCCGTATTTTATAAAAGCCGCCACACAAGCCAATTCACACAAAACTTTATAACTCCGTCGTAAATTCTTAGTTACGACAAGTGTCGAGCGTCCAGGCATACTTTTTCAAATCTCAGTGGCTTTTATCGATACTGGCAGGTAATTATTCACTGTTGACCATCCTATCTCTTTTTTTTTTTCATCAATAAATGTTTAGAGAGGCATAGTGGAAAGTTGCAGTTCCGATTTATTACGGCAATCGTGATTATAGCAACAATTATTATTATTATTTTATTATTTCAATTATTATTGCAACTGTTACACTCATAATTAAAATTATTATTACTAATAAGTTTGATTTATTATTATGAAGAAGTTTTGAAAACTTACAACATCTTCATTTTAAGTTTCTTTTTTTATAGTTTCTCAAATACTGGGGCTGTTCCTTCAGAAGCCCATGGTCAAATTCCTTCCAGTTTCTTGCAGCTAGTCATTTTCCATCTGAAATGCTTTGGACGTCGACGATACGTAAAGCCCTAGGGAAAAATAACTAGGAATCAATGTAAGCAAAAATCACTTTCAGAAGCAGCTAAGGTGATATAAGTAGTACAAACTGCTCACAAAAACCTGATTAGGAAATTTCGCGATTGTCTTTCATCTGCAGAGGCGTAGCTACTATGGGGCTAGGCGGTGCAGTGCGCACCTACTCAGGGGGGCCCCAACCACTGCTCAGGGGCCCCTAAAGAACAATTCAAGGGCCCCCATCCTCAGTTCAGGGGGCCCCTACCAGCACAAAAAGCAAAAAAAAGGTCGCCCGTCTGGCCTGAGGGCCCAAAATAATTTTTTGCACCGGGGCCCTTGTTGACCTAGCTACGCCACTGTTCATCTGTTATCATTAAAGCCGTTGCTTCCAGATGTATCTAATGTAGTCGTACTCTTGTCTTCTATAAATGAATTCTGTATTTGTTGAAATCGTTTTATTTGCAGACACAGATAATCAACAAAATCATTCCACGTACTAATAGGGCCAACTGATTCTATAATACGTGTGCATAAGTTATTCAAACGAATATGAGCGTCTACCGAAGTTTCATACAGCAAAACCTTAAAAACATATAAGTACGACAAAAATTTTGAAAGAAGAGAATTTCCTGGTTTAAATGGGGTGTAGTAATGGCAGTTGGTAGCTCTGATTAATCGACTGCGTAAAGCAGACGATACTTTCTGGCATACACTAAATTTAATTCTGACTTAGTAGGATTTTTTTTAGTTGTTTTACAAATTTCAGTTTTATTTGATAGTGTTCAATGGATGTGTTACACAGCTCGCGCGTGGCATTCGGCAGGAAGTAGGTTTAAAATGCCGTTTGGCCATTCAGAATTCATTTTTCTATCGTTTCCTGAAATTGCTACAGGATAATGCCGAGATGGTTCCTTCACAAAAGTCATGGCCAAATTCCTCCCAATTTTTTATCTCTCGCTTCTAATGAATGCGGCGTATAGCCATTAGAATACAAAACGTTTCATCCGGATTTTGAAAAATCTTTTATTAAAATACTGAGTCCATTATAAACACTCGCATGCTGTTCCATTGGAAATGATTTTAGAAATGTTTTCTTTGATCCCATTTGAGAACAGTCTTGCTGATGTGGACCATACGTATCATTAAAAATAATAAAATAAAAAACAATCGTAGGTTACTGCTAATTACTTATTACATATTAATACGTAACATCACAAAACTATATAAACTGTGTGTTGATAACTACAAACGCATAACGTCTGATATTAGTTACTACATTTTAAAGAAATTTTGTAAGACTCTTGTTAATTGGTAAATTTGAACATACTTTTCAAAAGGAAAATCATGCACCATAAAAATGATTGTTAATAGTTTTTTTTTACTTCTGTGCCCCACAGCGAATAATACTTCTCTCAGTCATTCTGAATTAGAAATACCAAGAAGAAAGCATTTTCGTCGAGTTAAATGGGTTCTGCAGATATTGTCGACTATATGTAACAGAAGATTAAATTGCCATATTTATGAACACCATATCAGACCTACCAATTGAAGTTCAATTTGACTTTCCTATTCGTAAAAGTTACTTTCAGCTGAGAGTAGTTTTTTTATCGTTTTTTTTAGTGTAAAAGACTAGTGTCATACTAAGAAGACACAAAATATATTCAAGACGCAAATTATTTTTTAAAAAATCAAATTTTATTGCATTATATCTTTAAAATATTATGAATCAGGTGTTCGCGTTTAATATTTACACTTAAGGGCTAAATGTAATAGGAAACGGGATCCAAATACCCAGATGGGTGGAAGAAACGTGTACATATGCCGCGCAGTGTTGGTGCTTTCATTTTTTGTGATTCGTGTGAAAGATTTTATGACTCGATTACGACCGCATGACATTAATTAACAGACTTGGAACGCAGAACAGAGCTTGGCGCTAGATGCATGGGGCATTCCATTTCGGAAATTGTTCCTGATTTCAACATTCCTCTATCCAAAGTGTCAGTAGTGTGCCGTGGACATGCAATTTCCTGCGTTACCTTCCACAATTAACAACGAAGTGGCTCACCATGTTTTCTTAATGACACAGACCAGCGACGTTTGTGTCGAAGTGTCAGTGATTACAGACAGGCAACAGTGCGTCAAAGAGCAGCAACACTCAATATGGGAAGTAACGAAAACGTGTACGTGCGGATAGTGCATTGAAATTTAGTTTCGATGGGATATGGCAGCAGAAGGTCAACGCGAGTGTTTCTGCTAACAAAACGACATCGGATCATCAACGCAAGGCTCGTGAACAAATCAGTTGTACGCTGGATGACTGGAAGAAGGTAGCATGGTCAGATGAGACGACTCTAGTTGATAATATCTGATAGTAGGGTTTGAGTATGGCGCAGACTCTACGAAGCGATGTCCCAGTAAGGCACTGTGCAAGATGTTGGCTCCATCGTGGGTTGGGATGTGTTAACATGGCATGGACTTGGACCTGTGGATGATCATTGACTGAAAATGGTTATGTTGAGGACCTGGTTACCGTTTGCACCCATAATCGGCCTTCGTATGCCAAACAATGATCGACTTTTCCAAGAAGACGTACAATGGTACCAAACGCGTTCTCGATTTGTTTGGAGGACATTCTGGACACTTCCAATGATAGGCCTCTAGATCGCCAGACATGAATCCATTTGAACAAAGCTGGAACATGATCGAAAGGTCAGTTCATGCACAACGTCCTGCAACGGCAATACTTTCGCAATTATTGACGGCTGTCTAGGAGACATGACAGAAAATTTCTCAGGGGACTTTCGACGACATATTGAGTGAATGCCACGTCAGATTACTGCATTTCGCGGGTTAAAAGAATGTCCCACATGCTATTAGGAAGTATTACGTCACTTTTGGCACCTCATGGATAAATTGCAAACAATGTGAAAAACAACAGTCTTCCAAGGCAGTTAATTTTTTTTGATGGGAGGAGTACAATAAAGGCAAGCACTGTCAGTTCTTATGTTTCAATTCGGTGAGAAACACGTTTGCGACCTTTCTTCAAGATCATATTCGAACTGTCATATGACCTTTGGTAATTAGATGGTACTGTACCATGCTGCTGTGGTTTCTGTGGTACGAGGAACCTCCAAGTTGCCCAGGTAAAAAGACTTGCCTGGTGGGTTCGACTTCATTGCATTTTACTTCTAGGTCTTTAGGTTGCACAACACTTCCCCCATCCTTTTCCGTCTGTAAAGACCTCGCTGTTAAGGGACGTAAAGCAGATAAAAAAATCTACTAAAAAACAGGTATATGGACAGAAACTTTTTTTTTCCTCAGCTTCCATTACTTCAAAACAAAGTGAGACATTGAGCTACACAATTTTCAAAAACTCATTAAAATTCATTGAATAACGTTTGCGTGAGTAGCATTCAACGACATAGAAGTTGCTTCTCGCAGTCGAGATGTTTATAGCCAACTACATAATGACATGGCTAGTTGCATTGTCAATGTGAATCAATTAAAAGGTTCTTCATACAGTACGATTACTGATACGTTTTTACTTATACAGAGTTTCAAAATTTTAAGAAACAAGATACAGAGCTGGCTTTGGTGTTGTTTTAAAGGAAAACACTTCACGTTTTTTACCTTAAACTAAAGATGTTCTATGTGGCTTCCGTTGGTTATTCTGCAGACATCCCA
>CM061920.1:299920239-300155295 GCA_031002005.1 Vandiemenella viatica | reverse complement strand
CGGATTGCGGCCACATCCGCCCAGGACTCCAGGCGGCGATCTGCGGCCGTAGATATTTCGAATTTGTAGGCAAGTTCGATGACCTGCTGCAGGGATGGGTCCTCTAACTTGAGGGCGTCATGCCGGAGTGCGGCATCTGGTGCAGCCTGTATGATGTGATCACGCACCATGTCGTCGGCGTAGGATTCGTGGGAACAACGAGTTTGAAACTTACATTTTCTGCTAAGGCCTTGGAGTTCGGCCGCCCACTGGCGATACGTCTGATCGGGCTTCTTCCGGCATTGATAGAATTCGACGCGGGCCGCGACGACATGGTACCGGCGTCTGTAGTATGCATTCAGTGTCGTACAGATGGTCGTGAAGGTGAGGGTGTCGGGGTCTTGTGGCTGAAGTTTGGTGAGCAAGACATACATCTTCGATTGGTTCCAGGAAAGGAAATATGCACGTTGGTCTTCTTCTTTGGTTATGTGGTGAATTGCGAAGTGTTGTCTTATGCGCTTCTCGTAGGTCTCCCATTCCTCGACGTCGTCGTTGAATGCTGGGAACGGAGGCGGGGCCGTGGGTTGGCGGAGATTCCTGACTTCCGCAATCAGTTGTCTCTGAGATTCGAAGAACTGATGTAGAAGTCCTTGGAGGAACTGTTGCCATTCCGTAGGTGCTGCTGGCGTAGCCATGATGGTCGAGAGTTCTTATCCCAACCTTGTCGCCACTGAAGTGAACTACACTTTAACGGTTCCTTGAAGTTTATTACTCGGTACACAATACAACAGGTAAACCATAAACAAATGTGGGTACAGTTATCAGAAGACCGTCGAGAATTTCAGCCTGGTCCTGATCCGGGGTAGAGTGACGGCTTCTACTTCTCGCGAACTTCCGGTGGTCTTCTGTAGTTGACGCTGGATTCAGCGGTCAGGCTGGAACTGGCGGTAGAGCGGCCGGCTACGCTTATATAGGCGGCCTGGCGCAGGAATTCCGTTGTGTGGTAGTACGGCGACCTCTGTAAGAAATAGTCCCACTTAGCTTCTAGATGATTCTATTTGTTTTCCTGGTTGTTTTGCGCCTGTTTGGAGTAGTATATGTATCCCGGCGTGCAGGCGCGTTGTGTGTGAGGTCTGCCTGGCAGGGGCCTTTACTGGCAGACTGAACAAATATCATACTACCGTCCACATACCCAAAGGAAGTAAGTTTATTTTACCAATAAAATATCTTAAAAATTTTCATGAAAAGGGTAAGAAATAGTGAATTATTGGAGTGTGTCTTTTTCGATATGTTCTATGTGTTCGTCCTGTCAAATTAGAGCGGTTTTTCTGAGATGTCATGGTTGGTGAGATGAGCAATGGAGGCGGTACTGAGTAAGAGAGAATTTTCTTGGGAGTTGAAGAGAGAGGACGTTTTCTGTGTGCCAAAGAAATACGTCGTTGGCAGAAAATGTCTGCCTGCCGTCTCGCATGACCCAGAAGTTGGCTGTGTGTCAGTTGTGAGTTGCCCAACTCTTTCTACCGTCAATCTCTGCGTAGGAATTCGTGGAGCGCTTCTTTCTATTGCAAACCGATTTGGGGTAATGTGTGCCATCAACTGATAGAAAGACATTTTCAGCATCTCAAAGGCCCGAAAAGCTACCCTAAAACTCGTGTTCGAGCCATAGAGCCAGTCAATCATAAACTTGGATGTCAATTGTATTTACTCGTATTTACGAATTTTTGAACTTTCAATTACAACCAGTTGGCCTTTTGTGAATAAATTCAGATTTCATTTCTTGTAAACCCATTTCTGTTTTGTAACCCCTTGAGAAATGTCATGTGTGAAAAACAATAGTAATCATATTCAATTAGATCAAATAACCTTTAATAGTTTTATGAGCTGGCACCAAACAGGGTGTTTATCAGGTTTAAGAAACTATCACCGCTATTAAGAGGATATTATAACCACTAAGATAGTTTTCACCAAATAAAAAAGTGGACATAGATGTTTAGAAAGATAAAGAGAGAAAAAAAAGATTTAATCAAAGAAGGGAAACAACAAACAGAAATCATTTTCAGCTTGGAACACTATTCTTTGATACCTCTATAGGTCATTAGGTATAGTGAAGTGTAGCGTGTGGCGGGTCTGGGCGCCTTATTACTTACAAAAAAAAACATATGAATTTAATTCTTAATCTCAGGGTAAATTTAGTTTAAAGTTATTCAATTGAGAACGGGTTCGTAATCAATTACAATGCATGACATCATTGTTCATCAATAAAAGTTCCATAACCTGGACATTTATTCATTTTAAAATTTACATATGAATTGAACATATCATTTCGGTCATCATCGAAATATTTAAACATATAAACAAATTAATAATCAAAAGGACAAAGGCACATCATTGTTTTTGTTGTAACCACGAAATTATTTTAATTTATGCTCCGGCTAAAAACTCATTGGGTTTCGGCAGATTGAAACTGTTACATGCAAGTTTCCTTGCCAGGGTCGCTATTTGGGCCTTTAACGTTCCTTCATTATCATGAATTTCAATTCATCACTGCGGGAACCACTTTAAATTAGGTACTGTAATATAACAGTAACAAACGTCAATCGCTTATTAACTACACCTTACATGAGAGTTATAGACTCACCATTCTGATCTACAGCCGATGACAAGATATCTGACCTAATCAGATTATACATGCATGTAGGAAACCTACATGCCCAGCTATTTTGGATTTTTATTGTGTGTAAAATTTAATCATTACTGTACCCTTTTTGCTGCATCAAAGAGAGTTGTTTCACTTGTGGACGAGATAAAATTTTACCATAAATTAATAATCGTAGATTGGAATTAATTCAAACGTTATATTTCTGGATTGAATATGTCCACTTAAAATGGTTTTAAAGGCAATGGAATTCGTTAAATATGAATTTTTCTCAGATTATTTGACATCATAAGAATATTTTTAAGTTCATCAGAACTTACAAATATTTAAGTGAATTAACAGATAACACAGATAAAAGAATTGATTTTATGTCGGTATTTCTGACTGGGACGAACATTGTCGCAAAACTTCGAGGTCATTAGAGACGGGATAGGACTGGGGCAAGGAACGGGAAGGAATTCTGGCATGGCCTTTTGAAAGAAGCATCCTGGCATTCGCCTGGAGTGATTTGGGGAAACCATGGAAAACCCAAATCTGGATGCACGGACGGGGATTCGAACCGGCATCCTCCCGAATGCGAGGCCAGAGTGCTGGGAAATTTATGCTAGTGCTCAGTTACCAAACGTTCATCAATAAAACTTAATTTTATCCGTCAGTTCAATCGAACGTGTTATAGATTCAAATCAATGGTTCATTTCCGTAATAATTTGGATCAGCGTTTCAAAACCTCTTCCAATGAGAGGAACAGTAAATTGTCTAAAACAATGCTGTGGACCACTGACTTAAATAGACCTAAGCTTTTACCAATGTGTATATTATTGAAATCGTGGACATATTTTGTTGTATCATTATAACATAATAAATGAATGTTTGGGATTCCTATGGAAAGACAATCGTGAAAATGGAAACGAACTATTTAAAGTTAAGTAGACCCTACATATTGCACAGACTGTTAATATTAGGTAACCAAATGAATAATATTTTCCCTGTAGGCTGGATTTTACATTATACCATAAACCTACATGTTCAGAACGAATAGGCCTTACAACTTTAATTTTTGTTTACATTCCCACTCTTATCTTACTAACCTAACCATGTACCGCGGTTCTTCTCATTTACTACAAGATCCTCAACGCTGCTCTTTTTGATATCAACTTGAAATAACAATACTATACTACTCTCACCCTGGAAATTTCAGATCTTTCCCTGGTCGTTGAAACATTAGTTGTATTTAAGAAGTTGGGTTTATAGTTTATAATCGCTTATAATATTCTGCCTGCGGACTGCCTGAAACATCTTCGCGGACAACAGGTTTTATCTGGGTGAATACTGGAATGGTCGTCACTTTTTGGTTCAGATCTACTTGCTAACAGATTGGACATTATCATAAAACTGAAGTGGTTGGTAGGGTGGACTACCAATATTATGCCAATATTATGTCACATCAATCTTAATTGTCCTAGAGCTGTCACAAACACACAGAGCCCAGCTTCTCCCCCCTCCCCTTTTTTAAAATAATACTTACTTCAGCGAACGTGGTGTGTGTGCGGCAGCGCTATGGCCTCACATTCGGGAGGACGTGGGTTCGAATCCAGGTTTGGGTTTTCCATGGTATCCCCAAATCACACCAGGCAAATATCGGAACGGTTCCTTCAAAAGACGATGGCTAAATTCCTTCCCGTTCCTTGCACCAGTCCTTTTCCACATCTAGTGACCTCTACGTTGACGAGGCGTTAAGCCATAAAGAAAAAACCAATATATTTTTTACTGGTTTTTCATACAATCCAGGAAATAGTGACAGCGTCTTAGGGGTCTGACATTTGCATATCTACCTAGCAGCGTATGAAATTAGCAGTAACAGACTGCGGCTGACTCCAGCATTGTGCACCGGAAGGAGATGGGAGGAGGGGGTTGCTGCCCGATGCAGATTCCGTGACCCGCATCGGAAAGCATTCAGCGGGCTGCCCGTCTAGGCTCCACTCTCCCCAGATAGGATCCGGGAGAGCGGTCGCATTGTCGGCTTTTCCACCGTTCACTTTCGGCTGACATGGAAAACCCACTGCGGAGCGAGTTCCCCAGCCAGACCACAAGCTAAGCTCTGCCGATATACAGTGTGAACCACCACTTAATAAGAGAATCATAATATCACCTACGCCTCTAGAGTAGAAAATTTATCAAAAATCTCATACGAATTACGTCCTCAATTATCATCGTCAGCTGCTATCCTTCGTACTGCGATTTAGTTATATGCATAACTTATTTCATCTGTTAACAAATTACCGAGCATGGCTGGTGAGCGGTAATACTCTGGCCTCGTATTCGGGATGATGTTGATTCGAATCGTAGTCCGGGTAGTGAGATTTGGGCTTTCCATGGTTTCACCAAATCATTCCAGGCGAATACTGGGATGGTTCCTTCAAAAGGCCAAGGCCGAATTCCTTCCCATTCCTTGCCCAAGTCCTTTTCTGCCTCAAATTAATCACTGCCGTATCTTTTAATACATAAAATGCCAACCTGTCTCTTGTTTTTGCGTCTTACAAAAACAAGTTAAAAATAAGTTAACAGATACGTTCCTACTAATGCATCACATATTCTTATTTTCAGTATTTTTTTAAAATAAATTAAAGGCAAATACAAGTTTCACATCTACAAAACGTTGCATTCGGTAAACACTTGCCAATTTTAACGTCTTCTTTATGATTTCCTTTGGAGGCTCTAGGAATTTTTCCGAGCCTGGACAAACACTGTGAGATTGCCGCCTCTTTGAATATTATTTTGCTGCCCCCATTTTAGCCATCCCATACCGAGCGGGGCGGTGTAACTGTTAGCTTTCTCGCCTCGCATTCGGGAGGACGGCGGTTCGAATCCCCGTCCGGGCATCCAGATTTGGGTTTTCCATGGTTTCCCCAAATCACTCCAGGCAAGTGCCGGGATGCTTCCTTCAAAAGGCCATGGCCGAATCCCTTCCCATTCCTTGCCCCCCCATCCTTTCCCGTCTCTAAAGACCTCGATGTTAAAAATAGACGTAAAGCAGTTACAAAAAAAAAAAGCCACCCCATGTGTCGCCGCCGCCCCTTTTATCGCTCATTGTCGCCAATAGTAGAGCTAAAAGAACGGTCACTATGACGTAAATTTACCTTTCCTAAAAAACGATTTTGCTGCCCACCTGAAGTTGCCGCTCGAGGAAAGCAACCCCCCTCCCCCTGATTTGACCCCACTAGATCCTGATTCCCATTACCATGTTTGATGATAACATTGGTAATCTCATTCTTAAGGAAAAAGTGTTAACAGTGTAAATCGGTTTTATCATATGTATAATGCATTGAGATCTCACTTCGTTGCCATGTGTTGATATGAACAGAGTATTTGAGAGTAGCAAGCGGTCAATAAACAAAATATTGATAAAAATGTGGAAGAGAAATACGTGTAACCGGTAGCATGAATTTTCGTTCGGTTGAAGGAAATGGCAGATTCTTTATCTTTCTTTAAAAAATATTGATACAATTTTTGCAGAACCTGTTTGCTATCGATAAGCATGTCGAACCAGTAAACAAATAAACAACACTGCGTTATTTATGTAAATATTGATTGCAATGGAGTTTATTCCCCAGTGGTTATATCGCTCATATACTATAGCACTAAGTGAATTTTTGTTTTAAATTCTTTAAAGAAGGGCCAAAAGTTTTCTTCTTGTTAAAAAATGTATTTTTGTCCTTAACAGAATTTACACATCAATGGAAACTTGCATATTTCAGTACGCTTGAAACAGGTGCCACTGTATTTCTATGTTCATCTCTCCCATTTACATATTGCATGTATATCTTCTCTCAACATCAGTCAGGCCTCATCACATTACATACAGGCATCAGTTTCTTCACCCACTACCTGTCCGAAATGACTTCCAACGTGACTCAACAAAAATCGAAAACAACTCATGAACGATAGACAAGCCTCGAGACACGAAGCCATCTTCTCTGCCACTGTGGCAGCACTGATGTATTTATTTTTGCTGTAGCACCATGTCGCTTGTTGTCGGACACTAAGCGAGTCCACTTCGGAGCATAACAGTGTTTGCTGCGGGCACAGTTGCCTGCAGTTCGAACCCTTTGTGGAGTTAGCAGGTGGTAACGACGTCACGGCAAGCGGGAAATTGGATTACACAGCTGGCAAACCTAACTTGTTGCTCGTTTCCCAAACTATTAACCAACTCTTTGCCTTTCTTTATCACGATGAAAGAGAATTTCGCTCCTGCGTGGCTAACAGTGTTTCTTGAACCGATTAACTTCATGATTCCGGATAGCCAAGTTTACGTAATTTCCAGAAATTCCTACAGCTACCACCTCGTTTGAGAACGTTTGAAGTGAAGGTTATTAAAAAAACGGAACGAATTAGCTAACACCCTCTTACTGTTTATACTTTAAGTTCAGATTCTACTGGAAGTCTCTGTTTTGCTGTTGAGTATGTTGTGCATGTTAACACTTGCGTTTAATATTGAGGTGTCACGCTGATTGCGGCACAAGGAAAGATGGTTAATTTTATTTATTGGAATTTTATTATTTAATATTTAATGAGAAGATGGGAATTAATCAAGGCAACGTTAAAATTTACGTTTATAATGACAAGCAGTAATGACATTTACATTTATTCCACACAATTGCAAAAGAATGTTGATTATTGAATTTATTTGTGCCTAGGCTAAATTGAGTCTCTTTCCCCAAGGTCGTGTCGGGTTGACTGATTTGGCGCCGTGGTGAGAACACACGCAATAGTTTATATTGGTACCTGCCCCTTTGCCCTGGTGATGGCTGATGTGGTTCCTTTGCACTGGTGATGGCTGATGATCCTGTCCTGGAATCAGCCTTCCCTCCACATGCAATTAGACGCTGGAATCGGCAGATCCGTCGGCGAGTACTCCTCCAAATCTCGAACTGTAGACGGCGGTTAGAGGATGCGAAACCACGCTCCTCTGCGAAGATTGGATCGAACTAGAGTCGATCCTACTAACACTGGTCGACGGTACAACGCGCGCGACACAATGAACGGTTTCGCGAACGTGAACTCGCGGTTTACACATCCGCGAAAAATACTAGAACGTCTGTCCTATACTGGACAGTCCGCTCTCCAGCTCACTAACACCTCTTGTGTCCTCACTCGAGTGCGTCCCTCCACTTCCCCCGCTTAACAGGTCCCGCGGGTAGAAGGGATGGACGCATTGTTTGCGTGTCCTTGCATTCCTGCTAGTTACCTGGTTGCCAGCTCTTGACCCTCGAACAGTTCGCAAGCTTAAGTGGCATGCAACTTAATGTGATTGCACACGGCTGTCATTACAGTTTTTATTGGTGCTTTTCCAAAAGAACCTGAGCTAGAACGATCGTCGCTTAGTAAAGCGTACGAAAAATAATGTAATGATTCTGCTTAAATCTCGACATTACCATTATAATCTTTGCTGTTGAAGTTCTTAATAATGCTTTGTTTTCGCTGGAGAAGACGTTTTAGAAATGACACATCTGGTATCAAATGACCAAATATGATTTACAAACAAGTATCTAAACCTATATATACGGTGCCCAGTTAAGGAGAAGTGAAGTTTTGGCTTCGAGGCAGCCAGAAAAAATAAAAATTGCAGTATTTCATATGTTATGTGATATAAGAATAATGAAAAGTGATGGATGGATGAAGTAAGAAACTGACATGTTCTGGAGGTGATAAGGAAAGTAGGTTGTCAAGGAATCTATGAAAAAGCAATTGAAATATGCGGTACAGTATTGGTTAATTTCTTATTGGTAGAAGATACCGAGTTCAAGAACTACACAGAAAGACAAAGAATGGAATATAATGCAGCTGATAATTGGTAAAATCGGATGTAAGGTATAAATGTGGATCAAAAAGCAGCTTAAAAATTATTTTATGGAGGCCGGGAATCTGCATCCATATGGCTAGTATCTGCTGCTTGAAATCATAGTAATTAGAAAGGATGACTTTAAGAAACTAAAGATAACCCTTGATAAATATTCGTTAAAAGAGTATTTCATTTTAAAAGAGAAAAGCAATTTAGTATATCAGAAATAAAGATTTTATTCTAATCGTTTTGGTTATTTCGTACAATGTTATTTGAAAAATTGATATGATATTGGAATAAGAATTTGAGTTACTGTTCTATGATTGCAATATATAACTAACCGTACGTACATAGCAGTACGTATCGTTAATTTTAAATAGCTTTTTACGTAAATATGCATAAGCATCATTCGTGATTTTGGATGGCAGGTGCATATACAGCGTTATATATATATATACCCTCCAATATTCCCAGTTAATTGGGCCCCTTATAAATACAATATTATGTTCTCCTTCATTAGTTTTAAGATTAAAACCAACATTATAAATATATCTCTGTTTCCAAACCCTGACATAACAAAAAACCAGTTTTAAAGTAGCTTAATTTAGACAATTTAGGAATGTCCTGGCACACTATTAATAGGATGGGCTACGTCCATAAAGATGTCGTCTGCCTGTCTGTCTGTACGCAGAAACAGGCCGCTCCGAGGGCTCAACAACGCAAAGAAGACAGAGCAGCGCCATACAGGCCCAGCAGCGGATGACCAAACCACACCTACGAACTCAAGCCTAGATTAGGGCAACAACAACAGCGCACACTGCAAATGCGGCTGTAATCAACAGAACGCAAGTTCGACACCCTCATAACGCTACTTACGCAGCTAACCAGTCAGCTATCTGAACGAAGCGGTCCAACTATATCTTCGAGGCAGTCGTCAGATCACCAACGGACGAAGACGCTGACAATATCTGTGATAAGAAAGCTCGGCGTCAGGTTATTGGTCAACAAGATGCTAGACAGCAATAGTCTACAAAAAGAAATATCGTCAGGGAAGTAATGCCTAGTCTGAATCGACGTAGAGGTAAATGTCCAATGGCATCACATTCCACCGTATGCTGTCTGATGGGGTAGTGTATGGATATAACAGCTACTCATCTGTGATTCCCGTACGTTCATAAGCTTTTGTGAGGCAATGGGCTGTAGAATCCTTCGCCAGTCGCTGAGAATGACAACACCTGTAGGTTTATCAAGTAGATTTTTTTTTTTTTTTTTAAATATAGTTGTTTAAGGAAATTGCCACACTACATAACAGCTAATAACAATAAATGAAAATCACAAGCGATTTTGACTTGCCATTATCTTATATATATATAAATAAATCTCGCGTCACGATGTTTGTCGAGATAAACTCCGAAACTACTTAACAGATTTTTATGAAATTTGGTTTGCTGTGTGTAATTTGATCCAACTTAAAAGATAGGATAGTTTTATCTCTATTATTTGACCTCAATATTTATTATTGCGAATTAAATGTTCAATAAATGTTTGTCATAGGACAATGGTTTGTAATTATTTGTAAGTTCCATACGTTGGAGCTGTCTGGTGGCTCAGTGGTTAAGGCGACTGACTGGAGACTGAATGGTCCCCGGTTCGAATCTTCAGAGGCACTTAACTCGGCCTTGCAGCTTGCTGTGTAATGCGATGTACGCCAGGACGGTACCGTGGTTCGGATTCCACGTTAAACTGTTAGGTCCCCTGTACCCGGTAGGATTGCCGGGTTAGGTTAAGGTGGCTACGACATGGGCGGAATGCGCAGCCAAAAGAACCCTGCCACCAGGTCATTACGACCACACGAAATTCTTTTTATAGGTCCAAAAAGTTCTAAAAGATGGCGATGTGTTAATTTATCGATACAATACTTGGTTATCTAGGTAGGGTAACCATCCAGTAGATGGCGTTCTGTTTCGTGGTCTTTATGCTACAGTCAATTCCACGCCATATGTGTTCATATTTACGACATAACCGAGTTTGTTGAATTTTTAGTGTATTATTATTTCTATAAATGTGCTGTGTATCTAAAGTAATATTATAAATGCGAAAGTAACTCTGTCTGTCTGTCTTTTTGTTACGTTTCTTGGGCAAAACGGCTAACCCGATCATGACGAAATTTGAAGAGGAGATGCTATTAGGCAGTAGGATGGACATAGCATACTTTTTTCTGTATAAAGAATACATGTTGTCATGTAATCTTGAAAAATTACTGAACGGTGATAGACAGATACGTAAGATGTGTACAACCTGTACATATAGCGGTCTGGTAGCTCAGTGGTTAAAGTGGTTGCTTGCTGATGTTTGGAACGTGGTCTTCGTTTCATATTCCGGTGGAAGCAAAGATTTATATTAATTATTTTTGATCGTATAAGTCACACCTAGAGCGTCGGTTGTTCGTATTGCATGTTAAACTGAATATACCACAAATTTAGGGGTGCAATGCGAGGCAAATCGTAGGTAGTCTAGCAATGCTGTAGGTGTACACTTTTTTACGTTATAATGATTCCTCAGGGGTTGTTGCTCTCGC
Organism: Vandiemenella viatica; assembly: GCA_031002005.1. Lineage (NCBI taxonomy): Eukaryota > Metazoa > Arthropoda > Insecta > Orthoptera > Morabidae > Vandiemenella > Vandiemenella viatica. Next base: position 300,144,243 of record CM061920.1, on the reverse strand, counting down.
ACTCAGTGAGTGTGTGATCTGCACTAATAATACTATAAATGCGAAAGTAAGTCTCTGCGTTTTTGTTACGTTTTGACGATTAAATGGCTATACTGATGTTGAGGGAATTTAACAATGAAATACTTTGTACCTGTAGGAAGGGCAATGGACATTTTTCGGTAGGAATAACAGTTGTAGTCACGAAATTTTGGGAACTTATCGAATTGTAACAGAGAGACGGATGTTTCTGTTAGCCTGTAATGTTACGTCGGTTGCTCAAGCTGTGCTTCTCGCGTATTATGTTAGTGTATGATTTGTTAATAAATTATGTTTCGAGACAAAACGTATTATTTACTATAGATGTCGATCTTCTCTGTGCTATTACTTTACGTCTGCTTAAATGTTTCTGGCACCAGTTTATTTTGCTTTCTTTTTTGACATGCCTTGCGAGCGTAAACTGGACTAAGGTATAACTCTAGCACAGCAAGAGCAGCTATAGTTATTAGAACCCAAGAATCGGATGTTCATGCTGAAGAAAGAAGAAAAGACCAAGCTGAAATATAGCTGCCTTAGTTATCACCCCCCTTCTCCCCTCCCCCAAATCCCCGCACCTTCGTTTTTTTTTATGTTTTAAAATATGTTGTTAACCACTGAGCCACCAGGCCTCTCAAACTTATGGAACTTACAAATAATTACAAACCATTGTCCTATGACAAACATTTAATGAACATTTAATTCGCAACAATAAATATTGAGGTCAATAATCGAGATAAAAACTATCCTATCTTTTACGTTGGATCATATTATACCCAGTAAGCAAAATTTCATCAAAATCGGTTAAGTAGTTTTGGAGTTTATCTCGGAGAAACATCGTGACGTGAGATTTTTAGATACGCGGGCAGATAGAAAAGTAACGCACAATAATTTTTTTCCACATGAAGTTTAATATGTACCACAACCAAACAAATCACAAATTAACTTACATCTTTGACCTACTTTTCTACATTTTCTCAATACAATTCTCCCATCGTGGTACCAGTTTCAATAGGCCCTGTTCGTAGAAGTCAGTTTGTTTCGAGTGTAGCCATCAGCGGACTGCTGATTTCACTTCCGCATCTGTTGCAAAATGTTGGTCGGCCAGGAATTTCTTCATGGGACCAAACAGATGAAAGACGGTGCCAGGTCCGGACTGTATGGTGCATGCTGGAACACTTCCCACCCAAAAGTGGCGAGTTTCTCACGAACAGGAGCAGCAACATGGGGACGTGCATTGTCATGAAGAAGTTTGACATCATTAGAATTAATGTTGCGGCGTTTGTCACAAAGGGCACCACGCAACTTAACATTCGTTTTCATGTAGGCTGCAGCATTCACAGTGGTTCCGTGTTCGGCAAAGTCCACCAATAACACGCCAAACATGTCCAAGAACACTGTCACAAGCACTTTCTTAGCTGATTGAGTCACTTTGAATTTTTTTCGTACTGGGGAACCAGCATGTTTCCACTCCATAGAGGCCTGCTTGGTTTCGAGCGTGTAGTGGTACGGCCACGACTCACCACCAGTGACGATTCCTTTCAGAAAGTCATGCCCTTTTGCGGCGTAACGCGTTAAGTGATCCAAGCTTGTCATCATTCGTTGGTCCTTGTGGTTGTCTGTCAGGTTCCTAGGCACCCAGTGATCACTAACATTACGGAATTTCAACGTGTCATAAACAATGTCGTACAATGCACCATAGGAAATGTTGAACGTCTGCGATAAGGTTATCAGGTGCACACGCCGATTCTTCAAGATTGCTGCCTCAATGGCACGGACATTCTGTGGAGTTGAATCTGTTACCAGCCGCCCCGAGCGTGGCGAATGACTAAGGTAGGCGGCCCTCTTGGAAGAATGCACACCACCTGGAGACATTTAATTTTATTTTTTTTAATTTTTAATTGCAATGGAGCACAGGCTCCGGTGGCAATTTCATTGCTACGTTCCAGACAGTCGTTCCCATACACGCCACTTATGTCCCTGTGAATTTCACTCGGTGAATGCCCTTTGGCCCTACATATCGAACTACAATTCGCTGCTCTTCACACGTGGACGACAGTAACATGCGCGCCATGTTTGTTTCATAGTTCACGCTTCTCTCGCTAGAGCTGCACATGAAAACAAAATACCCTCTATAGCGCAAACTTTAAACTATATCGTCGTGAAATTTCAACATTCCAGCTGCAATACCAGGGGAGAACAAAATATTGTGCGTTACTGTCCGATCTGCCCTCGTATATAAGATTCTGGCAACGAAATTCTTAATCCACGCGTATGAAGTCGCGTGTATCAGCCATAAGACAATATTCTCCGCTCGTGAATAATTATTAAGGACTAGCTGACCCGGTAGACATTGTTCTGTCCAAATTGCAATAAATTGGTTTGTGATCATTTTGTGAATTTTTAATAGGCTGTTGAAAATTTGTAAACAACTTAAAAATGAGGAAAAACAAACACATTTATATGTGATTATTGTATCCATGGTTATTCAATTTGAGGTGGAGTTCATTCAAAGGTATGCCAATGGAAAAGTTTACATTTAAGATTAATTCTATCGGTAGTACACCACTGAATTGCTTGAAATGTGTGATCAATTTGCAACGAAGAAGTTTTGTTACACATTTTAAGACAAAACTGAATGAAGTCAGAATTTCAGGTTAACCAAATGATTTATTTTCATCAATTAAATTTTAAATCTCAATTAATCGCAAGGTATTTTACTTTTATTTCGAATTCGATCATCGCGCTACCAAACCGGTTTTGATTGTTTCGTAGATCTTATATCGTTCGGTATAATGCCTCCAAAGACTTTATGTCACGTCGTGCATTGAAATGATCAATTTCAAATGCTGCAGAACTTTGACAAGCGCATAGTTCTTCGAAAGTTTCGTGGATTTGATTATTCAAGGGCAACTTGACTGCTGAATGAGTTGTTTGACCAGCTTCCAACAACGTAGCTGCAGTTCCTGATGAAGTAAGTGCAAGTGAAATTTCATTCTGCGATCGAATCGTTGCCAAAATCAATGAGATTAAAAAGATTTTTCTAGTCCCACTGGTAGCGCCCAAGAGGAAAATCTCTATATTTCCACTATTCACAACTTTGATGAAAGTGTCGTACGTATATTTTTGTTGCCGATTCAACAGTGGAACATTTGTTCGAACTGATTCTCTCAATACACCACAATCATATTGATTTTCGGGTATCAACTCTAGATTAAATGTGTCGTTCATCCGACAATAAAGCGTTATCATGTTTAATACAGCTGATAACTTGTTAGAATTCTGTCAACCACATGTCCACAATTAATATCAAAGCAACAGAAATAGAAAAATTACATTTCTTCGGCAGATCGCGAAACAACACAAAAATAAAAACAAAGATAATTTTTATTCAATTTAGGTTGGAATGCGTTATCCCAGAATTCTCTCCAGATCATCCAGTTTTTTTTCCTTCTATAGGAAACATTTAATTGAGTTATTTCAATCATTGGAGCATAAGAAACAAAAAAAAAAAAAAAAAAAAAAAAAAAAAAAAAAATTACCCATATCCATCGTTCGAATCATGAGTTATGATGATCTTGAGTTCGTACAATAATCCAACACAGAAAAACAATTTCAGTTTTTCCTGAATTTTTCTCACAACTTTTTCAAATTTTCTTTCCCTGAAAACCTTATTCGCTCGCACAATTGCGATTTTTTTTTTTTTTTTTTTTTTTTTTTTTTTTTTTTTTTTTTAAATAACTAAACTGATCCATAGGAAAAAAAATACTTTCAGTTTTTTTTGCGAATTTTGCGGTCAACTTTTCTAATTTTTCTTTATTTAAAAACCTTATTCAGACTATTATAAAAAAATTTAAAAAATTATCCAGATCGATCTATAGAAAAAAGTACTTTCAGTTTTTAGCGAATTTTCCCAATTTTTCTTTCTCTAAAATCCTTATTCAGGCTACTAGGAACATTAAAAAAAATTAACCATATCGGTCCATCGACAAAAGCATTTTGAGTTTTTTTTTTAATTTTCCAATTTTCAGAACAACTTTTCCAGTTTTTCTTTCACTAAAAGCCTTATATGGAATATAACGAACATTTAAAAAAAAATTGTCTAATCGGTCAAACTGTTCTCAAGTGATGCGGTTTTCGACGAACAGCGTTGAGACAATTCTCGCAGTTATTTTATTAACCTCTATGCTACAATAAATGGTGATGCGCCATGGACCACGCACCGAGATGGGAGGAGGCCAATATTGGCCTCCTACCTATCATTCGGGAGGACCGGGGTTAAACTCGGTTCGGCCATCCTGTCTGAGGTTTTCCGTGGTTTCCCTCAGACACTTAGGCGAATGCTGGGATGGTTCCCTACAAGGCCACGGCCGACCTTCCATCCCCCTTCCCTCCCCGTAGTAGTAGATTGGCTGAAAAGAGTCCCCTATGACTCTCCAGCAGCCCGCCTCCCAGCCTTCTGCTGGGAGGAATGAAATGTAAAAAAAAAAAAAAAAAAAAAACATGGACCACGCGGCTAGCTACGGGGGCTGCCCACTGAGGAGGAAGCTGCAAGCGGCTATCAACAGGAGCCGCCCCCAAACCAGCACAGAGAAGATCACGACGCCACCCAGAGCGCAGAAGGATAAGACCACCCACGGCCATGTGATCAAGCATAACCACCAAACCAGACACGATGAGCATCTACACAACAACCGTTGTCAATGCCAGCAACAAGAAAATCAGCTAGGGATGGTCGTACAACTGCTCACGCAGTTGTTAACTACGCTCATCCCCACCAGGCGATAAGAATAAGCAAGGGTTTCCCTCTAAGGTCATTATATAATGGCCAAAGCCGGGTTTTTCCCTAAAGTGTATATCATGTTTCCCAAAACCAACCATTTGTTACAGTAGATAAAGCTACAGACAGTAGCGGGGCTACATAAAGCCGTTGAGGCAGCGAAAAAAAAAAAAAAAAAAAAATGGTGATTGCAGTTAGAAAACAATTAATGAGGACTGTGCTATTGTACATCTAAAAGTAAGTTATATGTCTCTTTTTATTTGAACGGATACCACGCAAAAGTTACCACATCAATTTGGATTTGTAGCTAACTGTTGCAATTAAAATCTGCGGAAATAACTAAAGACTTATATGTACCAGACTTATATGTACCAGACTTATATGTACAAAGCAGTGTTGCCAACTACACCGTAATTACGGTAAAAACGCCGTATTCAGCATAGATCTACCACCTACCGTAGGGTTATAACTACGGTAGCAAAATACACAGTAATTTAAGGAATCGCAATTTTTAGGTAAATTTTAAGATTTTTTCCACCGATGATAATGCGTCCTTAGTTTTATTTGGGTATTTATTTTTTATTCTGTTGACAACACTATTTTATTTCCTTTATACGTGTTTAATTTTTGAGAATTCCCCAATTTGAACTTTGAGATATTACGGGACAAGTTTAATAGCTAATTGTCGTATTTGATTGTAGATCAATACTAAGAACTTTTGAATTAAGTCTGTTAGTATTCTTGGTTAACATTTCTTTTTTTAATTTTACAGTCTCTTGTGTTGTCAATCTGATTTTGAATCTGAAAAGATGGTGAGTGATAGCGACAGCGTTTCTGGAGAAGAAGATACCTAAACACCAGCAAAGAGAAAGCGTTATAAGCAGAAGTTTCGGGAAGAATGGTTGCTGAACAAAGGATTGTTTGACTGGCTAAGAAAAGATATAGATTTATCAAAGGTGACATGTAGTTATTGCAATATATCTTTTATGGCCCAATAAATGTAACTGAACGCCACAAAGAAGGAAATAAACGCATCAATAATGTGAAAAAAATGTAGTACTTCAACATAAAAAAACAACATAGTAAATGCTTTTAAATCCATACCAATTACTGAAAAACAATTGGTTAAGACTTCTGAAATAAAATTAGCTGTTTTTGTTGCTGAACATAAAATTTATAATATTTTTATGGATCATTTAGCCGATTTGTTACCGAACTAGCCAAAGATATTAAAATAAAAAGAACTAAAGTTCAAGCTGTCATAAATAACTCTATTGGCGAAACTGAAGAAGAAAACCTGGTCACAGTAGTTTTCAATTTTGACTGACGAGAGCACAGATATTTTTTTTTGCTGTCATCAGTCTTTCGGCTGGTTTGAGGCAATCGTCCATCCCTTCCTGTCTTGTGCTAACCTCTTCATCTCTACATATCCCTTACAACCAACACCCTCAATTATCTGCTTCATATATTCTAATCTTCATCTACAGTTCTTACCTTCCACTGTTCCCTCCACTAACTCTAACAATTCAGTTTCAAGACGATTTCGTCAACGTTGTTCATGCATAATTGTGCTTTAAATGCATTTGTCATTCACTTCATCTTTGCGCTAGTGATGCATACAAGGAGCTTCAACTTAATTGTGAAAAATTGGAGAGAAATATATGTAACTATTTTTAATCCAGCAGCAAAATACAAAGTGAGTTTAAAGAGTTCTAACATTTTGCAGAGGTGGATGTGCATAACATTCTTAGACTATCCCAGACTCTATGGCTGTCACTAAATGCAGTAATACAAAGAATCCTTGAGCAATGGGATGCTTTACGTCTATATTTCGATATAAAATTACCAATAGAATCAGAGTATCACGAAATCCATTCATACCTTAATGACCCAATTATGAAGGCATATTATTACTTCTTGAATTGTATTTTTGCCAAAATTTACTGTATTAAGTAGCTGTTTACAAAGTAAATCTGTTCTGATTACTAAACTGGTTGAGTAAATGACAGCTCTCTAGAAAGAGCTGTTACTATCGGCTTTACAGAGAAACTATGTAAATTCGGCTGCTGTAGAAACCCTGGACCCAACAGAAGAAAGACATCACAAAGATTTGGAAGACATGTATCTTGGTTTCGGTGTCTAAAAGGAACTAAACTCAATTGAAAGTGAAGAAAAAAAGTCTACTCTGAGAATTATGTGTAAAAAAGTTATTATTAAGGCTTGTGTAGGCATCCGTTAACGATACTCTGTTAGTGATAAGATTAGGCAGAAACAGCAAAATATGGTATAGAGAGAGTAATTGACAACGGCAGGGAAGAGTCGGTTTCAACTTTATTACCAAGAATCGCGCCAAATTGATTGCAACATCAACAAGAATTCTATGATGAGTAACGGAAGTTACCCTTTTACATCAAGGATTTGAACTGTACACAACCTCTCGACAGGTTTTGGCACCAGGTAAATATTCAAATAACCGTAAAGAGTAGTAGGTAATTGCTTTAACAATTTTATAATGTACATTCTCTATTTTTTCAGGTAGCTCTACCACGCGATCAATATGGAGATAGTGATGCTTATTTTAAGCACTTGCCGATATTTATGTTGGCTATTTTGAGCTTAGCACACTCGAATGCTGAGTGCGAACGATTGTTCATTAAAGTTAAAGTCATTAAAACAAAAAAGCGCAATAAACTCATAACGAAATACATTAACGCAGCGGTTCCCAAACTTTATTGTTACACGACCCACTTTTAAGCAAAAAAAAAAAAAAAAAATTTGCGACCCACCTAATATGAGAGTTTATCTAATATCAGAATGGGAACTGTAGTATGACGTAGATTCGCTGTCGACTATACTATCCTACAAAAAGGCAAATTTTCGTACAAAGAATACACTATCGACAAAAACGCGTTAATAAAACATAAAACAACAAACATATAGGCCGGGAGGCGGCTGCAAAGACCATCACCTCATCAAGTTTACTGCTAAAATTCCATCATTAGAAGTAACTCGATCAGCATATTAAAATGCAACTGGTCTGCCAAGCCGCTTTTTGGTGGAAACCACCTGCAGACCTGATATCAGTGTGGTCGATTGGTAGGTTTATCATTGTGTTTTATTGCACCCAAATGTATAAAAATATGGTAGACGGATCAGGAAGACAAAATGGTAAACTTACCAGTCAACCACAGCATGGGATTTGTAGGTGTTTTCCACGAAGCTATGACTTGGCACATCAGTGGCATTTTAATTTGCAAATCGAGTTTTAACTAATCCTGTAATTTCAGCCGTCAACTGGATGAGGTGATGCTTTGTACACCTGGCTCCCGCTTTATTACTAAGATACTGAAAAATACGTTTAATTATTACAAAAAACACAACTTTACAATCAGTGAGATTTGTGGTACTGCTGTTTACTGATAAGGGCATAGATATCAGGGTTTAAACTCGTTAATTTTAACATTAAGTCACTTTGTACACATAGTTTATTTCTGTATTTGTTTTTAAAAAACAATGAAGTAGAAAAAGCTCGTTCACACAAGTATGTCGTGTTGAACGACATCAAGAACTAACAGTTAATTTAGAGATTTCTTGATACTCTGCACGTACATTCATCCAGAAGGATATTAAGGATTTTTTCTTGAAAACTGTCTTTAAAGAAGAATCGCAATATAGCTCTATTAGCTCTATTAGCTATTAGCTGTTGAGAGTTTTGACCATTTCAAATGTTCCTTTTCGAAAGGATTTCTTATCCAAAAGTAACCATCGTCAAATTTTGGAAAGTAGCTCCTAAAAAAATTATTAGTAAACGAATAGAACACATTTAACTTTTAACACATAACGATATTTAAAATCTTCACGATACTTGAAATAAAAAAGAAATAGTATTTGAAAATAAATGAGGCCCACAACTTACTTATAATGTACTGAAATTTTTAAAAATTACCTGAGGGCAGACGCCAAGGCTTCAAGGTATTCTTTGATAACATTTGCAGTTTCCTTGTTGAGTTTTTTTTCGTTTGATTCAAGGAAGTCATGCAAGACAGGAAATCATGAAACTATTTTCTTCAACTTTGCAGGTACATCATTCGAGTTTTTTTAATCATTGCATCGACTTTGTCCTGGACGTAAAACCTGTTGATATCCTTTCCTTGCATTATCAGGTTCATCACATTGAGTGCATTGAAAATATCAGCCAAATAAGCAAGACGTTTTAGCCAGTTCTCACCACAAACACACTCAATAAAGCATCTTATGGGTTTATAGTCACTTTCGTGCTCCAATAAAAACATTCTTAATTCGTCACGAAGTTCAAATAATCTCGTCACTACTTTACCTCTCGACAGCCATCGAACTTCACAGTGAAGGAGAAGTTGTTTATGTTCACTGCCCATTTTGTTACACAACACTCCAAGCAATCTTGAATTTTTAGGCCGTGCTTCGATAAAGTTAACAATTTTCACAGCATCGTCCAGATTTTTCTTTAGGCACTCATCCAAACCTTTTACTGCCAGAGCCTCTCGATGAAGGCAGCAATGATTCCAATGCACCAAAGGAGCCACTAACTTAACTTTGGCCACTAAACCTGAATAAATGCCGGACATAGCACGTGCACCATCAGTTGTCAGACCTACACATTTTGACATTTCGTTTTCTTTTTAAAAAAAGTGTCAACACATTTAAAAAATTTCTATCTCGTAGTTCTTGTAGGCAAGGACTTGCAAAACAACATTTCTTCTACCACAAAATCGTTGAACTCAAAACGAACAAAAGCTAATAAATTTTCTTGACCAGCAACATCTGTGCTTTCATCAGATTGTAGCGAAAAATAATCAATATGCTTCAGAGTTGAAATCATTGTTTCCTCAACCCAATTAGACATTTCATCGATTCTCCTTTTTACAAAAGTGTTTGATAAAGGGATTTCACTTGTTCTTTTTCACATTTTTCCATCAAACAAAGTATTAGATATTATTTTTGTTGCAGGTAAAATAATTTCCCCACCTATTGTGTGAGCAGCTCCCCGCTTTGCTATTAACAAGGGTAATTGGTAAGACGCTATGGTTATTTGTTTTGTTGGCCTGGCACTGACTTTTCCATAGTTGATTTGGTCGTAAGATAATGTCATTTTTTATTTTGAAAGAATTCAAGAGGCTTACCTGTGCACTCAGGATGCTTGGTTGACAAATCCCTTTCAAGTTTTGATGGCTTCATGCTTTCATTGGACAAATTTTAACAACAGATCACGCACTGAGGTATTGGCTCCTCTTCAGTACCCGAAAACACAAACCCGTATTTCAAATAATCCGGGTTATACTTTCGCAGATACGTTTTTTGATTTTTCGCGCTGCCTGCATTGTGATTACAAATACTTGGTTGTGGTTCAGAAATTACTTCAAACTTATCATTACTATCCGTGTAAGTTGAAGTTTCCTCACCATTTGGATACTCTCTTTTTCGGCACGATCCAGTCCTCAACCAGCTTTCTATAATCTCATTAAATCCACTCTCAATCAAAACAAAACGCAAAACAATAGCTCACTCTCACAAGTAGAGAAAGACTGTTTCGATCAAAGACTTTAGTTTTGTTTCAAGAATGAACAATAATGAAAGAAAGAAAATTGCATGTGGTATGAGCGCATCTACGTTCTAGAGCGGGGCGGGAGAGGAGGTGTTCAGAGGTTGCCGCTGCTATATCTCACAACGAAGTTATTGCATAATACCGGCTGACTGTTTAAGAAAACTTTTTTTTTTTTTTTTTTTTTTTTTTTTTTTTTTTTTTTTTACAAAGATTTAATTTAAGCTAATAGCTTTCACGATTTTTTGCACTTGTAAAATATCGTTTTATATTTTTAAATAGATGCAATAAAAGATAGATTTATGTGGTAAAAAACCTGGATTGTTCCGCGACCCACCAAACCACACGGGTTGGGAACCGCTGCATTAAGGGAAATCTTTTATCGCAGCAGGCTATACAGCGTCCCGGGAGAAACTGCATCGATTTTAAACCCACTAACGCTATGATACAAAAACATACTATTCATATGTATAAAAATGATGATATTACATTTATACTTTCTGATCCATATTAAAAATAGGATTTCTTTCAAATTCTGGCCTTTATTTTTTTGCTGTAGTAACATTTAATTTTTTACCGTAATTTTACCATAGTTCAAATATTTTTTTAAAATTTAATTTTTAATTGCAATGGAGCACACGCTCCGGTGGCAATTTCCCTGCACACCCAACTTCCCGCTATCCTTCACTCACCTACATTTGCCCTCTACAAATTTTAATTTTAAATTCTTTTAACGTTTTCGGTAGGTTATTCATCATTCCCCTTGGTAACTCATTCCAATCCCTGACACCCTTACCTAAAAAAGAAAATCTTCCTACACCCTTTGCCTGAAATCGAGTGCCAGCTTGTGGCCATGGTCATCTTTTCCCTTCCATGAACTACTTTTCATACCTACTGCAATATCTTTCCATGCCTCATCGCCATTATACGCCCTGTACACTCCCATTACCCTCCTCATCCTCCTCAACCTACCACATAATTTCGGAAAATCTACCGTAATTTTTGAAAAATTCTACCAACAGCTTGATTTCAGGGTTGGCAACACTGGTACCAAGGTATGGAGGAAATAATTTAATATATTTCTGGACATAAAATTAAGAGATACGGATCACATTGTAATTGGGACCTTCACTCCTTGCACAAAAAACTAAAAAAAAAAAAATCTGTTTCTATTTAATATTTTGACTTAGAATATTTAGTTTTTCAGTTATCTTAAATGCAGTATATAAACGGAATACTTGAATCAGATATAGTAAGCATTACTGATACTTTATTTACTGTAAAAATGATGCTTTTGAAGCGTTTGACTAAAGACTAATATACTGATCTCTGGGTTGTTTATATTTAATTTGTCTTTGGTTATATATTCCCGGTTTCATGAATTTTGATAAGTATAATTAAATGGAAATCGTTATTCAAACCACTACATAATATATTAATTCAATAAGAGTAACAGAATGGTAATATTTATGCTAAGTAATTTTTGTGTTTAGTATCGATAGTATTGGGTTTTCACAACACTATGTCACCGCAATTTGATAGTGAACATTGATAATCAATTATATCGCTTACCGGTAATTATCGAGATATCGCAAGTCAAAATCAGTTACGTGTATAGTTCCTTGTGCCTTTGGCGACGTTTTTAATCTGCTCCAGGCCGCATCTCCCCCTATCCACAAGAATAAACTTTTCATCGCGAAACAGCAATGTATTAATGCGCGTGTTTCAGTACTCTTGAACTTCAAACTGAAGTGGTATTATGGAATTAATTGTTATAATTTATATTAAGGGTACTTTGTATCCTGAACTAGACAATGTCGTCATTATCAAAAAAGTATTTATCGATGCATTTAATGCGTTGATGTGTATCAGCATCGTTTTATTTTGTATAGATTGAGATCACTATAGATTGAGCTTATGTCGAAATTCAGCCTGAACCATAATGTTCTTGGAACAATAAAAGGCATAAGGCATTCAATTATTGTTAGTAATTAATAAGCTGCTTTAATGAGTGCCATGTTACTGATGACGTGTAATCTCCAAAACAATACCACCGCTGTGCATGTCGAACCTATATTTTCATGTGGCAATGGCGTCATATTTTTCTCTGGTCCACGCCGTATTTCAATGTAACCACTTCAGTTTTGAGATACAATGAAGAAACATGGATCGAAATTCAGGTGGGTCAGTTATAAGCAAGAAATACATTTTATTACCCACGGCATGAAAATGTAAACATATGGTATTCGAAAACTTGCCAGCAATTTTAGATTAATTGTTGTAAATGCTATCGTTGGCAGCAATGATATTTTTATAAATGGCAGTCGAATGTACTGCAAAAACTATCGCAGACGGTAACTTTCGTGTTGCCTTATGTCTAAAGCACATTTTTTTTTTGCATTAATAGGCACTATGTATCCTCCGGAAAATGTGTCCCAAATTTCTGACCAAGGTATGGCCTTATTGGACCGTTAGCGATTATGTTTCATGTAGCTTTAATTTCTTATTTTATTGTGTGTTAAAATATAAAAATAACAAAAAAACTTTCGAAATATAGTACGAAAACCGAATCAAAGGTAGTAACTAAAAAAAAGGAAAATCTTGAAATGAAATCTATATTTTTTGCTTCCCCATGTTAGTAATTGATACTAAATTAAAAAAGCTCAGAGTATTTCTATACACGCCAAGACTCAAGAGTGCAAAGTAGCGGGTAAATGCTAGTTGTGAATACGAACGTCTTCTAATTAAATAACTCTGCAGAAATTAGTTTATCTTTTGGCGAGTAAATTTTCTGGTATTCATTGAGTACCGCACCTATCGTTGCGATGGCTCAAATCAAGTTTAATTTTTTAGTATTTTTAATAAGTCTCCTATTTTCTTCATCAAAGTTGCTTGCTTGTGACAATTGTTTTGCTAGGCGCAGGTGGTTCGAATTCCTGTGCTGGAACAAATCTCTAAAATTCGGCATTTTGACAGCAGGGTGAGAAACTTGGTGTGCATAATTCCTGATCATCAAAAGGCGTCTCCATAATGCGTATGAAGTAAAAGAACACAACACTGTTGCTTCGCCTTTAGAGTGGAAGAGTTGAAGTTCGAAATTGCAGGCCCGCATAAACAAGCTCCGGATTTCACCCATTTTCTTGTTACCGGTAAGTCTTTCCGTGCTTCTGGCTTTATACCTCGTCGACGTCGCGGTGGGAAAAGACTGGGGGCTGAAAATGGGAATGAATTCGGCCATGGCCTTTAAAGGAACCGCACCGACATTCGCCTGGAGTGATTTGGAGAGACCATAGAAAACCCAAATCTGGATGGCCGCACGGGGACTTGTACCCACGTCCTCCCGGATGCGGGGCCAGAGCGTTACCGGTACAGCTCACCAACCACACTCGGTTTTCGCCTGTCATCTGAAGACTACAAACACACACCCTTATAACACACATCCATCAGTTGTGTATATAAAATCTTGTCGTGTTATTATCGATGATAACAAGTGACAGTGCAACACAGGACGGACACAACACTTAATTAAAACCACCCATGCCCTAGGCCGGACTCGAACCGGTGACTCCTGCAACGCGAAGCCAGCTTGCTAGCCCCGTGCTACCGGGGCCGGCCACAGAATATTTCAATTGTAATGGGAATATCAGTGCGAACCTTCTTAGTAAGAATAGTAAGAGTTTGTGAAGTAGCTGGGGATGGTTATGTTTTAGCAGAATTATTTATAGATTTTTGAAGATATACAGATCTATTGGTCACTAAGTGAGTTTAACTCTTTATTAAAGTAATGAAAACTTTACCACCACTATGACAAGACACTATTCAAGTAAGGAAGTTTTTGACAGCTTTTAAGTTAACATTTTTTCCCTTGAACAGTCAAAGATATACATTACACTTAATCTGAAGTTTATGGAAGCACATTACATTAGGAAAATGTCATTGTTGTTTTAGCATTATAGCGAACGAGCTGGACTGCGATTTCCATGAGTTTATATACACAGCTCGATACCAACAAAAGCGCAGACTGTCTCTTCTGGAGGACCAACAATAACGTAAACAATAGAAAGTGTACAAAAACAATGAAATTATTCAAAATTAGTTAAAATTATATCGAAACAATAGATGTTAAATGAAATTTGCCATATTATTTAGAAGCTTTAAATATGCTGTTGACGTGGCTAAGTGGTTAAGTTGTCTGACTGGAGACTGAAAGGTCACAGGTTCGAATCCCTGTCTCGATGGTTTTTAAAAAGCCCTTAAACCGACACTCATCTCTGGCACAGCTTGTTTTTTAATGTGAAGTACGCCAGAACGTTTCCGTCTTACCGGCTCAGGTTAGGTTAGGTAAAGAGGAAAGAATCTGGCGGTCCTACCTCTGATACCAGGCTTAGTATGCCTCCTTCGGTAGGGTCCAACTAACCTTCCAGTTGAGGACCACGCTTAGTTTAAGATAATGTTGACAACATTGAACATTTTATATAATATACGTTAGGAAGAAAAATCACTCTAAATATGATGGCTCGCACAGTATTCGCAACTAATGTTCTTTAATTAGTGCACCAGGTACTGAAATAATTTTATCGCCTTTAAAAAGTTATTTTATGCATTCACAGCATTTTCAAACGACATACACATCAAATCACTACAAATTCATGCAATAGTTCTCATATTTACAACCAAGCACTTCGCTTATTTATCAGACACAAACTTATTCACAAGGATGGTAATCAAAAGATACTGGTCGTTAGGAATATTACAGGTTGCTTTAAGGGATAATACCTGCACAGCTAAATGCTTCCTCCTTGGAATGTTGGAATGTAGACTTGGTAGCTAAAGTTTATTAGTGTGATAAACATTATCAAGAATAAAAGTGACGTAATTGGCAATGGACGATGTGATTGAGTGCCTCCAATCATTATCTTGTAAAATACTGGAAGTGATAATTAGACTGAGAACACTGCTATAATTACAGTATATATAAAGGTAGCTGTAATAAAGTTCAAACAAACTCATTTGAGCTAAATTATAATCTGCAGACATATTACAGACAACATCAAATTGCGTATGATACCTCGACGAGAGGCAAAACTTGTTGGAAAATGAACAAAAATTTCAGCAGCTGCTTTGGCGGTTTAGTAAATACGTAACATTTTATTACTGTCACTCTGTTCAGGAGCTTCGCACGTTTCCCTTTAAAGACTAGCCGATATGTTACAATTAATACCAGTGTTTTCTGTAATCGACTTTTACTAATGGATCGTATTATATGCTTCTTTCGCTGGGAACGGAAAATGGTCTAAATATGTGGGGAAAAAATGATGTCATTTGACAACTGGCGTTATGGAACGGTTCTAATGTTCCAGAACAAATTTTTCGCTATACCAAATGCGATGTTGGAGTGCCACAGTTTCTTAAAAACCTTTTACTATCATGATCAAAAGTGCTTCAAAGTAACACTGGTACATGTGAGATATACAACCTATTTACTTAATATTTTATTTCTAATTTTTATTTTATGTTTAGTTTGAAAGTGCTTATGGAGTTTCTGCTATCATTGCAGATCTTATCTTAATTAATAAGAAAAATACGAAACTGAATATGTTAGTGAACTGTGGTTTGAAATTAAAAGACAATTAGTTAGATAAAACTAGTATCAGAATTACTGACAGTCACAACTAATATTCAGACATTCCGACTGGAAACCTGTCAGTTCTCAACACTTATATCATTCTTGTACTATTTGATTCTAAGCATCAGAGAAAAATAAATGGGCATCTCAAGTCCAATTTTCACTATCGCTCATGAATGAAATAATGATGTATTTTGAAATCCTACCATAGGTGGAATTACGATACTTATTTATTTTATATTGTTTTCCAAATTAATCTAAGGCAGTCATAGGAAAATGTTATAATTCTCCTTAAAACATCAGTTTCAAGGAGAATGATATGAAAAATGTACGGTTTGAAGTGAAGCAAGCAGTGTACCCCATCCTTTTAAGAACAGGATTTAAAAAATTCATCAGTAGTTGGTATCGTGATAATATGTAGCAACTAAAACATTTCTTTCGTTAACCGCAATATCGCTTAAAATTTAATAAGAACGCTCGTTTTTTTCGTACAAATATCTTTAAAACAAATTGTGTTTGAGTATATTTAAGGATTGATTACTTTATTTATAAGGAAGCTTTAACGTAAACTGCAATTTGAATATCGTAAGCTGTATTTAATGGCTTCATGAGAGAGTTATGTGAGAGTTTGGAACTTACCCGTTCAGTGCAGAATGAAACACAAAATAAACAAAGCAGTTAATCTGAACAACACAAAGTACTGTACATCCAAATAGCTAGAATAAATCCATAAAAAGTAGTATTAACTGGTTCTGCTTCTACTTTCTCCACATTTGATAATAATTCTTCGTTTAATTTTCATCCAGAAATAATGGTAAACGTGTATCTTATACAGGATGAGTATTCTCTGCATCCGCCTTCTTTATTCCAAGGACTTCTAAATCAGTTCCTTTATCGTTTAAGCTGCTGTATGTATACTACACTAAATCCTGCAAAACAAATATCGTCTCCCTCCACAGAACCCTTCAAAACCTATGTTTTATATCCCTAATGTGGTTCCCATATTATTCCTCCATAATTAAGCAAGTGCCCACAAAAAGTTTTGTTATCTACTTCCACGCTATATCCCTCATCACCCACTTCAACCAACCAAAGACTTTCAAACTGCCATCTCCACAAAGTATCCTCCCGACTTAATTATTCTTAAATGATATACCAAGATACTTACAACTAGTGTCTTCAAAAACCTTATTTTTAGTCCTTTATATCAGCGTTTCTCAACCTTTTCAACCCGTGGGCTATTAAAATGTAATGCTAATCACCACCTACTTCCACTGGCCTAATTTTTAACTACCCTACGAATTATTATGGGCACAAACCCTGGTCCCATAAGAAACACTCATAAAACGACCATTAACATAAATTTTAAAGCTACACTTCACTCTTTGATACCAGGTTATTGCAGTAACCATGCAGTCATATCCTAATATCCTGGAAATACCAGATTTTTCCTGGTCGTTGAAATGTTCACGGTTTTTATAAAGTTTGTTTGGTAGGCTTATGGCTTAAACTCTCTTATATAATTTTACATTTTACAGTACGGACACTGTATCCAATTTATGTCAACAAATTTTACTAATTTAATTTTTCAATTCAATTAAAACTAATTTCTTAAAATTTTGCTTGCTCACCCCCTGCACCTTCCTCGTGGTCCACTGGTTGGTGGGACACACTGCTCTTTACAATCATAGCCCAACCTGTTGGCTCAGTAGGCTGCGGCGTTGACGCGGCGTTAGCTGTTTCGAGTCCCAGTGGTGGAATAAATGTTCACTATCAGGACTTGGCCGGCAGGGTAAAAGAAGTGGTGGTACAGATATCCTTATCACCAGATTGTGCATCAGAAGTGCTGGGTTAAATCCAAACGTTTCCTCAGTGCGTTTGGAGTGAGGGTTAGGAACACTTAATGGTGATTAGAACGTCGAAAGGTAACGTTAAGCCTGGCAGCTCCAGGGTGTCTTTCGGGAGAGTAGGTCACAATGGGCTGACACTTGGTTTCACCCTCTGTCCCTTTCATCCCACCGAGCATGGCGGTGTAACGGTTAGCGTTCTCGCCTCGCATTCGGGAGGACGGCGGTTCGAATCCCCGTCCGGGCATCCAGATTTGGGTTTTCCATGGGTTCCCAAATCTCTCCAGGCAAATTCCGGGATGCTTCCTTCAAAAAGGCCATGTCCGAATTCCTTCCCCCCATCCTTTCCCGTCTCTAAAGACCTCGCTGTTGAGAGACATAAAGCAGTTAAAAAAAATCTAAGTCACGTGAGTGCAGATGTCATAAATGATACTCCAGCAAAGTATACATAACATGTACATTTATTTACAATTTTACAGAATAGACAGTTAATCCTTCCATTGACTCCCTGAGCTTATTATAAGTGCAAGTCAGTTATTCCTTTCTTCTAATGCCCGAATAGTTATCCCTTTTAGCTTGCATAATGTCTGAAGTGGCCAAGCTACATTTTCCAAAAGTGGCTTCGTCCCACCTGTTGTATTGAAGATGATGATGGATGCTGTTAGGCTGC
This sequence comes from Vandiemenella viatica, assembly GCA_031002005.1. NCBI lineage: Eukaryota > Metazoa > Arthropoda > Insecta > Orthoptera > Morabidae > Vandiemenella > Vandiemenella viatica. Next base: position 300,125,730 of record CM061920.1, on the reverse strand, counting down.
TTCCATCTGCTACTGCCGGCGGCCGACTGCCCACCTCCGGTCTGCCAAATCGACTTAAAGACAAGACCAAAGAGCGACTCTCTCTGCTCCGTACACGCTGGTTTTGATCCTCTGTTACCCACTATTTGCCTGTGGTAGGGAGGCTTCTCCAACCAATAGCTGCCTCCATGACTCCCATCCTTTGGCAAATGACATCGTTTTTCCGTTTTAGCTATTTTTAGAAACTCAGTAATTTACAAAATTTAGTAAACAACGCCAACATAAAATTATATTCAGATTTGTATTTATTGATTCTTGTACACCGAATTCTAATATCCAATCTATTACAAAAGTTCTTATTACTGAAGTTGCTATTTCATCTTCTGATGGAATTACACAGGAAAAAACATTAAAAAAAGGCATCTGTGATGATGGGAATGTTACTGCAACGTGATTTTCAACTGCTAACATATATACCAACTCTTTCAAAATGTTCCGTTGTTGAAGTACACCTTGCACCTTTCCCCTAGCTTTTCCATTGCCTTGTCTCTCGTTACACTTTATACAAGTTTATACATATTTTATATCATTTCCTTTAAAACCCGGCATTCGCTAATTAGTGGTTTTCCAATGGCAGTACTTCCCCTCATCTCTCTCTCCAATAAATCAAGGATCCCTTGTGTGTAATATGTCATGCCCATTTGAATTTTTTTTATTTGAATTTAGTTTTTTATCTGCATATGTAATAACCTTGCTATTGTTTGTATTTATCTTCATCCCATGTAGACCTATTCGGCTAGATATCTTGTCCAGATCACCATGCAGCTGTTCACAGTCTTCTCCTATTTTGATCCTATTATATAACATAATGTCGTCTGCAAACATCCTATTTTCTGACAGTAAACAGTCAACAGAAATCATTCATTAGAATAACAAATAGCAATGAACCAAAGTCACTACTCTGTGTTATTTTCATTTTTAACTCATCTTCTTTGGATATTGCATTTCCTAGCCAACTTTATGCTTTCTACCTTTGAAGACATCTATTACCCAACAAATCAATTTTTTATCCACTCCAAAGGTTTTTACCACCATTTTTTGCCTAACTTTGTCAAATGTCTTAGAAAGATCTAGTGTTACACTATCAGTCTGATATCCCTTGTCCACTTCATCCGAAATATCTTGAATATAGCCCACTAACTGAGATTCACATGAGTATCCTTCGCTATAGCCATGTGGCGATTTCAAAAACCAGTTTAATTCTTCAGAGACATATTTCCATTTATTTAGCTACCCTATTTCCCGAATATCTTTTATGGATTGGAATTGTGATACCATTTTTCCAGTCCTCAGGTAAACAGCTGCCTCCAAATTTATTCAACATACTACTCCAATGTGTTGATTTAAATAAGTTCATACTACAACATTTGTGCCTACTTAGTTTACTTAGCATATCCATGCATCTAAATTGTAATTTCCTAATCTGAGCCGAGTATGGTGAGTGAGTGGTAAGGATCTGGCCGCGCTTTCGGGAGGACGCGGGTTCGAATCCCCGCCCGGGAATCCAGATTTGGGATTTCCAAGGTTTCCCCAAATCAGGATAGGTGTATGTCGGGATGCTTCCTTCAAAAGGACATTGCCGAATTGCTACCCGTTCCTTGTCTCCAGTCCTTTCCCGCCTCTAATAACATCTACTTCGACGATGCGTAAAACCATAACCAAAATAAAACAAAAATCGTAACTTGTATATGTGAAAAATATTTGCTATGAGTTTGTTCCTTTCATTTCTAAATAATCCAAAAAATAACGAACTTGTGACTCATTAGAAGCGTAAATTTCAAAAACTTCTTAACTGCTGTGGATCAAAGATTCAAATATCTTCATTGAACGTGATGGGTTAGTGGTAAGACTTGTCCTCCCATTCGGGAGGTCACAGTTTAAAATTCCCCGTCTGGCCGTTCACTGGAATAATTCACGATGGTGCTGTACCTTCAATAGGCGATGATAAAATTGTTTCCTTGATAGCCCCCAATCTTTTCCCGCTTCTAATGACGTCGACAAAGCGTAAAGGCATAAAAAATCAATCATATTTTACTATAAATAAATTATTTTTAAATTTTCAGTTAAAAATGGACGCCAAAATTCTCATTTTTAGATACCATATAGATTTAACAATTGGATGATCAAATTTTTCCACTAGTTGCCATCAAGCCAAAAACTACGTACAATCCAATTAGAATTCCCTATTCCATGGACCCTCTCTTCCTGTACAATTTTTATGTGTCGGACGGAATATAAAGACCAAAGTAACACAAAATGAAAATATTCTATGAGTAACTGACGAGCGTTATATCCGCTGAATGTTACGACTTATAAGGGCTGAACTTTGGTCATTAACCCATCAGTCTTACAGAAAAATTCAGAAAAAATAAATTTGACAATAACTACAACAAATTTTTTTGTATTATATTTCAACGTCTAGTTTATTAGTGCCGGGAAAGGATGGGGATGCAAACAGGAAGAAGGAATTCAACCACGGCCTTCTACAAGAAACATCCTGGCAAATTATCGCTCATCTACTTAATGCTGTAATTCGTACTGTTAACATGCAAAAACGTTAACATTCCTTATTATTTTTCCATCGCAAACATGTATAGAAGTGCACGTTATATTCGTTTCTCCATACGTGTAACGTGAAGCACATTGACCATCGCCAGTTGACGCCTGCGCACCGACAGCTATTGTAGCTGACACCACACAACCGCCTCCTATGTTTAAATGTGAACATCGAAAAAGTACTCTTCAAAAGTCACCCAGCGTAGGTTCTGCGTTATACGTATTTTCAATTCAGTATTTCACTGTTTAACGTCATGAAACAATTTTTGAAAGCATCTAATTGAGTGGAAGATATGGCAATGCATAGAATTTGAAATTCATGAGTGATACTGTTGGTGACGTCATAAGCAGTCGACCAATAACAACGCATGGGGCAGGCATATAACTGGGCCAGGACGTTGTTCCTCTCTCTCAGTTGTCTACGAAGTGTTGTGTACGGTGTGTTGCTTCGTTTGCCAACCAACGTTGTCGAGATGAGGGAGATAGTTCATGTTCAAGCTGGCCAGTGTGGAAACCAGATTGGAACAAAGGTTAGTAAAAATCGGAAGTCTAAAATTATATTTTTTTTTTTCGTTTGTGTTGTAACATGGCAGCATTATTCGTCTCACCGTTGCTAACGGTTTAATTCTAGACTGTTATGTTAAACGCTACAAAATTGATGCGTATGTCTTGCAGTGTTTGTTGTAATGTGTTCTTCACAGAACTTTGCAGAAGTTATAAGAAATTTAAGACAGTAAAATGTTTTCTCTGCATGCAAAAGCCTCATATTTATTGCTTCTACGAAATTTTTCTGTCGTCGTCACTTTTTTACCTAAGCAATATCTAGCAAGAAAACAAAACGGTTGACAATAATACTTACATCGGTAATAGAATGTATTTTACCTCAGTTGTAGGGAACTATTTCGTCCTGTACAGTAACGGGCGTTTCAACATGTTTAGGGGGTTGCTATGTATAAAGTTCTTAATATTTGTGTACCTATTTCAGGTAAACTAGCATACTAGTTTGGATTTGGTATGTATATGTTCAAAACGAAAACCGCTGAAGGTGCGGATTTTCTAGTACAATAAAAGAGGTAAATGATCTAGGCCTTCTATGTCTCTATTCGTAATATAGAATTAAGAATAAATGTTTAGCAGTGAAACTTCGTTACACCAAAATTCGTCTGACTTCGAGCAGCTTACAAATAATTTGCTAATTGTGTAATTGCATCAGAATTACTGTTAGTTGCAACAAATGTCAAAGCTATTAAAACCGGATTACTAACATCTTTAAAATTTATCTAGGTGAGACCTAAATAGAAATTGAAGTAATGTTTTGTTTCTGTATAGTGCATTTTTTTTTTTTTTTTTAATTTGTGCCTGGGTAAGAAAAATACTGATTTAGCGTTATTGGTAACGGAAGGGAATGTAAAAGTTGACTTCACATTTCGGCGCAGTTGGAAGCTCGTGGGTTTTATCAATCTTTTAGTTTCAAAGAAATTAATACTGAAATTTTCTTTAGTTTTCGTGCACTTTGTCAAAGAAACCCAAGAAGCTAATGCCATGGCAGCTGCCATGGGTAAACACTGGATCGCGATACCACTTCAACCACTTACCGCTTCGCAGACAATAGTGTTGTAAACACAAATATCAACCTGATGTATATGACGTCATTGTTTTTCAGTGTGACTTAGTCTCCGCTAAGAAACAAATGTCACTTACGGGTATTCGGACAGTGAGAAATTTAATATCAGAGTTCTGTTAACTGAAAATATTGTTTACTGTATGAAGCTAAATATTTATTGGAAATTTTAATCGCTGTTTTGAAGATGTACCGTATGGTATCTGTATCTAGAATATTGTCCCATTCTATATTGCGGTACGTTATGTCATTACGAATTTCAAAATTCAATTTTAGATTTTACATTCATTAATTTACACATTGCGTGTGATAAAAAAAAAAAAAATCAAATTATGTACATCCGGTTTCTCCATAGAATGAACTAAACCAATCCGCGTAATTTTATATTGCGATAACCATATTGCATTTCCTCGCCCCCCCCCCCCCCCCTAACAGCATCATTGCTAGGAATAACATGACGGTCTATTTTGAGAAACTATCTATCATTTCTAGTTGCAAAGTGAACGGGAAATTCTCTAAACGGCGGGCGACGATTGCCTTTCGTTCGTAGTAGGCTCGTAGATTTAAGTTGACGAGAGAAATACTGCTGCGTCATATTCAGCAACATAACGCCTACATACTACTCTCCATCCGCAATTGTTTACATTACGAGGCGCTAGGTGGTTGTAGCGGTATATCACTAGTTTAGCCGTTGCCATTTTGAATATATGAATAGTTATTGGCGTATTTTAATATGAACTTTGTATATTTCAGTTCTGGGAAATCATTTCGGATGAGCATGGAATTGATCCCACCGGAGCATATAATGGACAATCGAAACAGCAGTTGGAAAGGATTGATGTATACTACAATGAATCTTCTAGGGGAAAGTATGTTCCCCGTGCCATCCTTGTTGACTTGGAGCCCGGCACAATGGACTCTGTTCGATCTGGTCGCTTTGGTGAACTGTTCCGCCCTGACAATTTTGTGTTTGGCCAGAGTGGTGCAGGAAACAACTGGGCCAAAGGCCACTACACAGAAGGTGCAGAGCTCGTGGACTCTGTACTAGATATCGTTCGTAAAGAAGCGAAGAGCTGTCATTGTCTGCAAGGCTTCCAGATATCACACTCACTTGGTGGTGGCACTGGATCTGGGATGGGGACACTGCTGGTCTCTAAAATTAGAGAGGAATATCCAGACCGGATTATGAACACGTATTCTGTTGTCCCGTCGCCTAAGGTACGTATTTCGTCTATTAAGTTACTGCTTTACATTTAGTATTTTATAACTTGGGTAGCAGCAGTATTGTACTAACAGAAACATAAGTTTGTAATACTGAAGGTTTTCTCGGCTTTGAATGTGAATAAAATCCTCTGGTAACAAGCCAAGTGAATCCATCTATAACGCTAAATTTCAGTGGTAATTGTCATGTGACGATGGCGGCTGAGTTTTAATACAGCCGAAACGTTCTGTTTTATCAATGGACTTTCTCGACTAGTTACCCTAGAGCGGTGTTTCTCAAACTTTTAAGGGCACGTACCCCATAAAATTTCCCAGGCGTTGGCGAACCACCTTGAGAAAAAAACTGCGATTTTTTTTTCCGCTCCACTACTAGCAACAATGAGCAATATTCACCACTGTGCATTTAATTTAATTGCAATGGAGCACAGGCTCCGGTGGCAATTTCCCTACACACCCATCTTACCCCTATCCTGCACCCACCTACATTTGCCCTCTACAAATTTTATCTTTAAATTCTTTCAAAGTTTTCGGTAAATTATTAATCATTTCTCTTGGTAACTCATTCCAATCCCTGACACCCTTACCTTAAAAAGAGATTATACGCCATTACGGAAATATTGTCTTGCCTGCGATCAAATAGCGAACCCGTAGGAGTTCGCGTACGCCTTTTTCAGAAACGCTGCCATGAAGGATTTTATTCAGAATGATAGGTTGGTACTGCAATCAAAGAGTCGGCTTATTTAGTACACAGATAAAAAAAAGGTTGATTATTATAAGGTGGGGAAAGAATTGCATGTTGAAGACTTAAAATATAAATGTCTTAGCATGTCATTTGACAACAAACTGGTCTAAATAAATTCGACAGGTAATTGGGGGAGGGGGGAGTTTAACTCCTGTACTTGTTGGGAGAAAGTAAACGAAATGGTTTTCATAACATTGTCCAGAACATTGCTTGAATATGATGGTGTAGTATGGAATCCACATTTTTGGCTATCAGATACAGGGGTTGGAGGGGGGTGGAAACAAATGCTGCCAGATTTGTCTCTGGAACTTACTGCAGAACACAATCGGTAAGTGATATGAGAAACGGGCTGGAATGATGTTCATTCGAAGATAGGAGCGTGAAGTCGCTGAAGTGTGCAAGGCTAATATTGGAGGTCGGTCTTTTGGGAAAATTTTCTTTGGTAGGTGAAAGGGTCAGGGGATGGAAAAAGTTACAAAGAGAAGTGATGAATAATTTGCAAAACTAAAATTTGCACAGGGTAAACGTAGGTGAGTACAGGGATAATGGGGGGTGGGGGGAGAGAAATGTGAGTGTCGGGGAAATTGCCAGTAGTGTGAGCGTTTTAAAGCTATCAGAAGGTATTTAGTTTGATTTTAATCTATTCTGAGCACGATTCCTGTTACTGGTTGTTTAATAGATAAATTTTTACTCATTCTGTTCTTGTAGTCCGTGTAAACAGATTTGAAACATTTGATTTGTAGGTACCATATTAGCTCGGATAATTTTAAGCTTTCTAAATTAGTGTCAATTCTTTTTATTAGAAACTGATAATGGGTTTCTCTTTTAGACATAAACTTGTAGGCAAAGAGCACTGTTAATTTATAGTAATTTTATCAATAACGTAAGTTGATAAATAGTATAAAAGCATAACATTAAGCTGTTACTGATTTTCCACACTACTTGCAGGTTTCAGACACTGTTGTTGAGCCTTACAACGCAACGCTCTCTGTACATCAGCTGGTTGAAAATACTGATGAGACATTCTGTATAGATAATGAGGCGCTGTACGACATCTGTTTCCGCACACTAAAGATGGTCACTCCAACCTATGGTGATCTGAACCACCTGATTTCCCTGACCATGTCTGGAGTGACGACATGTCTCAGGTTCCCAGGTCAGCTCAACGCTGATCTGAGAAAGCTTGCAGTTAACATGGTGCCTTTCCCTCGTCTTCACTTCTTCATGCCTGGATTTGCACCACTCACGTCTCGTGCCTCTCAGCAGTATTGTGCTTTGAGTGTTGCAGAGCTTACCCAGCAAATGTTTGATGCCAAAAATATGATGGCTGCCTGTGATCCACGCCATGGACGTTACCTCACAGTTGCAGCCATATTCCGTGGTCCCATGTCTATGAAGGAAGTGGATGAACAAATGTCAAACGTTCAAAATAAGAATAGCAGTTATTTCGTTGAGTGGATTCCAAACAACGTGAAAACTGCAGTCTGCGATATTCCTCCTCATGGAATGAAGATGGCAGCCACATTTATAGCCAATTCCACCGCTATTCAGGAGCTGTTTAAGCGAATCTCTGAACAGTTCATTGCTATGTTCCGCCGAAAAGCCTTCTTGCATTGGTATACTGCAGAAGGTATGGACGAGATGGAATTCACGGAAGCAGAGTCTAATATGAATGATCTAATATCTGAATACCAACAGTATCAGGAGGCCACAGCAGACGAAGATGCCGACTTTGATGACGAACAGGAAGAAGAATATTTGCAAGATTAAGTTGTAATATTTATAAATTTTTTTTTATTCACATTTTGTAAAATTCCAATGTCTAAAATGTTTCTTCTATTCAAAGCATTAATAGTTTAAATTGTGCCAATGATTACATTTTTCTAACTGATCTTTATCTGTAATATTGTTTCATTGTTAGTAATAAAGCATTTTCAGAATTTGTTTTTATTTTGTATTCAGTTTTTGTCTTGTGAAACAAGTTACATAGTGCAGAAATATTTGCCTTAATATTTTTGATGAATATAGTTCTTAAAAATAGCTTATGACTATTGAATGGTTATTCGGTAACATTATGGGCCACGTGCAGTTCTAACACATATTCTTGCCCTAGGTTTATTCATTTTATAGCTGTTTGTATGGCAAACACCTGACGGATCTCGTCTTTCCCAAGGAGCTGGATATCTGAGCCTACCCATCATATAACTCGATTTAACGTCTCGCCAGCGTAGAATTGTATTAGTTTCGATAAAGCTTGTAACTTTATAATATGCATCCTCACTTGTCCTTTAAAGGAGCCGCGTTAAGAGGTACAGTACATGTTCCATATGGAAGTTGATACTGTTGGAGACGACGGGGACCCCCATAGTCACGTCATCCGTTTGCTCGTAGTATTTGCCCCCCCCCCCCCTGTACAAGAAGGACGTGGACATGTGGAGTTATTTAGACACCCCTCAAGTTTCAGATCAAAATCTAACTGTACAAGCTCAAAGACCATCAAGATTGTACGGCTTTCAGAAACTGAATAAAGAGCATTATCCGATAGTCAGTGCTATTGGTTGGCCGACGTACAGTTTGGCTAAATATGTCACATTTAAGTGTATTGGTTGGTAAATGTGCACATAGTATCAAAAATTCTGCTGTATTTGTGGAGATGAGGTTAGAACGTGATATTATGGTAAACTTGATCGTCACGTCTTTGTTTATGCGGACTCCTTTAAGGGAATCTGTTGAACTCCTAAGTGCACATTTTGATCTGAAACTTCTGGAATTATTTGCAAACACTCTCACGTCCACTTACTTCATGTACCAGATTGAATTCTACGAGCAAACGGATGGCGGGGCTTTGGGGTCCCCGTTGTCTCAAACAGTAGCGAACTTCTATATGGAACGTTCTGACCAAGTAGCCCTTGACATGACTTCTAAAGCCTCGATGTTTTTACAGATTTGTCGGTGATTCGTTCCTAGTGTGGTCTCATTGAATATCGGCCTTAAATTAATTTGTGAACCATCCTTATATTAAATTCACGGTAAAAATCGAAAGCGCCGGAACACTTCCGTTTCAAGATGTACTAATGCGTCGGAAGCCAAATAGGATAGGGCACGACGTTTACAAGACACGGATCGCTACCTTTCCCCCCCCCCCCTCCCACTCCTTCCTCAAACTGGGAGTGCTGAATACTCTCCTAGGTGGTGTCCGACGATGAAAAATTGCATATGGAACTGTAACGCGTGTTTCATGTTAATGGTTATGGCAATAAGGAAATCCGACATGCAACCATTGGAAGAAATATAAAACACAAACAGTTGATAGAAATTTTTACAAGCAGTAACATCAAAAATAGCTAGGGTTTTCGGCCTACACTAAAAATTGGACCACTGAGCTTTGCTTCAGTCAGTAACCCGTTAGTCTAAGATTCGATGTAGGCAATTCTCACATGCTTCGTGTTTTAAGCTGTTGTAGTAGTTACAGCACAGCTCCGATATGTTTCCAGAAAAACCATTTTAGACATTGAAACATTAAATTTAACAGTAATTAAAACAATTTTTGTTTTACTTCGCTATGTCGAGATCATTAGCGCCCGGAGACGATGGGGAGGCAAAGAGAGAGACGGAATCCGGTCATGTTCTTCTGCAAGTAAGATCCTGGCAAATTATTGTTCACCCACTTAATGTTTTAACTGGTAATGTTAACATAAAGCATTAATTCTCTATTAAAATTAAGGAAACAATTTGTGATAGCATCTTATTGATTAGAAATGTGTTTCTCTATCTGTTGTCCTCGAAGATGGTACAGATGATTTGCAGGCAACTTACACTCCTGGAAATTGAAATAAGAACACCGTGAATTCATTGTCCCAGGAATGGGAAACTTTATATACACATTCGTGGGGTCATGATCACACAGACAGAACCATAGGCTCATAGACTCAGGCAACAGAGTATGCACAATGTCGGCACTAGTACCGTGTATATCCTCCTTTCGCAGCAATGCAGGCTGCAATTCTCCCATGGAGACGATCGTAGAGGTGCTGGATGTAGTCCTGTGGAACGGCATGCCAAGCCATTTCCACCTGGCGTCTCAGCTGGACCAGCGTTCGTGCTGGACGTGCAGACCGCGTGAGACGACGTTTCATCCAGTCCCAAACATGCTCAATGGGGGACAGATCCGGAGATCTCGCTGGCCAGGGTAGTTGACTTACACCTTCTAGAGCACGTTGGGTGGCACGGGATACATGTGGACGTGCATTGTCCTGTTGGAACAGCATGTTCCCTTGCCGGTCTAGGAATGGTAGAACGATGGGTTCGATGACGGTTTGAATGTACCGTGCACTGTTCAGTGTCCCCTCGACGATCACCACAGGTGTACGGCCAGTGTAGGAGATCGCTCCCCACACCATGATGCCGGGTGTAGGCCCTGTGTGCCTCGGTCGTATGCAGTCCTGATTGTGGCACTCACCTGCACGGCGCCAAACACGCATACGACCATCATTGGCACCAAGGCAGAAGCGACATCACTGAAGACGAAATGTCTCCATTCGTCCCTCCATACACGCCTGTCGCGACACCACTGTAGGCGGGCTGCACGATGTTGGGGCGTGAGCGGAAGACGACCTAACGGTGCGCGGGACCGCAGCCCAGCTTCATGGAGACGGTTGCGATTGGTCCTCTCTGATACCCCAGGAGCAACAGTGTCCCTAATTTGCCGGGAAGTGGCGGTGCGGTCCCCTATGGCACTGCGTAGGATGCGACGGTCTTGGCGTGCGTCCGTGCGTCGCTGCTGTCCGGACCCAGGTCGACGGGCACGTGCACCTTCCGCCGACCACTGACGACAACATCGATGTGTTGTGGAGACCTCGCGCCCCACATGTTGAGCAATTCGGCGGTACGTCCACCCGGCCTTCCGCATGCCCACTATACGCCCTCACTCAAAGTCCGTCAACTGCACATACGGTTCACGTACACGCTGTCGCGGCATGCTACCAGTGTTAAAGACTGAGATGGAGCTCCGTATGCCACGGCAAACTGGCTGACACTGACTGCGGCGGTGCCCAACCGCTGCGCAGCTAGCGCCCTTCGACGGCCAACACTGCTGTTCCTGGTGTGTCCGTTGTGCCGTGCGTTTGATCTTTGCTTGTACAGCCCTCTCGTAGTGTCCGGAGCAAGTATGGTGGGTCTTACACACCGGCGTCAATGTGTTCTTATTTCAATTTCCAGGAGTGTATTAAAAATTCAGATACCATATTCGTAAAGTTGTAAGCGGGTATAAATAAACTAACGGCCCAACTTTTTAAAATCCGCGGATATTTCATCGACCAGGCAAAAATCTGGCCGTTTCACGATGATAATAGGACAACACTGTTCTGACAATAGTCTGTTCATTTCCAATTGGCATTAAAAAGAGCACCATTCGACTAGGGATTAAGTAAACGACCGTTTTCTAAGGGTCTTGTAGTAGTTTTGAGGGAACGTCAGTAGGGTTGACCAAGCGTTGTGAGTGAGCGGTAACGCTCAGGTGTCGCATTCGGGTGTCGGCGGTTCGAATCCCCGTCCGGGCATCCAGATTTGGGTTTTCCATGGTTTCCCAAATCAATCCAGGCAAATGCCGGGATGCTTCCTTCAAAAGGCCATGGCCGAATTCCTTCCCATTCCTTGCCCCCATCCTTGCCCCCCATCCTTTCCCGTCTCTAAAGACCTCGCTGTTGAGAGACGTAAAGCAGTTAAAAAAAAAAAAACCTTTTCATCTCTCATTTCATGAAACACAAATAACTCTGTAAACTGAACACACGCACTGTCACAGTAACCCACAATTCCACAAAAGAAAACTAAGTGTAGAGAATTCCAATTGAAGAGAGTATATCTTGCAGTGTAATCGAGCATGGTATCATATGAAGAAGATATAATCACAAAGGATTTAATTTATCTACTAGCTGATACCCGCGACTTCGTACGCGTGGATTGAGAATTTCTTTGCCAGAATTAAATATAGATAGTTGTTGGTAGCGAAGGATTGTTCCCAAACAACACCGAGTCAGCATAATATGACCGGAAAGCCATCACTACATCATTCGACCATCGAACCTGTCTCTTGAAGACAATCAATTTCCAACATATTTAAAAACAGAAAAACAAACGAAGGTGATGGGATGTGGGGGTGTGTGGAGGTGGGGGGGATGGAGGTGTTAACTAAGGGCAGCTTTATTTCAGCTTGAGCTTTTCTTTTTTCTTCAGCATGAGCATCCGATTCTTGCGTTCTAATAACTTTAGCTGCTCGTGATCTGCTGGAGCTACAACTTAGGCCAGTCTACACCCGCAAGGCATGTCAAAAATGAAGGCAAAATAAACTGGTGCCAGAAACATTTAAGCAGACATAAAGTAATAGGACAGAGAAAATCGACATCTATACTAAATAATACGTTTTTTTCTCTAAACGATATTTATTAACAAATTATACACTAACATAATGCACGAGAAGCATAGCTTGAGCAAGTGACGTAACATTACAGACTAACACACGCATCCGTCTCTCTGTGACAATTCGATAAGTTCTCAAAATTTCGTGACTACAATTGTTAATCATATCGAAAAAAAAAAATGCCCTGTGCCCTCCTTACAGATTGTCTTGTCAAATTCCGTCAATATCGGAATTCAGTTGTCAAAACGTAACAAAAGAAAGAGACTTATTCCGCATTTATAGTATTACTATTGCAGATCACACACACACTGACTGCGAGTCACCCCTGAGGGATCAATATAAAGTAAAAATGTGTACACCTACAGCATTGCAAGACTACCCACGATTTGCCTCGCATTGCACCTCTAACTGTGTGATATCTACAGTTTAACATTCAGTCCGAATAACCGAAGGCCCAGGCGTGACTCTTACGATCAAAAACAATTTTTAAAAATCTCAGCCTCTACAGAGATTCCTCCACGGAGATTTGATCCGGTGAACACCAATCAAACAGCAGTAAGCAATAGCTTTAAGCACTGAGCTACCAGACCGCTGAATGGGAAGGCAGTACAGAGACCTACACATCCAACGTTACTGTCTACCGCCGTTCAGTAATTTTTCAAAATTATAAGACAACATGTACTATCCATACAGAAAATTTTTCAACCAAATGTAGATAGTATTTTTCTCCTTGATCCAAAGGATAAGTGTGCAAAGTTTCATCAAAATCGAATGAAAACTGTGGATTTGTATGAACAACAAACAAACAAACATACATACATTCATCATTATATATATAGATGTAGCTAATTACATGACATTTTGGCACTTATAGTCATTCGGTATTGACCTAATAAACTAGAAACCTTATCCGGATCCATCTGAAGCTGTTATCAACCTCTATAGATTCAATCCTATTATATTTACACTGTACCATCTGCGAACAGTAGTCTACTACTACTGACGGTAGACCAATAAGTTTTAGTCCCTATCCGCGGCCTTAAATGTACAAAACCTAAAGTTTCACGATCTTACGATATACTGTAAATTTAATTTTCATTGTAATATCGAATAATGTCTCAAATAATTTATAGTCGATGTCAAAGTCTTTCATTTACTTTTATAAACGCGTCACATCTTCAGTATAGTAGGGAATTTGCATTACATCGCCATTATATTCCAGTGCTGTAGCAAATCAAGTGCCGGCAACTCATCAGTAAGAAAAATTTAGACATCTCTCTTTAGCGACTAAGTATGAAACAACTAAAAGAGCTTTTCGGAACAAAAGTTTTAACTATGACGATTTCAAGTACTGAAATAACCGTGGGCTGCTTTGTGGTAACTGCAGAGAGAGAGAGATTTCGGTGATCTGGTCGTAGGTTCCAGATAAGGTTCGTGATTTCCCAGGAGATGTGGCCAATAACTGCCTACCTGCACGCAAAGCATTTCTCACAGAAACAGTGCCAGATTGGTCTTGGGGAATGAAGGCCTTACCAAATAATCAACCTGACGATAGAAATATTCTGACTCATTACCGTGTACTATAACTCCGGAAATAACCTTCAAAAGTCCAAATTTTTTTGATAGCAAAGTGATTAGGACGGTAGTAATAAAACAACTGTATACATAAAGATTTTTCTTCATGATCACCTACTTCCACTTAATAGCGGTTGTGGTGGCAGGTAGCCCTTTGACCTGTTGTTAGTAAGGGAGTTTGGTCATTGTGGGTGGAAGAGGATGGGTAAGGGTGCCAAATATGTGTAATCTATATTCATAAAAATTCGGCTTCCACTAGCAAGGTCGATTGACTTTAAATTTTAGAAGAATGTGGTAGGCACCTCGAACAAAGTTTTTAAAACCAAAAATTTTAAAATCACTCCCACTCTCCCTTTACACTATTAAATTTTTATACAAACCAACATTTTTTACCCGATTTCGATGGATCCTTGAACACATATACTTTAAAACAAACAGAAAAATACGGTAATCCTTTGATTTGCAAAAATCAAATCCCTCCCCCCTTTCCACCCCCTTAATTTTAGTCAATGTTCTTTATGCTTTTTTATCTGATATCGATGGAACAAATATACCTAATATACCTAAACATAAACAGAAAAATACTGTTTCCATTTGATTTTCAGAAATCCAACCCCTCTCCCTCTTTCCAACCCCCATAATTTTTTGTTAATATTCTTTATACAAAGCTACAGCTTCTATCCAAATTTTATGGAGCTTTGCACACGTATACTTAAAAAAAACAACAACAGAAAAACCGAAAAATACTGTCAATATTTGGTTTAGAAAAACCCAATTCATCTCCCCCTTTCAACCCCTTAAGTTTAGTCAATGTTCATTATACATACCCACACTTTTTATCCAATCTCTATGGAAGTTTGCATGCGTATACTTTAAAACAAACAGAAAAATATTGCCACGTTTCTTTATAAGAAACAAGCCCTTTATCCTATTTAATCTTTGCAAATGTTCTTTATAAAAAGTAACAAAATTTATCCAATTTTGATGGAACTTTGCACACGTATACATCAAACATACAGAAAAACATGGTCAACATTAGGTTTACAAAAACACACTGTAGGAAATGTTTTTATTAATATATATTTTCATAGTCCTTATCACGGTAAGCCATATAAGAACACTTTTATGCTTTCTTTTATAACTAGCGGTAAATTGAAACTCGTGAAAACAGGTACTCTAAAATACACAGGTCTAGAAGCAAACTAATTTAATTTTATATAGTTCGTTGTGCCGTCGGTCGCGAGATGATGAAACCAAAGCCGTCCTAAGCAGCAATTATAAGAACAATAATAAAGTTCATTAATAAGAAGAATTACGTCCATGACAAGTTTATTAATAAAGCACGTTAACACTTGTGAACGGTTTGACCACCATCAAATTTCAAAGTAAAGGCTAATCGAAACTTCGTATCCGAAAGATTACATAGTTCTTGAGACAAAAGGAAAATTATCGCTGATATCTGCTTGAAGCTAAACTATCTATTATCACAACTTGAGGTTTACTGTTTATTTAAACACTGTTCCAAATTCACTTTTACATTCACTGTTCCTATCGACAACATAAAGCTCTTCTTAAACACAGTTACACATACGAAACTACGTACATCATACAGTAAGGATATAGGCCAATGCCTTCACTATGTGAGCCCCGCTCCGCGACAATTCGCATACGACTGACTTAGAAAAAATGTATCTCTCCGCTCCAGAGACACTACTTCATAGCCGGCGGAAGGTAACTGTAATGTTACAACACATTCTCTCCCCCCTATCTGCTGCTTAAACAAAATTTACATTTGAAACCATTCAGTTTTTTTGAAAATATCTCGAAAATGGTAGAAAATCGGCCAAATTGTTAAAAAATGATTTTGAATCTTCTAGAATGTACTAAATGTTCTTGGATGTACTAAACTGTTCTATATTACGTCACATTTTTCAACTTTTTCAGGTATTAAAAATAATGTAAATAGTTTATATGCGATATATTTAGTGTGTGAACCGATTTTGACTTTCAGTGGCGGGTTGCTGTTTTGGCAGGGAGTAACATAGATTATTTTTTATCTTGAAAATATTTAAAGATCTATGAAAAAATATAAAAATCTTTAAAATACATGAAAATCACGAAAGAAGTCGCGGGTACCAGCTAGTTTAATAGATAACTCTAAGAACCTCTTAATTTTAGAACTTCAAAATAAGAAGAAACCACTCAAATTGACGAAACGTACTCGCAAATAAACATTTGTAGTATCTTATTCGGCACAAAATGTAATGGATTATTCATATAATTCTCCTATATTCCGCCATCCTTTCGAATGTTCTCTTAACGAGTCTCTCGCTGACGGAGCGTGGTGGCATTGACAACCCTATGATATAATAAAGTATCATAATTTAATTTTCGTCCGTACATTTTATCCTAACAATAAATTATGCAGAAATACTTTATTTCGGGTAAAATTTACAACTCACAGAACAGAATACTACCGTAAGTCATTTATTTTCAAACAATATATTGATTCTTATGACAGAACGAAACTCACACCGAATTTTTTCAAAGGAGGACGAATGGAATAAACTGATCTACGACACATTAATAAATACGAGATGTGGCTATAAAATTACGATACTGATGTTTCTAAAGAAGTATTACGCATGCGCCAGAGGATAACGACTGACAGCTGACCAGTCTGAAGCCTTCTCTTTCGAATGCAGTACCTCCCGCGTTTGTAAACAAATCAGTCTGACCGTGTCCTTCATTAGCATAAGAGCTGCTTTTTATTTTATTTTTTATTTATTTTCCGTAAAAATTGTAATAGAGCAACGAATTGTGAAATTTCAAGTGAAACTTGGGAAAAACGCTATTGAAAATTATCTTCCATTACAAGAAGTATATGACAGTGAATTATTATCACGTGCGCTAGTTTTTTGAGAAGTTTGAGAATTTCCAAGATGGTCAAGAAGAATTTGAAGATCATCTACGCCCCAGTCATCCTCCTACGTCAAAAATCGGATGAAAATATTGAAAAAGTCGATACAACCATTAGTTAACTAACCTTGAGGTTTAATATAGTCTTCTCGGGTGACTAGACGAGTGAGCAGAGTGTTTTCACACGATATTTCGGCGATAGGAGCCTCTGTCGCTATCTTCTGGTGAAGAAGATGGCGACAGAAACTCCAATCGCCAAAATATCGTGTGAAAAACACCGTGCTCACTCAGCTAGACCCTCGAGAAGACTATAATAATTATTAACGGCGTTAGAAA
Source organism: Vandiemenella viatica (assembly GCA_031002005.1). Classification (NCBI taxonomy): domain Eukaryota; kingdom Metazoa; phylum Arthropoda; class Insecta; order Orthoptera; family Morabidae; genus Vandiemenella; species Vandiemenella viatica. Next base: position 300,108,306 of record CM061920.1, on the reverse strand, counting down.
ATTAGATCTTATGTAACCTTGAGGTTCTCTTTCTCAACCCCGCAAAAAATAAAAAAAAATGTAGGAAGAACAAGTCATGCGTTCTCAATCAAGACAACGCCGCGGTTCATTCTGCATTTCTAGTGAAGTAAAACATCCCAGTGTTAGACCATCCGCCTTATTCGCTTGACCTTTATCTGTTTCCCAAGGTCAAATCTGCAATAACAGCAACAAAATTTCAGTCCACTGAAGCTTTGATGGTAAAAGCGTCACGCGTCATGAAGCTCACAGAAGAAGATTCCCAGCACTGTTTCTAACGATGGAAAATTTGTATGGAACGTTATAGAGATAGAGGAGCGGTGTATATTAAAGGTGACAATAACTGGGTATGTATGATTCGAAACAATTTTTTACTGCGATAGTCTCTTTATTTTAAAGCCACACCTTGTATACTTGAAAAGTAACGCGATAATTTATCAAATATAAATAAAAAAAATTATTCCCTTGCTGTTACTGCTATTTCAGATTTCACAAAACAGCGATGAAAGACAAAATGATGGAAAATGAGAAAAAACTGCCCTTAAATGTAATTAAAATAAGTTGTTCATTTATTGAAAAATCCAGATCAGTTATAAAGCGAACCAAAAAGAGTGGTAGCTTGTACCATAAAAAAAGAAAAAAGTATTAAGTCAATAGAAAATTTAGAAAATACTTTCCTTTTCTTTTCATTTAATGTTTATTTTCCTCTTCCATATTTTTTTCAAATACGTTATCAACCCAAGTTAACGGATGAGCCTGTCATTCAGGAGGTCGTGGGTTTAAATCCTTGTCTGACTATTCAGATTTAAGGTTTCCATGGTTTCCCCAAAACACTCAAGGCAAAAGCCGGAATAGTCATCCTATAATTGAATAACTTTCCATTCCATATTATCATATCTACCAATTCTCATATTCTCAAACATATGCTGATGATCTTTACGTCGATGAACTGTAAAGCTCGAAACAAACAAAAAAAGTGTTTCTCTGTGAGCTTGTAAAATTTTGACTATCAAAATTAGACGCAGAATTTAAAGTGTACACATTTCAGTGTGATAGGATTTGAATTCACAGATATATTTTCTAACGTATTTTGTATTCCCAAAATACTTACGAACTATGCAGAAAATATGTCTGTGAAATGCTGGTACAGTACATCATTACTCTAAGCACATTCTCTTCTGTTAAGAAATTAGCTATCATTTCCAGTAAAATGAACTCTAATTACCTTTAAATCCAAAAACAAAGAATTTATTATAGTTTTTAAATTGCTTTTTCAATGACTAGACAAAAGTATTAAAAATTACTGCTGAAAATGAGTCTAATAAGGCAGAAAGCTAAAGAAATTAAAACTTCCACTTTTAACAGTTTAAAATACATTCCTAACCATGTAGACTAATGTAAAATAATTTGTTAACCTTGATTACTCTACCTGTTACAACAGTAGCCATTAAAAAACGTCAATAGAAAAAATTAACATGTTTTATTTATGAAGTGTTAATGTTTTTAATTGTAGGAAGCACAAAATTACATTATCGTGAAAATATGTTAGAACAAAACGAGTCGGTTTGGTGAGAGGCAAAGGTTTTGTCGGGTCTTCTAGACGGTGTAAATACAGTAGCATTTGTGCTTGTGCATCGGCGGCAAGAGAAATATTCATTGACTATATTTTCATGACAGTTAAATGGGGATACTGTTGTTTGGAATTGAGAAGGGATGGTTTGTAAAATGGTGGGGATTAACACCGGTAAAAATAGTAGCCTAATATGTTGGGAGGATTGGTGCAGCGAAAGCTCCGAGGTAACTGGGTGTTAAGCGGTGGAAAGGAGTGGGCGCATGGATTGTTTGTTGTTCCGCGTTCCAATTCTTGGTCGGCGGTCTTGTTGAGCCAGAACATGAAATTTTCGTGCTATGCAGAAGTGAGATACTTCGAATGAGTTTGGATTTGATGACGGTAAAAACTGAAACATTAGGCAGAACACTGAGTACTGACTGAGTTATATGAAAATTTATGAGCACTGTGTTGGACTGAGCTAACGTAAACCTTCATTTTTAGCACATTCCTATTTAATTGGGAACCTAAAATTTTCGAAGTAGTGAATTTGTTATTGACTTGTGCCATTCGATTACGATTTGTGAGAAGTAAAAACCACTGGTGATAGTGTTGATGGATATCAGTGACTTTTTTATTCGTTCAATAGCACGTAAATTGCCTTTACCTCATTTATATCCTAAACTTGTAAGCAAAAACAATGGTTACAAAATACTTTAAAGCATCTGAGACTGTAAACAAAGAATTAATCAAATATTAATTATCACTGAACTAGGTTATTATTACGTGGCTCCGGGAATCGATTCCTAATTGGGTCATATTGATTTCGATTTTGCGTAGTTCCATAGTTACAGAGAAAACTCCAAGAAAATGTCGGTATGTTTTTTATTCTAAGGATCTTGGCCGTTGGGTTTACCGTTCCTTGCCGATTAACCTTTTCCTGCGTCGAAAATCCTCATCACCGAGCATCCGTAGAATCACAATAAAAGAATAATTTATAACTGCGTTTAAATTCGTTCATCTTTTTTTATCCTGTTGACATAAAGGTTGATATCATGAAAAGAACACAATAATAATGACCATAAAACTTCCCTCTTGTTCAGATTAGTAAGGAACATGATTACAGTGAACGAAGAAGATCTGTTGTGACTGGGGCAGAATGCGGTGACAATAGAGACCTTGTCAACAGGTCATTGAAAACCACGCAGAAGGCGGCCTTGGTAGCGTGGAGGCTAGTGTTAGCTCCACGTGCAGAAGCTCGCTGGTTCGAGTCGACCGAGGTCATAGGTGTTTAATTGTTGTGTGTGTGTGAATGTCGCGTCCGTGTTGTAGTGTCCTTGTGATTACACTTGATAACAAAAATGTACTCTAGAGAAACTAATACTTTGAAAGAATCAGAATAAGATTGAGCTGGCCGTGTGGCCACAGTAGCCGAATGCCATTAAAAAACAAAAAACCACACACACGGATACTATGAAAATCTGATAACAATGTAAAGCCTTCTCAGAACTCACTCTCATATGTCATTCACCAACAAAGAAAACTGTATGTTGTTGATATTTGGTTTAGAGTAACATCCACAGTTTCCATACACCGGTAAATTTGCTTTGATCACAAGCCTTTCCAAATTGCTCTCTCTTCTCACAAAATCTCTGTCATCAACTTGCTGCATATTCTTCCCATTTCTTTCAGCAATCTGTGGCTTGAACTTCCTCTGCGCTGTCTGGCTTTTATCCTCTTTTAATGCGTCGCTTTTGGTATTGTGTTAATTCCTGTTCTCTTTACGTTTTCGTATCATTTGAATCTTTACATCCTCTCCTGCACGAAAAATATCCTATAAATTATCGTTACTCCTGTCTGGTCGTTCAGTGGTTAAGGTGTCTCACCCGGGAACGAAAGGTCCCCGATTCCAATACCTGTTTCAGCAAGAATTTTCGTATACTCGTAACCTGACTTTCACCTCTGGCACACCTTACTGAAATATGAAATACGCCAGAGTGCTTCCGTGTTTCGAGCTTTAGTCCCCTGTACCTGGTAGCACTATCGGATTACGTTAGGCGACAAAGACAGGGACGGATGCGCAGCCAACAGAAACCCTGTCACCAGGTCGTTCCGAGCACACGGAATTACTATTATATCGTTACTTTTTTACCACTTCAAACTAATTACGTTTTACATACTTGTATGTTGACTCCGTTTCTTCGCTGTCTTGTTTTGTAGTTATAATTAATTCTAAGAAGATTTTACTAATTAATTCATGCCGTGACATTACAATGCTTAAGCTTTTTGTTTCACCTCGCCTTCTGTCTCAGATAGTAAGTCTTCATAAGTTGTTAGGTTCTACAGTTGGTTGAACTAAAGACTGAGGCAGGCCTTACATTCTGAGACATCGGGAAATGTGGCACTGAATACAGAAAAGCAAAATTCCGAGAACAGTTTATCAGTATTAATATGACGGCTGTTTAAACCAAAGATATTTGTATTTTCAGTTTTTCTGTTACGGAAGTTCATTGTCAGCAGTAAGGGAGTTTCTCTGGACTAAGCCCTGAGTTGCCGTGCAGCCAGTATCTTCAAAGTGGACACTGCGAGTCACCACTCTGCCACCTTCTGGAGGAGTGGCTGGCTGCTCCTTTCGATCGGGTCCAAGATGAAAAATTCATGGCCCCCGGGGAGGGAACGAGAGAGCTGGTGCGCTGCTGTTGCAATCAGGACCCGGCAGTTCCCAGGGAGCGCCCCGTGCGGTGGGAAGAGGGATGCCAAATGGCCGACTGGGGAGTCGCCGGTACTTTGTCTGGCGCCAGGTCGACGACTTCTCCACTGTGAGATGTATCCCAGAGTGTTACAGGCCTACTTCAGCTGTAGTAAAAATAAATCTTTTTGAAAGATCCGGCTGCATTATTTCTACGTCCATCTGTTATTTGATTGAAATGCAATTTTGATTTATAATTATTAGTACGATTCTGCCGGGTTGCCTATCAAAATATGACCTCAAGTATTTTTAATTATATTTTCAAAAAAAAATCGTTTTGTTTTTTTATAAAATAAATTTCAGAAAGAGACGTATAAAGAACATCATAAAAAGTTTGGGTTGTCTATGGAAAAGTAGCCGAAGGTAGGGGTTTCTAGCTGTTAAAGTTAGCGTACCTCTCTCTCTCTCTGTCTCTCTCTCTCTCTGTCTCTCTCTTAGATATATTTAACAGCTGGCAATCCCTACTTGTGGTCACTTTTCCATAGGAAACCCAAACTTTTTGTGTTCTATACATGTCTCTTTCTTAAATGAATTACAGTTTGTTTAAAAAACAAGTGAACGAAATTTTTTTGAATTTTTTGGATAATTTAATTGAAAATACTTGAGGCCATATTTTGATAGGAAACCTTGTAGAATCGTATACTGCTGCTAATTATAATGTATATAAATTGCATTTTAATCAAATTACAGATGGACGTATGAATCATGCAGCCAGATCTTGGACTATAAGTGCGACCGTCTTATTCCAAATGTTAAACAAATGTAAACAAGATTTCTGAAATAGTCATGGGATACTTTAACTGTAATTAGTTTAGCAGCAGCACGTAGATGACACGCTTGGTCCTGCAATGTTTGTTTTATGATAAGTGAACAAGAGTATATACCCTTACCCAAATCACAAATGTTATTTTTTAATAAATAACTATATTAAAAGAGCAGAAATTTTACGCAACTTGTGTCTACAACTCGGTCGCGATACTTCTACGAATCCCCAAACGTAAAAGTGGAATAGATTCTTCTGTGAAAGCCGGAGAAAAGTTCCTTACCTTCCTAATGGAAATTATCATTAAATCAAAGACAATACTGCAGATTCAATACTTAATTCATGAAACGAAAGAAATACTGTACATGATAATAGTTCATCAGCTGTGCAAAGCAGTCATTAAAGAAAGATGTTCGTTTGCGCAAAATCAGTTCAGCGTGGTTACCAACAGTGTAGAATGCAAATTTTAAGGCTGCATGTGCTGAAATTTATTAGAAATTCGGAGCTCTTTTCAACAGAAGGCAACTCATATTTTACTCTTATGTTCGCAACCGCTTAGTTACGGATATACCACTACGCTACTTCACTCCTGAAACTAATAAACCCGACTGTCGTGGGTAAGCGGTAACGCTCTGGCCTTGCATTCGGGAGGACACGCGTTCTTGCCGTCCAGATTTACTTTTTCCGTTGTTTCCCAAGATCGCTCCAGGTGAATGCCGAGTTGGTTCCTCCAAAAGACCTTCCTGTTCTTTGCACTCAGTCACTTCCCACCTCTTGAAATCGACATCGACGAGGCGTAATGCCAGGAAAAAAAAAAAAAAACTTAAAAGTGCAGTAGGTAAGGGAAACTCCAGTAAAAGCGAAAAACTCTTCTGACTGCTGGCTTCCTTCTCATCGCCGTCTTTTGGACGTTAATGGTGCTGTGCCCATCGATTTTCTGCTTAAACAGCGATTTGTCAACGCTGCTTACAAGTATAAATTCTTGGGAAAGGTAAGAGAAACTACTCGGTCCAAGAAACGCTTCCTGCTATACACGATACAACGTGGCCTTACACTGGTAGCGAAATTAGAAAAAACTACACTGGAGAGCTTAGGATCATCTAGTTTAAAATCCAGATTCGTCACGATTTGACTGACTTTCAGAAAAGATTACGGAAAAAAAAAAAAAAAAAAAAAAAAAAAAAAAAAAAAAAATAAATAATAATAATAATAATAATAAAAATTAGCGATCAAAGGTACAAGAATTCATTCGCAATTAGCGACGTACAGAACTTTTAGTTGGTGCAGTTATTTAAAACTGCGATTGCAATTGTAAAAATTGTAGGCAATAATGGATACTTATATAGAACTTTGCTTTATTTTACCCCCCACCCCCCTATATATATATATATATATATATATATATTTATTTATTTTTAAATGCATCGTTCATATTTGAGCGGCCTTCCCTTCTTGCGAAAGTGGAAGCTCAGTCATCATAGGTACGACTTTAATCTGCGTTCTGTAGCAGTCTCGTCTAATGCTTGGACAACTCTATTTTCCACCTAATAAATGCGTACGTCAGAAACGGACTTACATGAGACGCAACGGAACAAAATCATACGCTCTGCTACCATTTGGCAGCATTAGCTCCATTCATTATGTTAGGGATTGATTGTTGCTGCTGAATTGGAATTTTGCGGTCCAATAATTTTTAAGGAAGTGGTCTTATATAAGGTGCTGCGTAGAATAAGTGATTCGTGCTAGTCCACCATATGCCATTTCTAAGGTTGTGACGCTTTGTAACACACTTCATGAGTAATATAGCTAATGCGTAACATCGTTTTCTAGGGTTTGACACCAGTGTTAACGGGTACGAACCCTGAAAAGAAAATAAATTTCCAGCAAAAATCTGTAGCGCAATCCATCCAGATTTCAGCTTTCCATATTTGCAGAGATCTCACCATGGCATTATTATTAACTAATTTAATTTTAATTTAATTTGCGATGGTGCACATGCTCCGGTGGTAATTCCGTTTTTTTTTTACTTTTTAAATTATGTTATTTTATTTGAGTGTTAAATTCCTCCCCCATCTACTTTTGCGATTTATAAGTTTTAAATTCCCTCATCGTTTTTGATAAATTATTCGTCACTTCACTTCGTAATTTGTTCATGAAATGGTGTGAGGGAGGTTGATAGTCACAAATTTCTTATCAGATTCCTTTGAGTGGGTATTTTTTTCCATCATAGCAGTTTATAAAGCCACTCTGCACTCGAACATCGTTTTATTTATGCGTTTCATGATTTTTGATATCTTCTAATAGAAAAGAGAAAATATTTGTTTACTGCTCTACCCCTGGCTTAAATTTTCAGTATTTGTTCCTGATTCTATAATCAAATTGAAATATCATATGTGTACTGGAAGAAGAAATATGTTAGTATTTTCCAAATTCAGTACACTAAGTCATTGTTTCTAGCGCACTTCTGCTCAATTGTTTTCCAGTTAGTCGTTTCCCGATTTTTTTTGTTTTTAGTTAATGTTAATTTCTTTTACAGTTAGTAGTGTGTAGAAGTAAAGATTACACAACGAATTAAGAACACTGTGTTTGGAGAATAATAAGGTCGGGATACATATAAGGAAATCACATGGTTGGGTTGTGTTACAGAATATACTAGGTCCATTACCCTTTCGCTTCTCGACATGAATATGTCTGCGCATTAAGTTTGGGGTTCTTGTCACTAAAAACGACAGTTGCGTAAATATGGGAGGAATTTGACGCTTTGTTACTAAGCGAGTAAGAAAGTTTTATCAAGATGAGTTGTTGCATGCCAGGAGTCATTTCTGCTTCTGACGCACTCGTAGCTGCTTCAAGTCAATTTAATTTGAGGACCGCTCGGAAATTTAAGGACCAGGCTCGCTTTGTCGGCTATAAATTCGGCGCAGCGGGCGTGCGGGTGGAAGTTCTCTCGCGAGCGCTGCTGTCCTCCCCCCACAACAACTTCTGCCGAACACCAGAGTAATGGTGGCGGCGAACGAACCGGAAAATCCGCAGGTGCTGCCCCGACGGCGAGCCTCGTTACCACTAACGAGCTGACGTCACAGGCCATCCCCGAGGAGGACGCGCCGCGACTCCCGGCACAGGCCGTAATTCACGGAGGCTCTGCTGGTCGAACTCGGCCGGTCTTCATATTCGGCCCAAAGATACCCTCACTTGTAACTGCCAAACAGCAGGGGTTACGCAATGACTTACAGCAATTACTGGGCTAAAATCCATTACACGCACAGCTTGCGTGGATTCTGACAGATTTTTAAAGTCCATACCGATAACCACTTTAGAAGTAATGACAAATAAACAACTTTATATGTATTACAGCCCCACTCTCTTCTTTACTTTTTTCGCTATTTCTTCCACAATAGGTAGTGGGAGATAAACACGATATACAATGATTAAAGCAGACGTGCAATAGAAAATGAACATCGCATGTCTGCCTGGCATTATAATTTTCTTTTTTCAACAAAGCCCTTCAGAAATGAAGAAAAGTTTTTAGTGTTATAAAAAAGTATCAAACGAAAGCATAATTTCAAAAGACGAGTAACGATTATTTATTAGTTTTATGTATTTTGTGTTGTTTTTTTTTGTTTCATATAAGCTTCCTCCGAATTTTTAATAATAAACTTTCCTGTTTCTTATTTTCTGTAAAAAAATTCTAGGATTCTATTATGACCTAGTTCCAGTAACTGCCAAAAAGTATACATCTTAAACATCAGATGCTCTTCTCGTTGCATGAATTTATACATTTAATTGTCGTAAGTAAACAAATAGCAACATGTAAATTTAAACGAACATCGCGTATATCTTTGTCTTGCACTATATTTTTTCAACCCTAGCCTTCGTATACGTAAGCAGTTACTGCCTCATTAGACAATTGCGCTTTAGCTGGCATCGCAGTTACACGTTCTATTAACAATGTAAATGCAAATAAAATATTAGAAACTTACTAATTAACCAAGCAGCGCTGTGGTGATCGCCAATGTAAGCAACAGCTCGGGTATTATTGACGCTTGCCGAAGTTGGCCCAGCTATTCAATTTACATCCAGTTTCCAGGTTCAACACATTTTTGTAAAGTATATTGAGAAGCTACGTTTTTACTTCTCCATACGATAATTGTTTCATTTGTTAATGTAGGAATTCCAAGGCATATGTTGGTGATGGGGCGTGGAGGGATATTAGACGAACAATTAGGAATAGTGCATGGAAGGGGAAAGATGACCATGACCACAAGCTGGCACTCGATTTCATGCATAAAAAGAGTGGTAATTTTTTTTCTTTTGTGGGTAAAGGTGTCAGGGATTGGAACAAGTCACCGAGTGAAATAATGAATAATTTAACAAAAACGTTGAAGGAATTTAAATTAAAATATTTATATCTCAAAAGTGGGTGGGAAGTAGATGGGAATTTAACACTATTAATTAGATGACTAAGGGAATTGCCACCGGTGTGTGTGTTCTATCGCAATTAAATTAATGAATAATATCGAATCTCAAATTTTTATGAACAAGATATGCAATTTCAGTAAAAGTAAACTACTTCCTATGAAGTATTACACAACCGTTCACAATTACTGATTTACTAATGCAATGGATTTTGATTTTATCACTATATCCACAATAATTTAGTGCGATTTACTTTGTGAGTTTTCTTTGACAATTCTCCAACGACAAGACAGGCTTTCGTCTTCGTCTAGAATTTTAGCTAGATATAGGTAAGCTTGCAACCACATTGGATTCTTTGGGTTCGCTTATGTAAAAACACCTAAGAAAAACTTACTTGGTCTTGACATCCAGAAAGACGAGTTTAGAATATTTAGCCAAACTCCTCTGCTTCCCACTTAGAAGTTTCCGTATGAAGCGAGATATTAATCACAACTGAATACAGTTGGATAATTATGCATCTACGTTCACAAGCGAAAAATCCTAGCTTGTTTAAGAATGGGATAACTTCTATCTCCTGCAGTGGCATATTTAGTTACATATAGACAAGTTAGCTTTCACGGTATGTTCTGATTCACGAGGGTCTTAGGAAAATAAGTACCTACTTCATATTAAAACAAAATGTTCTTTGTGACGAGTTTGCGAGTTATAAGTAGCATTCATTCTGCTGTTGACACAGCTGTTGCTGGATAAGTTTATGGAGCACATTGCCTCTTCCAACTGGCTGAGGCTTGTCAACTAACTATAATGGTCATATAAGTATGCCATCTACCATGCGGATGGTGGTGGTGTTAAACCTAAATTCCAGTGCTACTTCTGGAGATGAGCCTACTCTTACACTGAGTCAAAATGTTTATCCGAGGAAAAAAACTGATTCGCGAGTCTCAAGTACTAAATGAACGAGTTATGGAAATGATGGGTGAGGAAAGAAGTTTGTAAAAGAAGCTTTACAGAAAGAAGAGACAGGATGGTAGGTCATATTTTGAGACATTGGTTAATTTGTAAGTGGAGGGAACAGTCAACTGCAGAGAGAGACAGAGATTAGAATACATGAAGTAAATAATTGACGACGTGGGTTGTAAGGGGTGTGTTGATATGAAGAGGTTCGCAAAAGATAGGAAGGGACGGAGGATTGAATCAAACCAGTCGAAAGACTGATGACAGCAAAAAAGAAGTCTCATTCCTACCACGGTCCACGTGCTGAGTATTCATCTACACAGCCTTCTTCATCGAATTGCCACTTACCCTTATGAAAACAAAACCAAGATAATCTCAGTTCCCTCGGACTTAGAAAAACCACGAATGGAACGCTAACAGATCGCAATATTTATTAGATACCACTTTAAACTTTTAACTGGTCATAGCCTACGACATAACTCACGTCAAATCTAATGGCACATCTGTACTGAATAAAAAGCTAATTATATTGGCTACCGGAATATGAGATTACAAAATCTTAACTTTGCATCTGCGTTGACAGTGGTTGTATTGGTAACACGACACACATCTGATCAGCTGCTTTACGTTTTCACGTGTCTGTTCCGTAGCTACTGACCGATTTCCGTGTCTACCGAGATTGGCGATGAAAGCTAAAAGAAAAAATATCGTATACATCTTAAGGTGGAAGTATCCGGCATGAGCAATTTCCATTAATTATGTGAATATGTGTAATATCTAAGACGCTTTTAACTTCGGAACGGAAGAAGAAGAATGAAATTACTGTATGGGGGCAGTCTCCCTTTAATGAAGTAATCGAAATTATCATATACCCACTTTCTTCGTTTTCAGTCAATATTAATAGTATAATACGAGGCGCGTCCAGAAAGTAAGTTCCGTTTTGTAATAAAATGAAATTGTACACAGGTACAGAAGAAATTTTTACTGCACAAAATTCTACAACTCTTAAACTACTTTTCCACATAACTGCCGAAATTTTGCAGGCATTTGTCATAGCGTGGCACCAGGTTTTGTATACCTTCTTCGTAGAAATCTGCCGCCTGTGTCTTCAACCAGTTGGAAACAGTTTCTTTCAGCTCGTCGTCATTGGTGAAGTGATGACCGCCAAGGAAAGACTTGAGATGTAAGAACAGATGAAAGTCTTGCCAGTTCTTCTGTAACCAAAGGTGGACGCCCACTTCGTTCTTCATCGTGCACATCACTACGCCCGCCATTGAACTGTCGGACCCATCTTCTCACCATCGAATCACTCATCGCATTTGGTCCGTAAACATCGCAAATTTGCCGATAAATTTCACTTGGTTTCACTTTCCTCGCATTCAGAAACCGAATCACAGACCTGATTTCACACGCGGCGGATTTTCAATCAACGCCGACATTTCAAACAAGCACAACAAAGCGTACGTAACTGACAGCGATCTCCAAATGGCGGACGTTCTTCCCCTTGATACACATCGTCTACAGCGCATGTGTGGAACTGCAATCGCAGCACTGCAGCGGAGATAAATTGAAACGGAACTTACTTTCTGGACGCGCCTCGTATTTCTCTAATCTTCTTCCACTTCAAAGCTTAACTGCATTTAAGGTAATCATAATATCAGTAAAGCACTGAGTAAGTAGCGAGTGCAGTCACCACATTAAAGATTATTATTTTATATTATATTTTTTAAGCAACCTGTATCCCGGTCTATTAACAATATTGTAATATTACAACTTAGAGATGGGCAGGTCCGAGATTTTAAAGGAGTCGGGTCCGGATGTACATCCAGTGCTGCGGACCTGCATCCAGGTTCCGTGTCCGGACCTGTATGGGTCCGGTTCTACAATCGGGCGGGCGGAGTGTACGGCGGAACTGGATCTGTTCGGACCTACATCCAGTTACGTGTCCGGCGGAGCTGTATGGGTCCGGTTCTACAATCCGGTGGGCGGAGTGTATGGCGGAACTGGATGTGTACGGACCTACATCCAAATACGTGTCCGGCGGATCTGTATGGGTCCGAATCTACAATCGAGCGTATGGTGGATACAAATCCTACCAAGGAGAACTGCAGTATGAGTTACATCGTGTTCATCCATTAATTTATGAAATGAAAGAATATTAATTCCGATAATTTTGTTTAATTTTTGTATGAAACTCACAATTGCACATAATATTATAAAATCACAGCATAATCAGGCTTGATAGTGATAAAAGTAAAATTTCTGTGGGCTTCTATAAGAATAAAATGAAATCATTTCTTAATAATGTTTTAGTACTACTAAATTTTTTTTTAAAAAATCGAAAGTCTTTGATAACTTTTTTTTATTTTACTAAAAATGAAATTATTCAAGACTCAACATTTTGAAATAATTATTGCCTTTCCACAATATACCAGCTTAAGAAACAGTTTATTATAAATGAACAAAAAACAAAATTTCAAGTATAACTTATTTTAAATTGTGAGCGAGAAATTACGTGAGATTTGTTCTTATATTATGTATAGTGTTTTGCTCTGTATACTATGTGAAACTGTTTTGATTGAGTGAATAAAACGTTGTCGTGAGTGCTAAATCGAGTGCGATACAATTCATTTTAATCAAACAGTAATATTTATGTTTTGCCAGCTACCATAACGTGTTTTTGGTGCTTTCAAAATCTTTATTTTATTTTGTGCAATTTCAGAAACTTTTAATTTCATTGTAATTTTATTTAATATTATTTCCAATTTAGTTGAAAGTATTTTTAAGCAAGATTTAATTCTTAGTAATAATAACCGATTGTTTGAGCCATTGTTAGAAGTTCTAGAAACGGCTGGGTGTGACGTTTTTTTATTCAATGTTCGATCAGAAAATATTTCTGTAAAAGCTGCCAGCAGTGTTGCTCGCAATAATGCCACATAATCATTTTAGTCCAGTAACGGGGTAGTTCTCACTTGCATCACATCACGTAGAAGATTTTTTTTCTTATCTTGTATATATTGGTGAGAGTATGCAGAAACCAAGTTTTCGACCTCCAACACCCTCGGCACAATTTTCTGTGGCCAAAAAACATCAAAATTTGGGTACTTTTTTCAGTTTTTCGTCTATAACTCCTTCCTGATAAGTCCTATCAAGAAATATTCTATTTTCAATTTGAAAGAGGACAAAATTTCCTACAACTTTCGTATAACAAACTTTTTTCTAAACTCAAAAATTAAGCGAGCTACAGTTCTTTGAAAATCAGCCACATTTCACACTTTTCCTAAAAGTTGGGTTTTTACCTACTTTGCAGCTCAAAATGACCTGAAACTCCTGTATATATAACCGATATATATGTATTTCTGTATGACATAGTATATATATGTACTATAATTTGATTACTGATGGTCCATTCAATAATCATATAGCATTGTTGGCCGGGAGATCCCGAAGGATTGTACGGCCGCCAGGTTACAGTGTTATGGATAGGCCGCGCAGTGCGCTTCTTGTGTCTATCTAACCTGACCAAGTACTAGTACCGCATATAGGGAACCTACAGCTTAAGGTGGAATCTAAACCATAGAATCGTTCTGGCTTACTTCATATTTCACAGCAAGCTGTGGCAGAGGTAAAGGTCGGGTTAATGGCCTTTGAAAATCATTGCTGAGACCGGGATTTCGATCTCCAGTCAGACGCCTTGAGCTACCAGATCGCTCTATTACTGAAGATAGTAGAGCGAACAACAATGCATAATGTTATGACGCAAAGTTATAAAGTCATAATAATTTCAAAATAAGTTAAAAAAAATGGTCATAAATAAATTTCTTATCCGTTTGGATTGTCCCGGCTGATCAATGAATTGTGTCTCTTTCATCCATTGCATCAGGAACAGCTTCCTCGAGGTCGAAGAAATCTTCCTCTCCTTCATCTACTACATTCCAGGAATGCTTTCACGAGGCAGGCGAGAGCAATTTTTGCAAGCAGCTGAACAATGCAGTCCTGATTAGCGACAGCTGCATGGAAGAGAACAAGGTTTCTGGAAGGAATATGATACAACCTTCGAAGTAAACTCAAGTGCATCGTCTTTTATTATTGATTTTTTATGACTTTACGCCTCGTCGACGTCGAGTTCATTAGTGGCACGATGGGACTGGGGACAAGGAACGTGAAGGATTTCGGCCATGGCCTTTTGAAGGAAGCATCCCGGCATTCGGCTGGAGTGATTTGAGGAAACCATGGAAAACTAGAAGTTTTCTTTCCCATAGCCGAAATATGCTGATTTGTATCACATTAAGCAAATGCATGGATGAAGAGGATGTGTGTGGGTTCAAACTCGTGGTGCCAAAGCCCATTAGCAAAATGAGAAAGCCAATATACTCACTTAGAATCATCACACTGTCGAATTTTGCTGCTTGGGAAATTGCTGCGTCAACGATCAATCCAGCAGCATCTTGTTTTGCCTGTTGATCTTGGATGCCTCCTTTTTCAGTTTTTGCATTAGTATCAACATTACACAGATCTTGCTGCTCTCATTTGCTGCGTCACTGTAGCACTTGTTTCCTCACTGAAAATGATGCCTGCTGAAGTATCTGATGTTTTCAAACTACAAATCATTTCAGATGACTTTATTCCTCTCTGCGCAGCATAACTTCGGTATCCGTCAAATATAACTGTGATGTTGGATCTATAGTTCGTTGTCAAAAAGGCTTCATATTTTCCACAGAAGCAGCCAAGGTATTTACTACTATGCCACATAACCTTATGCAGGAGGAATCATCCGTGCATAGCAAAAATTTTTGTGTTGGGTGTTGTATCTTGAAGAGATTTAAATGCTTCATATAGCGACAATTTTTTCCATTGTTGCATGGAACAAATTCAAATGGAACACATTGTTTCAATCCATTAAAATGGAAAAGAAATGGATTTATGACTAATTTTTGACTTATTATGACTTAATTTTGACTGCATAAATAAACTTTGTGCCATGACATTATGTTTTCAGTTTTGCAAATCCGTTTTTCAAACTGGTACAAATACCATCAGGTAATAGAACGAAATGGTAGCTCAGTGGTTAAGGTATCTGACTGAGGGTCGAAATCCCGTTCTCAGCAGTAATTTTCAAAGGCCATTAACCCGAGCTTTACCTCTGCCACAGCTTGCTGTGTAATATGCAGAAAGCCAGAATGATTCTGTGGTTTTAATTCCACCTTAAGCTGTAGGTTCCCTATATGCGGTACTAGTACTTGGTCAGGTTAGATAGCCACAATGAATCCCCGTCCGGGCATCCAGATATGGGTTTTCCATGGTTTCCCCAAATCACTCCAGGCAAATGCCGGGATGCTTCCTTCAAAAGGCCATGGCCGAATTCCTTCCCATTCCTTGCCCCCATCCTTGCCCCCCATCCTTTCCTGTCTCTAAACAAATCGATGTTAAAGAGAGACGTAAAGCAGTTACAAAAAAAAAAAAAAGATAGCCACAAGAAGCGCACTGCGCGGCCTATCCATAACACTGTCACCTGACGGCCGAACAATCCTTAGGGATCTCCCGGCCAACAATGCTATATGATTATTGAATGGACCATCAGTAATCAAAGTATAGTACATATATATACTATGTCATACAGAAATACATATATATCGGTTATATATACAGGGGTTTCAGGTCATTTTGAGCTGCAAATTAGGTAAAAACGCAACTTTTAGGAAAAGTGTGAAATGTGGCTGATTTTCTAAGAACTGTAGCTCGCTTAATTTTGAGTTTAGAAAAAAGTTTGTAATACGAAAGTTGTAGGAAATTTTGTCTTCTACGTGATGTGATGTTTGTGAGACTCCCTTTTTACGACCCCGTTACTGGACTATTTATATCTATTACTAGCTGTTACCCGCGACTTCGCACGCGTGGATTTAAAATTTGATTGCTAGAATTGGATATACAAAGCTGAAAATTATCTTAGATGTCCCAAACAACACTGAGTAGGCATAATATGACGGGAACGCCATTGATATACCATTCTCTCTTCGAACCTGTCTCATAACTAAAACTGTTGTTCATATCGGAAAAAAGTATCCTATTTCGTTCCTAAATATACAAAGCATTTCCTTGTCATCGGTATACACATATATTCGTCAAAACGTAAAAAAAAAAAGATGGAGACTTACGTTCGCATATACAATATCATTAGTTTAGATCACAACTTGTGGAACCAGTATACCGTGAATAATGTTAACGCTTTCTACCGCCAAAGATTTGCCAGAACATGGTATCCTTACCATAAAATCCTACTCTTGGCTCAAACTATGAAAAAAAAATAATAGAAATATTTGCACCTAGTGGGATTTGAACCCGGAGCTACACTGGAGGTTAAATAAGAAGTAACCTCGTTACTACTACGCTACTCTAAGATTGCTGGAAAGAATCGCGCATTACAAATATAGATAAATATTATGCGTTTGTCTTTCACAGTTGAGATAGTTTTCGTAATTTAATGACAATATGTTCTTATCTATACATAATATAGTATCCCATCTCGATCTTAATGTCAAACTGCATCTTCCTGTCAAATTTCATCACGATTGGAGTATCCGTTTAGCCCAAGGAATGTAACAAACAGCCATAAAGACAGACAGAGTTACTTTCGCATTTATAATTTTAGTATAGATATGTATTATGTTCCTTGGAAACTCTACGAACCGTGTTTCTGCAATAAAGAGATGTTAAATGTATTGTTTAATTTGTCCTTAAGCCATCAGAATTAAGAAAGTTAAAAATTCTAGAGACTTTGTGATCAACCAAACTGAACGTTAAAAGTTTAATAATACTACAACGCATTAAAATTACAAGTTAAATTATAAGTCCATGCTTATTTAGCACGTAAAACACTCCTCACCTTAGAAGCACGAACCCGACCAATAAAAATTTATTACCGGGTTTTAGCTACCCATTGACATTTAATAGTTATTGTAATTATCTACTAGTAGTCAGACATTAAGAAATAGTTTTTCATTTATAATCTCATCTTTAAATAGAACTGTAATCCAATCGTACAGTAAATGACATTAAACTCTTCAGAACACAGATTTCAAATCGGAACTGTAATGAAAAATTGCGTTCCAACTCCGTGTTGCAGGTCCGGCCGTGGTTCAACCTCCGGCCACGCGAGAACTGTGGCGCTGTTACAGGTCCGGCTGGAAGCAGATCCGACAAGCGCTTGGATGTACATTAGGGTGTCCCGTCGATGTACGATAAAAAAAAATTTCAAGCTACATTATCGCAAGAGGTATCAAAATTTGCGTAATTTAACACAGATTACGAAAAAGGTTAAAAAACTAGAAATGCGTGTCATCTTGAGGGCTCTACCACTCTTTGAAGTTTTGTAAATTTTATGTTTTTACAGACTTAAACCGTATGCATAAAATAATACAAAAATCAAGTTTAAATGGTATTTTATTATTGAAATTAATGAAACAAAACACAAGAAAACAAAATAAATAAAATAGAGCTCATAATTAATGACAAAAACTTAGAATTTAAACTTATTTTTATGTCCAAAATTTGGCATTTCTGCTTGAAATTGCAACCTGTTTCTAACAAAACCATCTCTTGAAGTAGCGTCAGTTATACTTTGTGAGGCCTCTGTCACTAGTTTCACACATCTTTCCACCAATTGTGTGTGACAAGGAAACTCAACAGTTTCCAAGCTCTTATCTTTTGCCATGATTTGAAGGTTCTCATTAGAAATATTTCTAAGAACTGGTGGTGCTGTAACCTGACACTCGTGCCACACAATAATTTTGGTGTAATCTTTAGTAGAGAAGTTAATTTTTGGTGGTTTAAATACCCTGTGTTTAATGCTACTTTCAGCTTCTCTCGCTTTTATTATTCTTCGCAATACCAGCTCCCGAATGTGGTCTCTATCATCAAACAACATATTGACAAGTAGCTTTTCTGGGTGCGCAAAAAAAATCATTTCTTTTGATCACAGAATCCACAACAGATCTAAGATTTTCTGGTAAAAATCGAGAGTACATAATCTATTGAAAAAGATGTTTGACTCCGTCTTTAAAAGACATCTTTTGCTTGATTAAGAACCAAATCAGAGCGTATACTTTAATCACGTAGTTGAGTAACATTTTCAAATTTCAAATAACTTTTTAGCTATCCTTATTGACTCTTCAATTTGTGTCTGCTGCTATTTCATTCATCTAGCCGTTTCTTTCTTATCAACACTGCTTACAACCATTTTCCTGTCATTTCTTTGATCCAACAGAAAACTTCTCTCATTGATGGGAACTTTCTTAGGTTTCAAACACGAACAAGATTCAAATGAAGTGCATTTACCAGCAGCCAAGTCGAAAAGTTTCTCAGATGACTCTAAAAAATACTTCAGTTTGTTTTCAAAACTATAATTTCGTTTGCTTTTGGGGTATCTTTTCAAGTTTAAGTACTGTTCGAAATAGGATTTCAGTAATTGAATAACTCGTTCCTTAGTTAAGATTGGAATCGAAGCTTTGGTCCAAATATGGTGATCTTTTCAGAAACAATCGCATATATACCTGCATTGAATGGATCCTTTTTTTCATTATGCTTCAATTTCAGGTCGTTCTTGACAAATAATATAAATTTAATGACGTCCCTTATAATTGGTAGCTGCCGATCGTCACGTTGTTTGTATGGTCCTAGTATAGCACAAGTAGTCTCACTACGCCTAAATCGCATTCTTAAAAAATCACAAAATCCACTTGTAACACTCAAGATCGCAAATATACGTAAAACTATAAAAATACATTACTTTTAATGCTTTAATTACTTTGGCTACGAAGAAAACACTCGCGAGTCAAGCCAACAATGTCCTCGATACAAATTGAAACTTGACGGTATTTGTAGGTTGAAACCTAACAAATTCAAAGTCACCAGTAACGCGTCATTGCATACAAATCGAAACTTCGTGTTTGTATTACACCTAAATAGAACAATAAAGTAAATATTTTTATGTATTTAGTACAGGAGCAGAAATTAAATATAGCGAAATACCACCATAAAAACATCAATTTTTCAAAATTTTGAAGATTGGTAGAACCCTAAAGACATAGTTTTATTTTATTTTCAAAATCATTTTGGTAATCTACGACCAATTACGCAAATTTTAAGAGGTCTTGCGTAATAGAAAACGTAAAAAAATATTTTCGGGACACCCTAATGTACATCCATCCCTCGCGCAAGTGATACGGGTCCGCGGAACTGCATCCATCCGGACCTACCCATCTCTATTACAACTACCTTCGGTAATACACACTGTATTATGTTCATCAATAATTTTCCGCATGCCTTATAATCCCCGAAATCATTTATATACAAATTATCCCAAAACAGCAGTTCTAAACATCGACAAAATATGTCCATATCATCGAGATTCATCGTGGCACCACATATAACATAACAGCGTAAGCGAGAGCAATAGAGGCGTAAAGAGAGGAAGATTGACTTGCGACGATATTTTACGCACAGATGACTCCTATCAAGGTTTCTCGGAACCGACACATGGTTTCAATAAATTTATTTGAAACACGCAGCAAGAAATGACATATCAGAATTGAGGACACCTTTGTCTTTGGTGGGGCTTAAATACTCTATTGGATAACGGTATAGCGAAGCGTGCTCGCCAGACGTGTATTTCTTGTCGATCCTCGTTTTAACAGTAATAATAACCCTACGTTATAGACTTTAGGCGAGTAATTCTAGCATCTCTTGCTATTAGACGAATATACAGATGTTGTTTGTCTTACCCATGCCAATTGTTAGTATTTATTTAGCCTAGTTGACTTAGAGAAAACCCTATCGACAAAAGCAGTTCTTGTAAAAATAGGCCAAGTCTCGCATTCACGTAGTGACAAAAAGATATGAGGTCTTCTTCTAAGCCAAGTCTACACTTTGCAGTGTGTATTCAGTTCGCTTTGTGAATCAGAATGGTTTCTTTCGGTGTCATAGATCGATTATTTAGGATAAAAAAATTCTGATGACTTGGCCATTATGCACGTCATAATTTTTTACTGAAATTGAGGGAAAAATAAATACTTGTCAAATTCGAAAAAGAGCGAGGGAATTCTTGGCTTTTACATATTTATATCAAACACATTTAAGGTATTTATCGTATATAGGTTAACTAAAACATGGCGTGCAGAATGGCCAAGTCATCAGATTTTTATTTTAATACTAAATAAACGATCTATGACACCGAGAGAAACCATTCTGTTTCACAAAGTGAACTGAATACGCACTGTAAAGTGTAGACTTGGCTTAGAAGAAGATCTCATATCTTTTTGTTACTACGTAGACACGAGACTTGGCCTATTTTTACAAGAATTGTTTATGTGGGATCTCATTTCTTTTTGCAAGTTTATCGCTTATTCTGAATTGGTGCTCAAATGTAATGATTTCATTTGGAAATCGACGAATAAGAACATTTCAGAATTTAAGACTTCAATATACGTTACCAACAAGACCGACTCTCTGTAAACAATGGGTGTGCACCGTAGCCGAGCAATTGTCGTTAGTTTCACTACCGGCATAAACAAAATTACTAGTAACTTCCAAACTAAGCATAAGAACAAAGTAAATTTTAAGGCTTTGGTTAAACTTGCTCACCTCTATGTAGTATAGAAATATCAGAGTTAGAGCTCCATCAGGAGCAAAGCAATGAAGCCGCAAATACGTGCCAGAATGTTTCACGTTTGGGATTGTAATTAAATAAATACTGGTAAAAACTCCAATATTAGATTTTTCTTATGATTTAGGGATGACACTATATATGTGTACCAAATTACTTGTTTTTAGGATTACTGGAAGTGGGATTTCGATGTCGGGGTGTCGTGCCGAAATAAAATTTTGTATTTCAATAACTTCCAAAGTAATAAAAGGAAAGAAGTAAAATTTAACACATTAGTTAAACATAGTAAGCTCACGCCACAATGAAAAACTGAAGTATATAAAAATAATGGTGTAAAAAGCGATTTCACTTTAGGGGTAGGTAAGGGGGAGGAATATGGAAATTTACGAGTCTCAGACTTTTCTTATAACATGTGGGTAAAATTTTATCGGACTACCAAATTTCAGCTTTCTACGGCTACGGGAAGTGCCTTATAGTTATGATGATCATCAGTCAGTCAGTAAGTGACAAAAATGCTGAAGTTTGCATCGGAATAAAATCCGAACTAAGAACAATAAGAAAACAAAATTTAGTAAGTTTGCTAAGATTGCAGATATCTATGCATAACAGAAATTTGAGACACGTAGCATAAATACGACCGAAGAAATTGAGGTTCAAAAATGGCCCGAATCGCTTCAAGAAAACGGTGGGCACATGCCGCCGTTGACTCGACATGACTGGTGCACTGCCGTGCACCCAAATTCCTGGAACGGCGGCTATCTAAGCTTTTTTTCCCATGTGTTTTATGGCTGCCATTCTACTGCGTCATTTAGTTCAATATAAAATATTTCTGTCCTTCCACACTTTTATAATTATACTCACCCCTGCCTCATCACAGAAATGCTATATTCCTTAGTTACTATCCTATTAACTACTTAATTCTATATCTCACAGTTCTTAATTACTCGCACTTATACTGCATACTTTAGGTACAATATCGCTGTTTACAACTCCATCGGTGTTCGGTTATACTGTTATAGTGTGCCTGATTTGCAGTGTTCATTGCACTTCATATCTATGTTGTCACTACTCTTTTTAGCGTAACGCTACAATCCAAACGTTAAGGAATCACGAAACTAGAACTCGGTATTGACAATGTCACAGAAGTTTGCTGATGAGTAAATTTTGCCATCGTGATGGAGTTGGCTATCGAAATGCTAAAAGCTAACACGGAAATTGATATAGAGCACTCAACCAATGTGGCGTAGACCAATATCCAACTGACTGACTTTGTCGTTTTTTATCTTGGTATGTGAGCCTAGCATTCTGGAGGGCGCAGGTTCGAGCTCAACGTGTTACATATTGGAAAAATACATCCAGTACCTCAGCCTCTGTAGGCTCGACAACTTAACATACGTACTCGTACTTTGTCTCTGTGACGAAGAATTAAGAAATATATCTAATCTTCGTTTATCACTCCAGTGATGTATTACAGAAAGATGAATCAATTGTTCAGAAGTTTACATTAGTTTTTAATCGTATGTTATAATTATCAGGTTAATTTCAATGGATTTATTCTAGTGAAAACTATCTGGGAAAAAGGAAGGTGTACTGAAAAGCAAATGGCCAACGTGTAATTGACGCTAAAGACGTTCCGAGCGTGGTGGGTGAGTGGTCAACGCTCTGGCCTCGCATTCGGGAGGACTCCGGTTAGAATCCTCGTGCGGGCATCCAGATTTGGGTTTTCCATGGTTTCCCAAAATCACTCCAGGCGAATGTCGGGATGCTTCCCTCAAAAAGGCTATGACCGAATTCCTTCGCGTTCCTTGATCCCAGTCGTATCCCGCCTCTAACGACCTCGCCGTCGACAAGACAAAAAAAAGTTTAAATACGTAATACTGTAATTCTGTACCTTAGTCTACTTACAGTTTAGAACAGTGAATGGTTCTTTGAAAACTGCAGATTGAATTTGTTTCCTACTGCAGATAGAATTTTAGCCAGATTGGATTACAGTGATCAAATATGCATGCTGCAGCTTCGTCGTGGAATTTTCATTTTGTTAAGTAGCGAAGTTTCTAAAGTTAGGATGCAGTTTCTTCAGATGAACTTGATTATTTATTGCCACGGGGGGAAAGTTTTTGAAGAGTTTACAACTTCTAAAGATTAAGGGTCTCTTTTTACGCAAGTTTAAGCACCGAGAACCATTCCACACCTCAAATACATTCAGCTTTTCTCAGTCTGAATTATACTTTATGTGAATTATTTGAGCTAGGTATAGCCAGACTTGATGCCAGATTCTGTATTAAAGCTATTAGTAGCCGTTTGAAGATTGCAGAACAGAATAAAATATAATTACCCATCAGCCGACAATTATTTATTGTTAAATGGGCTGTTTCTGTAGCCGGTCGCTAGAAAAGAATGCGATAGAGAAAACTTTACCTGTTAGCAATAAGCTTAGTCTGCTCTGTCATTTGTGCAGTAACCATCATCTTTTCAAGTATTGTTTTCTCTAAACACCATATCGACGTAACGCCTAACTTCAGAAATCTACCAGCAATCATCCCTACTACAGAAAAATTAACACATTGTCGACCGTTTTCTTCGTAGTGGAACTGATTATAATGTTCGACGGAATATGCGCTATTGTGCACACAGAAGTAATTGAAAGAAATCACACTTATTTTAGTACCATCAGATTACGCGTTTCTATATAGCATAGTATCTTCTTTCATGTTAAAGAAGAAATTTTTTCTGCTTTTTGTTTTATTCAAGAAATATATTCGTTTCACATACAAATAAATACATGTGACAAAGCGTCATGGGTGAGCGGCAACATTCCGAATAGACTTTTGGGAGTACGAGGGGCAATTGCAGTCCAACCACACATAATTATGTTGGTATGATTTCCTTAAGTCATTCCTCTCAATTGCTGGGATATTTTTTCAATAAAGCGCATGACCGAATTTTTTTTGCGTTCCTTGCCTCCAGTTCTCTTCTGCCTCTAATGATCTCAACTTCGACGAAGCTAAAACCTTAAGCAATAAAGGGAGGGGGACTTTTGATGTGGAAAAAATTTATATCATCTGAAATCTTATTAGGGAATAAATAGCTATACTTCAATTATATTTTATCCAACGACTATGAGACCTTACCGAGCGTAGTGGGTGGTCCTCGCATTCGGGAGGACTTGGGTTCGATTCTTCGTCCGGCCATCCAGATTTGGATTTTGCATGGTTTCCTCGAATCATTCCAGGCGAATGCCGGGATGATTCCTTCAAAAGGCCATGGCCGAATCCTTCCCGTTCCTAGCCCACGGTCCTTCCCGGCCTCTAATAATCTGCACGAGGCGTAAAAAAAAAGGAGTTACTAGACCTTTACATTATACTTCTAATTGCAGTTATGTTACCATCTTCAACTTTGGCTCTGAACGATAATACTAAATTTTACTTTTTTAAAACATTTAATTTTTTTTTAACTTCGAGTATGTTCAGAAACAGAGATCAGTAAGTATCCAATGATCGATCGATTTGAAACTAAAAACTAAACTAAAAAACATCCAAGAATGAAGTCTTACTGATCGGAAGGGTGGGGAATAAAGCTATTTTCGCTACCGTTATATTCGTCTACATACACTGTAACAGCCCCTTTACGTCACAATTCTGTATTTCACCTCTACTCACAATAAATGTAATTCACCAGCATTTCCAGCTAGGCAGAGCTCCAGTCATTGGAACCTATATGTTTGATGTTCTTTGAAGTACAAAGAATTTGCGCTTTCGTTGTAGGAGCCAACGACGTGGTCTTCAATTGCCAATACGCCTGCAATTACACCTTGCGATTTTTTTGTGGGGACACTTAAGAGGTTCTTTGCCAAAAATATCCACTACACTGTATGATCCCGAGTGAGTCAATTCAACTGATATTTAATTAGAAAAAGGTAAAATAATGGTTTATTGGTCCGAATTCAGTTACTCTCTCTCTGAAGCAGATGGAATTAACTTACAACATCTTTAAAATGACAGTACAGCTTGAAAAAACATGAAACCGTTTACAACTTTTGTTTGACTGTAGTATCTTTCCTTTGTATACCATGCTATTTTGAAATTCAATGCACCTTTTTATATATACTACCTTGTACATCCCCCATATAAACAAACGTTATTTACAACAGGTACATCTTCGTTCGGAGTTGTTATCTGTCGTTGAGAAATACGATTATCAGCCCACAATGCCACAAGCAAACCAGCAAGCATACATTAAAGATATGATCTCAACATTTACGAGCCATGACTTACTCTCATCCAGCGATGTTTATTTCTCCGACTTTTGATGGAAAAATGTGCGCTTAGTAGGATAAAATATCTTTAAAAATGTTGTAGTGAATTGTTTACATTAATGTGGAGATATAAAACAAGGTATCTGAATTTTATATAATTTTTTTACGAATTCAGTATTTAAATTGTTTGTAAAAATGTTACTATGGATAATAACTTTAAAATGCAATTTTCTTAGCTATTAGTTTGTTAAACAAGAATTATTCAATGAATCAAATATCTTAAAATTGATCAATGAATTTAAGAACTGTATATTGTGTTATAAAATGTCAGTTGTAACTAGAAGGGGCCACTGACGATATTACCACATCTATTCTCGAATTAAATAACTATCACAGTGGATCAATAATGTTTTCATTACTCAATAATGGATAGATGTGAAATGTTGCTTGTATGTAATGACTATTGAAAACATTGGTGTATGATAAAAATCCTGAGCACAATAAGCAGAAATATCGCAATATTAATGACTGACAAGATCAGCTGAGGAGAAACAGTAGACTAAGAATCAAATGCTACCGTATACAGAGAACATTGGACTTATATAATTTTCAGATAATCTCCTTAGATTTAATTTAATTTAATTTAATTGCAATGGAGCACAGGCTACGGTGGCAAT
The DNA here is from genome assembly GCA_031002005.1 of Vandiemenella viatica. Taxonomy (NCBI): domain Eukaryota; kingdom Metazoa; phylum Arthropoda; class Insecta; order Orthoptera; family Morabidae; genus Vandiemenella; species Vandiemenella viatica. Next base: position 300,082,265 of record CM061920.1, on the reverse strand, counting down.
TTCCGTACACACCCATCTTCCCCCTATCCTGCACCTACCTACATTTGCCCTCTACAAATTTTATCTTTAAATTCTTTCAAAGTTTTAGGTAAATTATTCATCATTTCTCTTGGTAACTCATTCCAATCCCTGACACCCTTACTTAAAAAAGAGAATCTTCCCACACCCTTGTGCCTGAAATCGAGTGCCAGCTTGTGGTCATGGTCATCTTTTCCCTTCCATGCACTACTTTTCATACCTATTGCGATATCTTTCCATGCCTCATCGCCAGTATATGTCCTGTACACTCCCATGACCCTCCTCATCCTCCTCCTGTCTTGCAATGAATCCCATTCCAGCTCCTTTATCATATCCGTCACTGATTGCATTCTACGATAATTTCCAGAAACAAATCTAGCAGCCCTTTTTTGCACCCTCTCCAACTCCTGTATTTGATACGTAAAATGAGGGTCCCATACTACACTACCATATTCGAGCAATGGTCTGACCAAAGTTTTGTAACCCAATTCCTTGACTTCTCTCGTACATCCCCTCATCACTCTCTCCAACAAGTGCAGAACTTTGAAACCTTTTCCTACCACCTGTCCTATGTGTCCTGCCCAGTTAAGTTTGTTATCAAAAGTAATTCCAAGATATTTACATTTCAAGTCTTCAGCAAGAAATTCTTTCCCCACCTTATATTCGTAATTAACCTTTTGTTTTTTATTTGATGTTAGAGATGTTCAAGACGCTAGTACAGTTCAACTGTTACTTTACAGAATGTTGCTTCAAAACAGGCCGAGAAATATTTTAATATTTGCAACAATTTTGTCGAAAACATAGCATGAACAGAAATCGGTATGCATCAAAAACTGGAAAGAAATACATTAGTGAACAAAAGAGTGTGTGATTGCGTCCGATATAAACTGTAGTAGTTTATATTGAGAAGTGTAAATATACAGAGTATATCCTTCTTGCTAATGATGTGAATAATCTATAGTAGTTTGTATTGAGAAGTGTAAATATCCAGAGTATATCCTTCTTACTAATGATGTGAATAATCTACCAAAACATTTCGTTGTCTCACTCCGTCCGCCGCCGCTGCGTGGTCATCGAAATAGTCAGTCATTGACTGGAGCTCCCCTAGAATGGAACGATGGCGCCCAATGTGAACTGACGTGTGCCGATGCAATTATAAGACGTATTTCAATCTCTTAGCTTTCATTGAGTTTGATTCTCGATGCATTTCATTTTAAATTAAATAGTAAATTTAATTAAGAACATTTGGTAAAAGTTCACCACTCAAAAGACGTGAAAAAATGTACTTTACAATTAAATGAAGACCTTCCGGTCGTTGACATCTATATGTATCTGCATTCATCCTCAAACTTGAGGTTAAATCAGATTTGAGGTTAAGGCTATTAAAAATAAGAACGTGGGCGACTTTTTTGATTCGTTTTATTTGGGTTTTTTATGTTGTATGTATTTACTATAACTGGGTCGCTACGTTATTCATTCATTGTGTTTTCGTGTATTTCTTTTTCGTGATTGTTATCTACTGATCAAACTAATATGTGTATTAACTTGTTTAAAAGAGAATAGGAGACTGAAATGTGAATCGTTATACATCAAACGCCACCGGATAGTTGTTATTCCGCGCTGGTCGTTAGAAGATGGATCACTGAACAGGGAACCGCAGATAAATGCACACTGAAAGCAGTGGGATATCTACCGCGTGCGGCGTTGCTAAGGAGCTTTGTCAAGAGGTCTTTCATGTTCTGCGGTTGAATGAAGTACAAGGCAGACATTGAATGAAGGTTTCCTACCGTTTGAGTCCACCGAGGGAAACGACGTCGTATGTAGGCCTATAAGTACGAGTTAGGATCTCAAACTGACTCATTACATATAAAAAATAACTTGTGATACATGTATTTTCCAAGATAGTACCTTCTGAGCTCCGCACACTTCTTCCAACCATGTTCTAATTTTTTATTTTTTTTAATGCCATTCGTATAAAAGAATTTCTCTAGATCCTAAAAAATTAGTTGACGTTACATATGTCCCAACATGCGACTTAAAAATAAATGTCAGAAATATTATAAATGTATGTAATTTTTCTCGGCGTTGTTTATTTATAAACGTTTCTCGGGAAACAAACCGAGTAATATTGTTATTAATGCACAATATTTCGGCGACTTTATCCTCCGTCGCCATCTTCAGGTGCAGTTGCAAGTCTTGAAGTCTGCCTTGAAGTCAGCCTTGAGCGTGTTGTTTGTAAACTGGCATGGCAACGACAGATGTTGTTATGTTGCCTAGCAGCATCTCAGATGTCATTAGACGCCCGCGGAACACAAAAAGCAGAGCGTTGGTGATGAGCAGCCTCAATTACACGAATCCATGCATCACTTATCTGGAATCCACAATCCCTGTTTACCAAATCGTGTGCCTAATAAACACGATAATGGTCCACACGATAAATTAGCCTTCTTGCCGTACTCTGGCGCCACAACATCTAGGGTCGCAAGAGTCCTGGCAAGAAATGGCATTAAGACCATTTTTCTACCACCACCAAAATTGAGAAACATTTTGCGCTCTCCAAAAGATGACCTTGCCCTGCGTACACCCGGAGTTTACTGCATCCCGTGTGAAAGTAGAAAGAAATACATCGGTCAGACCATACGGTGCGTACAACAACGTTGTTTGGAACACGCCCGACATGTTCGCCTAGGGCAAAAAGACAAATCAGCAGTGGCGGAACATAGTTTGACAGAAGGACACGGTTTCGATTTCGAAGCGACTAAGGTGTTGACACATGTGAGAGGCTTCTGGGACAGCGTCATTAAAGAAGCATTTGAAATTCGCCTCGCGTCTGATTTGGTAAACAGGGATTGTGGATTCCAGATAAGTGATGCATGGATTCCTGTAATTGAGGCTGCTCATCACCAACGCTCTGCTTTTTGTGTTCCGTGGGCGTCTAATGACATTTGAGATGCTGCTAGGCAACATAACAACATCTGTCGTTGCCATGCCAGTTTACAAACAACACGCTCAAGGCTGACTTCAAGGCAGACTTCAAGACTTGCAACTGCACCTGAAGATGGCGACGGAGAATAAGGTCGCCGAAATATTGTGCATTAATAACAATATTACTCGGTTTGTCAGAAATATTGTTAATAACTTTGGTAAATAGGTAGAAGAATTAGGAATCAGTATTGATTGAATAATGGAGTTGCAGTGTCTACTGACACCCACAGTCATAAGATGCAACCATGGCAAAGTGAGATCGGTAACTGATGAAACAATCCCCTTTTAGAAGACGAAACCGATAGTTCTTATACAATCAATTATTTGTCTCTCTGTAACAGACTCATAATTCTGAACCGTTTAACTTACGAATTTCTAATTACACACTGTTTTAGTTTTACTCCCCCATACACGCTTAAAACGTGTAAAATTCGGAAAAAAATAAGAGCTGTGAAAATAATTTTAGAAGGTATAGTGAGGGAGTTTAAAAACTATATTTTTGGGTAATCTCATGAGGTATTTAATGATAGCTAATAATTTGCTGACTCTAAAAGTAATTGGATTTTCTTTCACGATTTGTACTTGTTTTTCGGGAAAACTGTAAGATTTTGATTACTCCCTTTTGTTTATGAAAGAGTTGATCTGAAAATTCTTTCATAATTTACAGATATATGTAGTGTACTAAATATTACAAGAAAGCTATGATTGTTATGGAATTTATATTTTTTTAAAATAGTAATTTAATTGTTAAACGGACATTTTTTTCGGAAAAATTCCGTGTGAATCACTCCATACCCTATGTAAATTGCATAACTAATGTGTTATGAAAACACTTCATTTGAAAAAATCTTCATAAATCTCACTGTAGTTTGTTTGCTATTTTAAAAACGTTTTTACAAAGAAGGATTCACTTCAATACACAATCTGGGGACAGGATCCTCAGTTGACACTTGAATGATTACTTGACAACTTGCCTCTACTCGTTTTCCTTCACCCGGTATACGCATAAAAATACCAACGATGATAAACAGTCACACAGTGGTCGTCATGTGAGTAAGTGTAAATTACGGCTGCCAACCTAATTACATCAACAGCATGAAACTTATCATTACATCATCTTTAAAATTCTTCTTCTTATCGGTATTTGGCGGTTCACATAGCTAACAATGGAGGTGGCATTATCGTATGGAAATCCTCTTCTGGCGTGCTGTTCTACCATCTCCGAATGTTCTTCAGCCACGAATTCCTCATAACAGACCTTTTTCCTCTGTATTTTACCTTAAATGATGAGTTGCAATAGTTTATATGTAATATAATAGTTCATATATAATATATCCCAAACCTTGATCAACAGTCTCTCATTCATTTAAATGAATATCCCTCTTCTAATATTTTATTTTTCGCATCAGAAAACCGATGCGTTTGTAAGCGAAGCTATTAAAGTTGCGAAATGCACAATTTATTCTTAAGGTGTGTGACGCTACTGTATAGCTAATTGTAAAATATAAAATCATTTAGTCACAGTAAAAGAACAACTGTGAAATTATCGAAACAAATTGCAGCAACCAAGTAACATTTGAAACGCCCGTCTCATACACAAAATGCAGAATCTTTAGCAAGACACAAAACAACAGAAATACATGGTACATTTCATCACAGTAGGGAACTCCGTGTTTTTTCTACTGAAGTTGAAGGAAGTCGCATTTAATTTCACAGGCGGAGACAGCCTAAGCAGCGATATTGCGTCACCGACAGATCCAATTACATTTTCTGCGGCTGAGTTCGTGGCTGGTAGCGGCGAATAAAACTCGATCTGTCGGAGACTTTTGGATGTATTTATAGAACTGTGTCCTCAGAGACTCTTTGAGTTTTCTCGCTGTTCGCTAATGTGATCATGCATGGAGGGGAAGAATCTTGTTACCAAAGATGTGTTTTATAACAGCAGTTCGTCATACACTCAAAATGAATTAGAATTTAAGAATAAAAGTATCAGAAATTAATCTGTAATTAGTTTCTCAATCGTTACTTTAATTAATTGTTGAAAATCATCGTCATCCTATCCAGTACTAGACCTAGTGACCTGTTACTGTTTCCCTCCATCCTTCAATTCGTCTTCCATGCATACATGTTCCTGTGGAAATGTAATGTAGCATTATCGGTCGTATTTTGGTTTTGTAAATTATTTTCTCATGTTGAAACCACTTTTCCTTATACCACTGTTCAACTATCGGAGTTTATTTATAATTCTTCTGCTTTTTTTTATTTTTTATTTAAAAAAAAGATTTCCTACACAATCTAGCAGTGTATGTCCTGCAGTTCTTGTCATTTCTACCGTAGTGAGTTGTCGTTCATCTTGTTTATTATTCTTATTATTATTATTGTCTATTCTTCAGAAACACAAGTAAGAATCCATGCTTTTCGAATGAATCTATTTTCCTTACAAATTTGATAAATGGTATTCAAATATCTAAATACGTTAGTTAACCTATTCTAAAATTTCGTTAAGTAAGATTATTAAGTTTGCTATTTCATTTAATTGCCATGAGTTTTGATTTATTCGTTGAAGTCCCTATTTAAAGTATGTAACTGACAATGTCAGGTGTTGTACTGAAAATTGTAGAACATTTTTGAAAACACTGACGATAATTAGATCAGATAATATTTTTTCTAGAAATAATGTATACGGTTACCATGATTGAGGGGGGGAGGGGTTTTTACCCCTCGATGAGAACGTCAGGAAAGAAGATGGACTGGGGTGATTTCCCGTTATCTTCTCCAGTGTGACAGTGTTCCCAAATGTTATTGCAAGTGTGGACCGAGCATGGTGGGTGAACGGCCAACGTTCTGGCCTCGCATTCGGGAGGACGCGGGTTCGAATCCCCGTCCGGGTATCTAGATTTGGGTTTTCCATGGTTTCCCTAATAACTCCAGGCGAATGCCGGGATGCTTCCTTCAAAAAGGCCATGGCCGAATTCCTTCCCGTTCCTTGTCCCCAGTCCAATTCCGCCTCTAATGACCTCGACGTCGACGAGGCGTAAAGTCATAAGTAAAAAAAAAAAAAAATAATTATAAAAAATGTAAGTGTGGCTGTCTGAGATCGTGTGTGTGCTCAGCATAGAGTGCAGTTTTCTGAGAACTAGTATGCGTCTCTCTTTACAAGTCGCCAACGATCAGGTTCGGATTCATTTGGCTCATTGTAACTTAGATTGACCAAGTGAGCCATAGCCTGGGAGGAGATTTGGCAACGCTGGTGGTCCAGAAGCCAGATGCAACCCATCAATAAACCTGTAAACCTGTCATCACCTCCCCAGGGGTCATCAATCATTCTACTGTTATATATAACGGAGCTTGGTACTTCAACCCCTTACTCCTCTGATCACCTTGCAATGATAAGCAGATTGACAAACATACTTAATCTTATATTTGTTAGATGAAAGAATGATGATTACGAAATTTTAACCATATTTCATGCTTTACAGTTTACCGATATCACTGCCATTCATCTTCAGTATCGAGAAAATGTCGCATCATTCACTTACTTGCAGAGAGCTTACTATGTCCACAGACAAACCGCGAAATTCACTTTCCACTCTTTGCAAGTTTTAACGTCAACAATATGACCATCATAAAACTTCACCTTAAGTGCCAGCAATGCACGAGCAGTTTTCTTTAACCATACGTTATGGAAAGGACCACTGACTCGTTTAAATACTTCCATACGCTAGGTAAACACCATTTGAGGAGCGTTAGCAAAGATTATTTAATAAAAGTATGTCAAGACTCATCGTAGAAAACCGAAACAATAAAGCAAATACTGATTTTAAGAGGAAATAACATGTGCACACATGTAATTCACCGGTAAATGATGTTTCAAGAGATTAATTCACACATTTCTGTTTTGTTTAAGGGTTTAGTCTAATAGATTTCGAGATCATTAGAACCTAAGGAAGATTGTGGGTAGCTAATGGTAAGCAATTCGTCCATGGTCTTTTGTAGGAACCATCGCACCATTAACCTTGGTAGAAGGACGGGAACCGAACCCGCGTCCTTCCGAGTGCTAGGATGAATGTTAACCACTCAACACCCTTGCTTGGGTATGATTACCTACATATTGATATATTCCATAATTTATTACGGTAACACCACGCCACAGTCTAAACGACCAATTTCCCATGAACGGAATTAAAGACAAAAACTTGTAAGACATATGAAAATCAATCCAAGTGAATCTCTATCTGAACGGTTGGAATTTCATAGTAATAAGTATTTCCTAAATTTCCATCAAGTTTTAACTAGGCGGTTACAACAATCAAAATAGTTATACCCAATTTCAGTTATCTTCAACGGTTATTCAGTTCCATTTTCACTAACTTAAAAGATTTTATTTCCAAGTATTGTTCATTTCTCAGAAATCTAGCACAGAAAAGAATAGCACGAAGTTTTGTTCAAAAGAGTTTAGCGTTGTGAGTTTGTCGAAAGTAGGTGTGTAACGTTTATTGGTAACCTGAGAGTCACAGCTTCTGTGTGAGATACTGGATTAGGATTCCCAGTTTTATTACTTTGTTTCCGCCGAAGAGAACGAAGTTTGTCTGTTTTCGCGTAAGTTCCATAGCACACTGATCTCATCTGAGCCGATACCTTTATCCAGATTAACAAGTTTTTGCCGTGCGGGATTGGAGTAACCGGTGTGTGTACAGCAAGTCGTAACAACAATTAAGAAAGTTTTTTAACAGTTATCAAGACACTTAGGCTTATGTTAACAATGGGTTTCAAGAACATTTTACTGGTACTAAAAAAATAACGAAGTAAATTTGCAGAAAGCATGCCTTAAAGTGAGAGTCCCTAAAATCTGAATTCATATCAATGAAAAACAATTTTGAACATTTAAAAATCTCATTCAAAACATTTTCTTCATGCACGTTATTCTTAATTGTAGTTTTTTAGTTAATATTTCAGACATTATATATTGCTTTCATCGATCAGAACACATTCATAAGGAAATATACAAATTTTTCAATTAACCATTATGTATGTCTAATTTAAAGAATTAAATTTAATAGGAAACTGTGCTCGTAGGGTACTATGTTATCAATAAGAAGAAAGGAAAAATTGTTGAACACCTGTGGTTACTTATTAGTTATCACAATTGATGGAACGTCCTATAATCGTGGAAGTGACACAGGTAGTAATATAATAAGGATCAGAAATGAAAAGGAAAAGAAAAATAGTGCCTTCCGTTCAGGTTAAATCGTAAATGTGACAAAAAAACCCAAAAACAAAAACCAATATTTCCTCTCCAGGGGAACAAAATATTAACATATATTTGCTTTAGTTTCTAAAAGTAAAAAAAAACATCAAATGTCATATTTGATATATCTGCTTTGGAAAAAAGGAATGAAACACAGCCTGCAAAGATATTATTTTTACACTGTTGTCGGTGTCCTTTTTCCGCTACTGTCCGATTAAGAAATTAATATTGAAAATAATATCAGTGAAACTGTTACTGAAGGTGTTTTTACTTTGGACGCATAATCCATTTCGTCGAAGTGTTAACAGCGATCGAAATTTTTATTTTAGATGAATGCTAGGAACTGTGGTAAAGGAGCGACTTTGTATAATTTATAATTCGCTGACCTACTTACTACAGTCACCCATAACGCACCAATTTGTTCTTGTTCTGAACTTGGGATATGTTTGGTTAATTTTATGTTATAGAACTAATAACCCCGCCATAGACAAATTCTAAAGCCCCCAAAATAAAATATAATTCATGGTGAAAAACAAAATGCACCATGAATTTTCTTTTGTATTTCACATACGCTTTATTGTACTAAAATGATTAGGCCCTATGAAAAAGACAAAAAAGAGTTAAGGTTTTGAAGAAATTCTTGATACGCAGAATCCAGTTGCAAAGAAAAAAACCGTAATTGCGTCAGCAAGATGACAAAATGTAACTGAGAAGTAAGACATGAAAATACATACTTTGTAATAACATAATTTTATTATCGTCACGGCATATGAGTTTTATAATGCTGTATTCCATTTAACTCATTTCTTTATACAGCATTATTAGATAAAATCTGGCAAGGGATATGTAAGTTATTGTAAGGCATATTTTAATAATTTCTTTTTAATCCTGTCCATTTCCAGAGATTTTTAAAGTCTTGCTGTATAACATTTTTAATTGATTACTTTTGTTTTGATTACATCCATTGTTCTAGCTCACAAAATAAACACACATTTCCTTTCTCCAAGTTTTGTCCAGTGAGTTTGCAGTATTTACTGGATATTTATTTCTTACTGAATTTATGTTAGCTGTCTTATCCATGTGTTTTATGGGATTCAATACAGAACAAAACTTTAATCACAATTGAATTTCATATGCCCTGAGGAACGTTTCAGTAGTAAATGCAGAAATCTTAGAAAATTAAGGTCATCTTATTTTTTCAGTGTCAATCAAAGTATATGAGGAAAATGGTGGCATTACTCCATAGAATCCACTAACACAAAACTACGCGGCAAGTAAACATTTATTTTCGATATTGAGTGTTGCTTTTGAAATTTAAAGAACCGTTACTGAAAGAAGCTCCTATGTTCTGGAATATTTTTATTAATATTCCATTCTCCTTTGTGAACCAAGCAGAAGTGAAAAATGAAATAAAGTGAACAGCAGGTTGTCTAAAAGGATTAATATGATATAACGAAACATACAATACATAAAACAGTGGCTAGACTATATTAACATAACAATAAGACTTCCAAAACAGGTCAAAATTCAAGATACTGAACTGCGAAACCAAAAGTATTAAGGAAGGAAATAAAAACATCAATGAATATGCTTATTAAACGACTTTGAGACACATACAAAGTTAGACCCAGGCTTTAAATTGAATGAGCTATTCGACTGGAAATTTTCATGTCGTCTAATCACCGAACCCACAGCGCGAATGGATTGTACTGAAGCTACGAAAGTGGTTTTGGCTGTTCGTTGCTTATGATTAAACACGTGAAACAAAAACTGATCGAGCAATTTGTTTTTGAGTCCCTAGGGATCAAATTCCCGTCGCAACAGTTTAGAAGTAACTCCTTTTATGAAGGTTTTTTTTTTTTTTTTTATTTTTTTTAAATATAATCCTGGTTGCAGATAAACTCAACCGGTTTTTATACGGCAATTGCAATTATGATCGCTTGTTTGCTAGCTTTTTCAAATTACGTTTCCCTTTGATTACCTTCGGTGATGGTGGCAAACAGTTTCGCCAGTCTGCAAATACGCATAAAGCTTGTTCTATCACGTACTTTTAGAATTCCGACAAATAAATAAAACTGTAACAGATTTATCACTTGCTAAATCACTTTAAAATAAAAATAGTATATAATAGTCAGTTATGGTACTTCATTACTACTTGGCTGAATAGTTTGTATTCTAGACTGTTAAAATATTTGCGGCACCCTTGTGAATGAATTCTGACAAAATCAGAGATTACTTCTTTTTTATTTTATTTTTTGGCGTGTAGTTGTATCGATAGTACAAAAACTACTTAATAGATTGATATTACACAATACAGCGAATCGAATAAAGATTTACACTAGTTGAAACAAAGTTCTCTAATCAAATCTATTTTACAGACTATCTATACCCGTCAAGTTTTAAAAAAGGTTTCCGTGTTTAAAATAAATCATTAATGATCAGTAGTAAACATTTTTGCTACCGGATATTATCAGAATTATATCACTGATACTAAAAGGACTGTCGATGTTCATTAATGATCTCATTATTTTGTGGTCTGAGCAGACGCACTATCTGAAGCACGGTAGCTTTTAGATAATGGAGAATGTTACAATCTGGTCTAAATTTCATGTCGTTTTTATGGGCAATTGTAAATAAGACACTAAGAAAAATAACATGTGTGCTAGTATTATTTTCTCATAAGTTTTACTGAAAAAACAGAATTTAATGCATACACTAGAGTGGAGTGGAGTTATGTTTTATCTCCATCTATTACAAGATTAGCGATATTAACTTAACAAATCTAAGGGGTTTTATTATATCTAGAAAACATTGAAGGGGGTAATTTTTTAATTAAGATGAAGTTAACTCTAACAATTACAACCTCTTTGAATTTTGATTTTATAACATGAGAATCTTCCGCCGATTTTCGTGGATAAGTTTCATTTGCGAGCTGATTGAGTGCTGTGCTCAAGTTACGCACATATCGACGAATTACCGCAACGATGGTAGTGACCCGCATAGCACCAAGATCAAGAGGCGTAGGCCCCCGATGCAACGTTAACGGCAGTGTGGTGTTGCTGGGAGAGTCCTCAATCAGCTGTTGCTGCTGCGGTTGTCTCGGATGGATTCTTGCTCAGCTTCTCTTCGGCATGCTTGTCCAGTCGAAGATGGAGGCGTAATAATTGTACAGACCGCAAAGTTCCTTCAGCTCTCAGATTCTCGGCTCCTCCGACAAACACGTAACGCAAAATAACAATTCGCTACCGCGAACAGGCATCTGGCCCCCTGTTGGTCAGAATACAAGGCTGGCGAGAGGGGGCATTTTCCGAGAAACTTCCTCCGAACTGGTGTTTGGAGACAAAATATGTCAAACAGTCCCCACTAATAAGTACATTACTGAATAGTCCAACTTCCTTCTCTAGCTGTATAGAACAATGAGCTGATTTACAGTGTGTCACTGCAACTAGCCTAAGAGCTCTTCCTCCGTATTTTATAAAAGCCGCCACACAAGCTAATTCACGCACAAATTTATAACTCCGTCGTAAATTCTTAGTTACGACAAGTGTCGAGCGTCCAGGCATACTTTTTCAAATCTCAGTGGCTTTTATCGATACTGGCAGGTAATTATTCACTGTTGACCATCCTATCTCATATTTTTTCATCAATAAATGTTTAGAGAGGCATAGTGGAAAGTTGCAGTTCCGATTTATTATGGCAATCGTGATTATAGCTACAATTATTATTATTATTTTATTATTTCAATTATTATTGCAACTGTTACACTCATAATTAAAATTATTATTTCTAATAAGTTTGATTTATTATTATGAAGAGGTTTTGAAAACTTACAACATCTTCATTTTAAGTTTCTTTTTTTATGGTTTCTCAAATACTGGGGCTGTTCCTTCAGAAGCCCATGGTCCAATTCCTTCCAGTTTCTTGCTGCTAGTCATTTTCCATCTGAAATGCTTTGGACGTCGACGATACGTAAAGCCCTAGGGAAAAATAACTAGGAATCAATGTAAGCAAAAATCACTTTCAGAAGCAGCTAAGGTGTTATAAGTAGTACAAACTGCTCACAAAAACCTGATTATGAAATTTTGCGATTGTCTTTCATCTGCAGGAGCGTAGCTACTATGGGGCTAGGCGGTGCAGTCCGCACCTGCTCAGGGGGGCCCCAACCACTGCTCAGGGGCCCCTAAAGAACAATTCAAGGGCCCCCATCCTCAGTTCAGGGGGCCCCTACCAGCACACAAAGCAAAAAAAAAGGTCGCCCGTTTGGCCTGAGGGCCCAAAATAAATTTTTTGCACCGCGGCCCTTGTTGACCTAGCTACGCCACTGTTCATCTGTTATCATTAAAGCCGTTGCTTGCAGATGTATCTAATGTAGTCGTACTCTTGTCTTCTATAAATGAATTCTGTATTTGTTGAAATCATTTTATCTGCAGACACAGATAATCAACAAAATCATTCCACGTACTAATAGGGCCAACTGATTCTATAATACGTGTGCATAAGTTATTCAAACGAATATGAGCGTCTACAAGTTTCATATAGCAAAACCTTAAAAACATATAAGTACGACAAAAATTTTGAAAGAAGAGAATTTCCTGGTTTAAATGGGGTGTAGTAATGGCAGTTGGTAGCTCTGATTAATCAACTGCGTAAAGCAGACGATACTTTCTGGCATACACTAAATTTAATTCTGACTTAGTAGGATTTTTTTTAGTTGTTTTACAAATTTCAGTTTTATTTGATAGTGTTCAATGGATGTGTTACACAGCTCGCGCGTGGCATTCGGCAGGAAGTAGGTTTAAAATGCCGTTTGGCCATTCAGAATTCATTTTTCTATCGTTTCCTGAAATTGCTACAGGATAATGCCGAGGTGGTTCCTTCACAAAAGTCATGGCCAAATTCCTCCCAATTTTTTATCTCTCGCTTCTAATGAATGCGGCGTATAGCCATTAGAATACAAAACGTTTCATCCGGATTTTGAAAAATCTTTTATTAAAATACTGAGTCCATTATAAACACTCGCATGCTGTTCCATTGGAAATGATTTTAGAAATGTTTTCTTTGATCCCATTTGAGAACAGTCCTTGCTGATGTGGACCATACGTATCATTAAAAATAATAAAATAAAAAACAATCGTAGGTTACTGCTAATTACTTATTACATATTAATACGTAACATCACAAAACTATATAAACTGTGTGTTGATAACTACAAACGCATAACGTCTGATATTAGTTACTACATTTTAAAGAAATTTTGTAAGACTCTTGTTAATTGGTAAATTTGAACATACTTTTCAAAAGGAAAATCATGCACCATAAAAATGATTGTTAATAGTTTTTTTTACTTCTGTGCCCCACAGCGAATAATACTTCTCTCAGTCATTCTCAATTAGAAATACCAAGAAGAAAGCATTTTCGTCGAGTTAAATGGGTTCTGCAGATATTGTCGACTATATGTAACAGAAGATTAAATTGCCATATTTATGAACACCATATCAGACCTACCAATTGAAGTTCAATTTGACTTTCCTATTCGTAAAAGTTACTTTCAGCTGAGAGTAGTTTTTTTATCGTTTTTTTTTTTAGTGTAAAAGACTAGTGTCATACTAAGAAGACTCAAAATATATTCAAGACGCAAATTATTTTTTAAAAAATCAAATTTTATTGCATTATATTTTAAAGATATTATGAATCAGGTGTTCGCATTTAATATTTACACTTAAGGGCTAAATGTAATAGGAAACGGGATCCAAATACCCAGATGGGTGGAAGAAACGTGTACATATGCCGCGCAGTGTTGGTGCTTTCATTTTTTGTGATTCGTGTGAAAGATTTTATGACTCGATTACGACCGCATGACATTAATTAACAGACTTGGAACGCAGAACAGAGCTTGGCGCTAGATGCATGGGGCATTCCATTTCGGAAATTGTTCCTGATTTCAACATTCCTCTATCCAAAGTGTCAGTAGTGTGCCGTGGACATGCAATTTCCTGCGTTACCTTCCACAATTAACAACGAAGTGGCTCACCATGTTTTCTTAATGACACAGACCAGCGACGTTTGTGTCGAAGTGTCAGTGATTACAGACAGGCAACAGTGCGTCAAAGAGCAGCAACACTCAATATGGGAAGTAACGAAAACGTGTACGTGCGGATAGTGCATTGAAATTTAGTTTCGATGGGATATGGCAGCAGAAGGTCAACGCGAGTGTTTCTGCTAACAAAACGACATCGGATCATCAACGCAAGGCTCGTGAACAAATCAGTTGTACGCTGGATGACTGGAAGAAGGTAGCATGGTCAGATGAGACGACTCTAGTTGATAATATCTGATAGTAGGGTTTGAGTATGGCGCAGACTCTACGAAGCGATGTCCCAGTAAGGCACTGTGCAAGATGTTGGCTCCATCGTGGGTTGGGATGTGTTAACATGGCATGGACTTGGACCTGTGGATGATCATTGACTGAAAATGGTTATGTTGAGGAACCTGGTTACCGTTTGCACCCATAATCGGCCTTCGTAATGCCAAAAAATGATCGACTTTTCCAAGAAGACGTACAATGGTACCAAACGCGTTCTCGATTTGTTTGGAGGACATTCTGGACACTTCCAATGATAGGCCTCTAGATCGCCAGACATGAATCCATTTGAACAAAGCTGGAACATGATCGAAAGGTCAGTTCATGCACAATGTCCTGCAACGGCAATACTTTCGCAATTATTGACGGCTGTCTAGGAGACATGACAGAAAATTTCTTCAGGGGACTTTCGACGACATATTGAGTGAATGCCACGTCAGATTACTGCATTTCGCGGGTTAAAAGAATGTCCCACATGCTATTAGGAAGTATTACGTCACTTTTGGCACCTCATGAATAAATTGCAAACAATGTGAAAAACAACAGTCTTCCAAGGCAGTTAATTTTTTTTGATGGGAGGAGTACAATAAAGGCAAGCACTGTCAGTTCTTATGTTTCAATTCGGTGAGAAACACGTTTGCGACCTTTCTTCAAGATCATATTCGAACTGTCATATGACCTTTGGTAATTAGATGGTACTGTACCATGCTGCTGTGGTTTCTGTGGTACGAGGAACCTCCAAGTTGCCCAGGTAAAAAGACTTGCCTGGTGGGTTCGACTTCATTGCATTTTACTTCTAGGTCTTTAGGTTGCACAACACTTCCCCCATCCTTTTCCGTCTGTAAAGACCTCGCTGTTAAGGGACGTAAAGCAGATAAAAAAATCTACTAAAAAACAGGTATATGGACAGAAACGTTTTTTTTTTTCCTCAGCTTCATTACTTCAAAACAAAGTGAGACATTGAGCTACACAATTTTCAAAAACTCATTAAAATTCATTGAATAACGTTTGCGTGAGTAGCATTCAACGACATAGAAGTTGCTTCTCGCAGTCGAGATGTTTATAGCCAACTACATAATGACTAGTTGCATTGTCAATGTAGAATCAATTTAAAAGGTTCTTCAATACAGTACGATTACTGATACATTTTTACTTATACAGGGTTTCAAAATTTTAAGAAACAAGATACAGAGCTGGCTTTGGTGTTGTTTTAAAGGAAAACACTTCACGTTTTTTTACCTTAAACTAAAGATGTTCTATGTGGCTTCCGTTGGTTATTCTGCAGACATCCCATCGGTAGTCGATTTCTTCCCAGACTCGCACTAGCATTTCAGGTGTAACTTGCTCAGCAGCAGCGTAAATTCTTGCTCTAAGTTCAGGTAGAATGGCCGGCAAAGGAGGTACGTACACAATATCTTTTATGAAACCCCAGAAGAAAAAATCTAGTGGTGTCAGGTCTGGGGAACGGGGGGGGGGGGCATGCAATTGGCGCATCACGGCCAATCCATTGACCTGGAAAGCGGTCATTGAGAAAATCCCGGACGTCATCGTCAGTCAGATAGTGTGGTGGTGCGCCATCTTGCATAAAGAAAACATTTCGTTCTCGGTCATCCTCATCGATCTGTGGTATCAAAAATTGTTGCAACATATCAAGGTACACTATCCCGTTGATGGTTCTCTCTTGGAAAAAAAGGGGCCGTACATTTTCCTCTTGCTCAACGCACAAAAAACGTTCACTTTAGGGCTATCACGAACATATTGCAATGTTTCATGTGGATTTTCACTGCCCCAAATCCTACAGTTATGTGTGTTAACCTTTCCACTTAAGTGAAAAGTTGACACGTCACAAAAGATTATATTGTCCAAGAAATGTTCATCATCATCCACTCGATTTAACATATCCACACAGAAGTTCCTACGTGCAATCTTATAAGTGTCTTTAACTGCTTGTAAAAGCGAATATCGGTATGGTTTCAAATGCAAACGTTTTCTCAACACACGCCAAACCGTCGTATGTGGGACTTGCATCTCACGAGATGCACGCCGGGTCGATTTCGTAGGGCTGTTGACAAAACTTTTTCTCACTTGCTCAACGACCACGTCAGATGTGCTTGGACGACCTGAGGATTTTTTATGTTTTACTGAGCACCCTGTTTCTACATCTATGCCACTCATAAATTGTAGGCCTCCTAGGAGGATCTTTAGCGTACTTGGTACGAAAATTACGCTGAACTGTTGTCGCAGACTTCGATTCTTCAAACCAAAACACACAGCTAACACGCTCGGGTCCAGTGATGGCAGCCATCTTTAACGTAACTGCCGCTAACGCTTGTGCGGCGCGATTAGGCACTAGCGGACAACGCGACTCAAAACTTGAAGTGTTTTCCTTTAAAACAACACCAAAACCATCTCTGTACTTTGTTTCATAAAACTTATATGAATTTTCAAAGTTGTAAAGTCCTTTTTGAAACACCCTGTATTTTGGTATTGCTTTTACAGCTCGTCAACATAGTCATCATTAATGGCTGGAGAGTATGGGGGATAAGGGTCGGGAAGTAACTAGGCCAATACTTCTTGAAAGAACCATTCTAAAGTCCATCTGTAATGATTACGGGAAGCCATGAAAAACCAAAATCTTGATGACCCAACGAGGATTTGAACCCGGGTCGTCCCCAATACCAAGTCATACCGTTATCACTAATCTACCGCGTTCGGTGATTAGTGATTGATACGATATGTACCTTTATGAAATGATGTGGTAACAATTAAATCGAAATGCTACCATAAGACATTCAGACAGAAAAAAGATATTCATGCAATACATGTAATCAGCAACAATGAACCACATTTATCTTATTATTTAATTTTTTGTAATGCTTATTTGGTAAATAATGTCAACCATTTTATTTTTATAAATAATTGTTTCAAATGTAAGATACCAGTTAAATACACGAAATTTAGTTGCTTACTCTTTTCACATGGAAATCTAGGAGCAACTGATATTTTTATAAATAAAGTAGGAAATGTTTGTGCTGGAACAGTTCAGATGAATTGATTTCCCCTCCTGTAGTGTTTGATACATTTTCTGAGGCAAACGGAGGCCATCTCTTCCAGATAAGAGAATTTTCCTGTTACTGAGGAAGATTGCAAGGATATCAATACAACAGAAGCCAATTCCAAAGGCAGCGAACTTATATAAGTGTGGAAGATTGGTTGCCGAGAACTTCTGAAGGTTTCTTTATCTGCTGGAGAGCGTGATAACTTCATCACTGAAGTTGCAACTTCACTCATTGGCTCAGTTCTTGAGCAGGGTCTAACAACACACAGACTTCAAACTAACGGAGATTAAATGCAAAATAAGTATATATTACAAAACAAGAAAAAAAATTTATCAGTTCTGCTACTACCGTTATTATTTTCAAGGAAATATTTTAGAAAATTAATATGGTATTTATTTTTAATGTCGATAACAAGAAATATCTGAGATTTTTTTTTAAGTATGAAAAGAAGTCATTCGGACGGTGAAAGTGAAAATTTAGTATAAGTGTGTTCTAAAATCTTGGTTACTTTGGGTGTTAAATGATAATAAGTCATTTGGGTGCCATTTAATAATATTTTTGTATCAATTTTTGTAATAATTTCACATATAAATTGAACATTGTTATGATGAAAATGAAAGAATTTACTGGTTTTTTTGCTTGGGCTTTACGCCTCGTTGACAGCGAGGTAATTAGAGGCGGGATGGGATTGGGGACAAGTAACGGGAAGGAATTCGGTCATGGCCTTTTTGAAGGAAGCATCCCGGCATTCGCCTGGAGTGATTTGGGGAAACCATGGAAAACCCAAATCTGGATGCCCGGACGGGGATTCGAACCCGCGTCCTCCCGCATGCGAGAATGAGAATTTACTGAGATAATTAAAATGAAAGAACAAGTTAACATGAATGAAATAAAATCTGTGTGGGGTATAATAAGCTTCAAACATAGGAAACAAATAAACACACGTTTACTGAAACACAGACAATGATCATGGCAAGTCAGAAATTAATTGCAATTTGGCACAGGGTGGGAATCTATCAACCGCATATAGCAAAAGGTGTGTTGTCTACAATGGACAGTGTTCGTGGATGAGTATGTTACCGTTGATCAGCTGTATCTGTTGATACAAGCGGCTACTCCTGGGAATGATCTACGCAGATTGTTAATCGGTAAACGGCATCTGGTGTCTGCCTCGTCGACGTCGAGGTCATTAGAGACAGGCAAGGAAGGGGAAGCAATTCGGCGTTGGCCTTTTTTGAAGGAAGCATACCGGCATTCGCGTGGTGTGATTTGGGAAAACCAAATCTGGATGCTCGGACGGGGATTCGAACCCACGTCCTCTCGAACGAGAGGCCAGAGCGCTAACTGATCAAGCAAAACGCTCGGTCTTCTTGCGTCGCTGTCACGCAAACCACCACGGTTTGCTTAATGAAGTGAGGGTAAGAATGTGAAGAACACGTATAATCTTGTAGTCACACATCAATCGCCTCACGACTTGGTCACATTGTATCAGAAAACACTACATTTTAAAATATTTGCCACTAAAAATCACGTCAAAATATATTAATTGACGTCACACTGAAACTACGTACTTTTCCGCTTATTATTGTCGCGTTGTTGCAGAAAACTGAACGGCATTCGAACAGTAGCGTAGCTAGGCTGACAGGAGATCCCTGAGTTTTTGGGGCCCCTTTGAGCTGAGCTTTGGAGCCCCCTGAGCTGAGCTTGTGGGCCCCCTAAACTAAGGTGCCCCGGAGTACGGCACCGCCTAGCCCTCCGATAGTTACGCCACTGCATTCGAATCATCAATTTTGAACTTAAGGTTTTTGGTTCCAACGGTTCCCAAGTATGTGTCATTTGTACGTTTTCCGCTTTTGTTAAAACGTACGGGGTAAGTCTCTTTCCTTTCACCAAAGCCAAATTTCACGTTACATTTCGCGTCACTTGCCCCCTCATTAAAAGCACCTAGTAACTTAATTCTCAGACAGGTCGCTATTGTCCGAAAATTCATCGGCAAACGATTTTGTGTCCCTTGCCTAAAAACACATAGAACACGTCCACTTGCGTTACAACAGTCACTGGTTTTTTATTCTATCAGTGCGGTCCATTTTTTTTTTTTTAAATTACATTATGTAAACTTTATAGACTTCCCAGCTTGATGATCTTTAAAGTATTCTCTCTCTCCTCAGAAAAATAAGAGAGAATTTAAGCAACAAAATTTACACTATTTGCATTTGCAAAGCATGTATTTAAACATTTATTTTAAATACAAGTCTAACATTCTGTGTTAAAACACAGTCATAATCTTCAGAACTATGTAACTCATTTCTCTTACTTTACTTCAAAGATTCTTGTATTCAAACACCAAAGATAATAATACATACTACTCTGCTGGCATCTCCTGTGGCAAAAGCCCCGATCATTAACTATAAATATGAATAAAACTATTTTTCTATATGCTACACAGTACTTGGCGTCTTAAATGTTCCGTACTCCGAACAATTCAACATGCACATTACCACTTGGTTACATCACTAATATTTATTCCCGCTCTTCCTCTTTCACCGATTTATTCACATCGGATTTTCATCGTTTTGCACTTCAGCTGTGCATTTGATTGTGATTGCTGCCATTTTGTTCGTATAAACTCTATGTGCCACTATCTTGTGCAATTCTTCTACGTGCCCGATATTCACAACAAAATTGCGCTTTAGTTTGCTCTTTTCGTTTTCCCTCACAATTAATTTGTTAAGGAAAATAGAATTATTCTGATTGTTATTCACAGAAATACAGAATGTATTACTATAAACGTTTGTTGAATGACTATCACTTGCCGACTAGTGAATAGGGAAGACAACGGCAAAATGAGAATATGATCAACGACACTGCGTTCTTCCGATTTCGCTTTCGACGGCTCCGTTTCCCAGGTCGTTGTTTTGAGGCTTTTGACAGAGTAAGCCTTAAAGTGGTAGTAAATAAGGTAAAAACTACAGTTGTGGATGTGAAAGTTATTTGCTGGGTAGAAGAATTTTTGAAAGGTAGAAAACAGAAAGTTAGGGCAGGAAATGCAGTATCAAAAGAAGTGGAAGTAAAGATGGGAGTGCCACAGGGTAACGTATTGGGACCATAGCTATTCATTATTCTAATGAATAATTGTGTTGGTGGTTTACTCTCAGAAATAAGATTGTTTACAGATAAAATAATGTTATATAAAAGGATCAAAACGGTAAAGAACTATAAACAGCTGCAGGGTTATCTGGACACGATATCTAGTTGGTTTGGCAAACATGTGATCAAGATAAATGCAAAGAAGAGTCAGCTTATTAGATACACAGATAAAAAACGAAAGTTTATTTATGATTATAAGCTGAGGAAAGAATTGGTTGTTGAAGACTTCAAATGTAAATATCTTGGCATTACATTTGATAACAAGCTTAACTGGGCAGGACACATTGGACAGGTGGTAGGAAAAGGTTGGAGAGAGTAATGAGTACGAGAGAACTAAAGGATTGAATTAGAAAACTTTGGTCTGACCATTGCTTGAATATGGTAACGTAGTATGGGACCCACATTTTGAGTATCCAATACAGAAGTTGGAGAGGGTGCAAAAAGGGCAGCGCAATCAGTAACAGATTTGATAAAAGAGCTGTAATGGGGTTCATTGGAAGACAGGAGGAGGGTGAAGAGGGTCATGGGATTGTACAAGGCGTATATTGGTGATGAAGCATGGAAATTTTTGGTGTAAGAATTAAAAGTAATGCATGAAAGGGAAAAGATGACCATCACCACAAGCTGGCACTCGATTTCAGGCACATGGGTGTAGGAAGATTCATCATCTTTTTTCGGTAAGGGTGTCAGGGATTGGAATATGTTAGCATGAGAAATAATGAATAATTTACCAAAAACGTTGAAAGAATTTAAAGTTGAAATTTGTAGAGGGCAAATGCAGGTGGGTACAGGAAAGGGAAGATGGGATTGTAGGGTAATAGCCACCGGAGCATGCACTCCATTGCAATAATAATTAATTAAATTAAATTCCCATTCAACAGCCCTATTGCGGTCGCTCCTATTTCCATTGGTCACAGGCCTCTAGCTAGTAGACGAAATAAGTTTCAGATTACACGTTTGCAGATGAATTGCGTTTTGTTGACCCAAATATTGTATTTAAAATTTTGTAAAATTATATTCCAGGGTAGTTAGGTAAGCTGTAGTGTTCGGTAACAGATATAGAAGGGAACAGCGAAATGGAAGTCCGGTGAGATTGTACAGTAGGTTCTCGCAAATTAGGAACCAGTGGAAAGCATACATCAAGGCGAGAACGTTTTATTTATTTATTCATTTATTTTTGGATGGATCGTTCATAAACGGAGTCGGTATAAGTAACCTTTTGTGGCGCCATTTCGTGTCGAGCAATTATATCCTTGGCCAATGGCTGCTTGCGTCAAGTTTGAAAGTCAAACTCTGATACGAACGGAAAATAGCACATGGTAGAAGGCGTATTACAATCTACCCTCAGAATTCTTGCTGTCAGTTTCGTATTAAATCTATTACCTTTTCAGTAATCTCTCCATAAATATTGCGCAAGTAATAAGCGACAGGCCGACCAATCGCAAATGGCCATTGCCCGCCAATGCAACTGTGCCCTGGTAAACGGTGCCATCAAAATTTTTTAGTATTTATTTTTATTTGTAACAGTTTCACCCAAATAAAATATCGTTTTGTCTGCTTCTTATTGTTTTCAAAATAATGTCATAATTTGCAAGTAATTGTGCAGTCTGGCTGGAAATATTATGAGGAATTGCACTAGCAAGGGAGACAAAAATAAAAACTATAAACTTTACAGACACAACAATAAGGCCGAAGAAAAGACTATATTAAACAACAATTCAGAGTATTTTGCTGAACGGATCTGAAATTTGTGACATAAGAGAAAGAGACTGGCAATTTCCGAAGGTTGTGGAAATGAATTTATAACAAAGGAATTGAAGAGCATCCAGATTTCAACATACAGAAAATCAGGTAATAAAACGACAAATGAACGTAAATCGAACAGTACAGGGTGTTTCAAAAAGAATATACGTATTACAAAGTATTCTTTTGTCCAAACTATCGATCGCTGCGCCCCTGCTCGGCTATTGGAGAAACGAATACATAGTGTAGTTTATTTATTAGCTGCTAGATGTCAGTCGTCTTGTGTTATTCTTGGTAACCGTCATATGTTTAAAATGGCTACTCCACAGCAGAAATCATTTTGTGTTATCGTTTTGCGAAGTGCAATTCCGTGATTACAGTGCAAAGACGTTTCAGGTTGAGGTACCAAATGCATCCTCCGAATGGGTGGAACATTCGTAGATGGTATCGACAGTTTGTAGATACCGGATGTGTATGTAAAGGAAAGAGTCCTGGCCGCCCTCGCGTTTCTGAGGCACATGTTGCACGAATTCAAACTGCTTTCCAACGTAATCCTTCAAAATCAACTCGTCGTGCTAGTCGGGGGTTACAACTACCTACAACAACAATTTGGCGTGTTTTGAGACGTAGGTTGGTTATGAAGCCGTACAAGTTACAGTTGATACAAACTCTGCGTCCTGATGACAAACGGAAACGTGTGGCATTTTTTAACGAGATTAATGATGCTATTGACAATGATAACACTTTCGCTCAACGCATCGTTTTCAGTGATGAAGCGACTTTCCATGTTAGTGGCCAGGTAAACAAACACAATGTTTGAATTTGGGGTCTACAGAACCCACATGCAGTCATTGAACATGTACGAGATTCGCCTAAAGTCAATGTGTTTTGTGCGATATCCCGTCATCTGTTTACGGCCCATTCTTCTTTGATGGAAACATGGTTAACGGTCAGCAGTATCTCGCTATGTTACAAAACTGATTGTTTCCGAGGCTGCACGAAGACAACTTCATTTTTCAACAAGACGGGGCACCCCCTCACTGGAGTCGCCAAGTGCGTGAATATCTGAATGAAACTTTACCGAACCGTTGGATTGGTCGTCAAGAAGCTGGCGACTTAGCATACATCAGCTGGGCTCCACAGTCACCGGATTTGACACCCTGTGACTTCTTCCTATGGGGTTTCATTAAAGACAACGTTTATGCACCACCACTCCCACAGAACCTTGAGGACTTGAGGAACCGGATCCGTACTACCGTAACATGAGTGACGAAGGACATACTTGCCCGAGTATGGGAGGAATTTGAGAATCGATGTGATATTGGTCGTTTGGCTGATGGAGGACATATTGAACATCTGTAATCTGAACTTAAGAGGTTCGTAAATATGTGTGTAAAGTTTCATATTCGTAAGTCTTACAGTTTAATAAATATATGGATTCGAAATACGTATATTCTTTTTGAAACACCCTGTATTTGAAGAAATAGGAACTAGCTGGTTTGTATAATATGGAAATCGCAGACTATATCAAAGGCGATATGGACTAGAGAAGTATGAGAATCACAAGCAATGTGAAGTCGAAAAAGAGAATTATTTTACCTCCTTACTTTCTCTTCATGGGTAGATCAAGAGTTTGTTCCGACCTCAGTTTTCCAACCATCACTTCATGGGTCTACCAATATCCCTTCATCCTGTAGGATGGTGCTGCTGGGGAAGTTTCGGAAATCTGTTACTACCAATGTTTAGAACGTGGTTCTTCCAATTTTCCTTTTTTTGGGAAATGCTATCATTCAGAGAGTAAATATTCAGTTGTTCCCTTATTTCATCATTCCTTCTTCTATCATTCAGGCAATATCCTTTTACCGACCTTAGGAACTTTATTTCGGATGATTGAATTATATTTTTGTGTTGTATTCTATGTACCCATGTTTTGCTGCCATACCGCAGAGTCTACGCTGACTCACCTCAAATTTTATAAAACAATGGCTGTACATAAAAAAAGGGAAGACTTAGAGATAAACCTAGAAAACGAGTCAATAAACACATTCACAAGAGAGAATTAAAATAAAAGGATACATACCCTTAGTATTTTGATATGCGAGAGCTGTTTATATGAGTAACTGACAACTCGCTTTAATAATAAAAATGTGGTCACAAATACTATCTCTGGTTCCATGATCATTTCTCTGACAGCGTTTTCTAGAGCGGAGGATAGTAGTGCAGCCTGTATATTTACATAGCGGAAGGGATTGTTAGTTATTAATTTGATTTGAACCTTCGAAGTGAAAATCAATGAAATTCCTCCACTCAAGAAAGTTTTGGTTTATTCTTCATCTGCAGAGAGAATGAAGCAAGCCTGTCGACAGCAGGCGTACGCGGTCGAAGAAGGCCAGTAGTGGAAATCAATGGAGCAACTTCTTTCCGCCGACCTCCAGTTAATGACACAAAGCGATCGCCGGAACGAAACGGGAGCTGGTGGGCTCTGAGCCCAAAAAGAGGAGAGTTCTGTGGCAAAGAAGTTGTTTATTGAGACTGCAGGCGTATTACGACTTGTGATACTGAAGTAGTGATTCTGGAAATTGCAGTGTATTGAATTAGACGATGTAGGCCCCTACTCGTATAATTGTAACTACTTCATATGTAAATCTGCAAGCAACCGTTTCCTAGGGAACCGATTTGAATGGAGATTTCGCAAGTAAGAAAGCTTAGGATCTAAGGTAAAATCTGTGGTATGTCTTGTGAATTCACGTTAACAATAGATGGAACAGTAAATGATAATCTGTAAAACTAAGCAAATAGGCTCCAAAGATAACACAACATCAAAGAAAGTCTCCAAAGATCACACCACATAAAATATAAACATTTAACTTTCTTGATTTCTGTTAATATTGTTGTTGATTACATAACTTTGGATATTTATTTCTTAATTTTTCTTAAATATATTAAAATTACACACAGGGCAAACATTAATTAAACCATTCAAAGAACTGGAGGAACACCCGACGTATGAAAGTAGCTATAACCATAGAAACTTTTTACATGGCATTCAGATTTCCCTTTTTTTCCTACTCGTGTTTGATAACGCAGGCAAAGCTGCGAGTGGATAATAGACGTCACTAAGATGGCAACAGCGAAGACAACTTAAATTATTAAAAACTAAATTCGTCGTGACTTTTGTTGTAATACAAAGTGTTAATTATAATTCTGCTTCAGGCTGCGTTTTAACATAACCGCAGTCAGTGTAAATACTGCAGTTCTAAAATCCAATCACCTATCATAAGTCCGTTCGTCGAAAAATCTAAGTCCACACAGGCAAAGCTGCATGTAAAAAATAGTACTTAATTAAATCTTCCTATCAATATAAGAACATTAATTTTAAAAAGAGAAGTGAACGACCATATCTGCTGCACTTCGTCGAATCTGATTAAGGACGTTTTGGAGATGGAATTTCGTAACGCGTTACTGAGAAACAAGTTTATGGTTAAGTCATACATACTGTTAGGCAGATTCAGTGACACAATTTGTAGGCAGGGAAGAGAAAAGGTTGCTGTTTTTCTAATGTGAAGACTGCTAGACGATTCCTGGAAGAATTGTACTGTAGGAATATACGGCACGAAATTTTCTCATGCCTCTATAAACCTATTCCTGACGAGAATTCCCTTATTCAGCTGAACCGAAATTGCGAATTGGCTAACGATCGATCTGTATTATATTCTAAAATACATTACGGATTATGGATGGCAAAAAAGAAACCTTCCAACGCATATGTTGTTATTACTGCATTCCAAGTCTGAATTAACGAAAGCAGGGTACTGTAGTCTCCATTCACAAGCGTACTGAAGGTTCGGCACCACCTGAATTTAACTCTGGATGATTTATTTATGTTTCAACTCTATAGTTTGTTATTACTACACACTTTGTTTGCAGCTAGATGTAATTGAATACTTTTATAGCTCACTGTTCATATTACAAGCCACTTTATAGGTTCCTAAACAGCTCTCTGATTATGTCTTTTACCAGACGGTTAACTGGATGTTAAATGACTGCAGCTTTCACCAATTGCATTTCAAAGGTTATTTCAAATTCCATTTAGAGTGATTATCATCATTACCGAATGGGGATTACATTCTTTTCAACTGGAACTTGTTATAACGTGCTTTATCCTCTATTTTCTAGTAGTAATTGTTGAAATGGGTGATAGATGATTATTTTATATATTCATCTTTCTGGTACTGCTTTCTTCAACTTAATTTAATCACTTCCTATCACTCGACGTAAAATCAACGTCTTCCAGGTCTGTGAACACCTGAAACCATTACTTTTATTATACAGTAAATTATCATTAATATAATCATACGTTATGTACTCCTTTAATCATTTAACGGTAATACTCTTGGAAAATTCAAATCAACATGCTTATTATAAGCACTCGTAATTGATATAATATTCAAACTTCGTTCCCTATTGTCAGTACTTTTGTCGTAACTCAAAAACATATTTTTTCTTCAGCTAAGCAACAATACTAGCACAGTAGAATCTCTTCACGCCCTCCGACTTGTACTTCCAGTAGACTATAAAATCGGAATCAGCGTAGCTCATTCCACAATGAGTGGAGCGTGTCTCTGAATTTAGCAAGTCAAAGTGTCTCCTATCCTCCTGCTTGATGGTCTTTTCCCTTTGTCATTATAACATAAAACCAAGTGATTAATTTTACATTTATACATTTGAACATTCATTTATAGGGACAATTAGATCACATAGGACCACCTCACACTATCTTTCACCACTATCTAACTTTATTATAGTCACCTGGCCCTTTGACCTATACATATAACAAAACTAACCAGAAGAAAATTTGTATATTTAAGGAGGAATTAATTTCATTTTTTTTTTCTTGCTGCCTATGTGTTAACTGAGAAATGATTGGTTTAATCCCTACAGTGACAGTCTACGTAAACGAAAGTGTGGAAAACAGCTAGCAGATTAAAAGATATGAATTTCTTTAAAATATTTAATCTCTTGTGCCAGTTAACATTTTTTAAAGCGCTTCCTAGGTCCAGAATTGACGAGCAGGAATACTCCTTCTTTTTTATCTTTCCTTCCGAATTAATGTTAACGTCAGAATTCCTTTCCATGTATGTACTACTGTGTTTCATAAGTCAACGCTGATCCTCAAGTATTATTTCTCCCATGAGGTTGTCTGGTGGCTCAGTGGTTAAAGTATCTGACTGGGGGTCGAAACCGTGCGTGGTGGGTGAGTGGTTAACGCTATGACTCCGCATTCGGGAGGACGCCGGTTCGAATCCCCGTCCGGGCATCCAAATTTTGG
Organism: Vandiemenella viatica; assembly: GCA_031002005.1. Classification (NCBI taxonomy): domain Eukaryota; kingdom Metazoa; phylum Arthropoda; class Insecta; order Orthoptera; family Morabidae; genus Vandiemenella; species Vandiemenella viatica. The sequence continues at coordinate 300,054,375 of CM061920.1, read as the reverse complement.
TTTTCCATGGTTTCCGCAAATCACTGCAGGCGAATGCCGGGATGCTTCTTTCAAAAGGCCATGGCCAAATTCCTTCCCGTTTCTTCTCCACAGTTCTGTCTCGCTTTTAATGAGATCGATGTCGACGAGTTGTAAATCCATAAATAAAAAAAAAGAAACGGGTATCAAAAGTTCCCCATGAATCCTTGTCTCGGCGGGGATTTTCATAGGATCTTAACCCAACCTTCACCTCTGTCACAGCTCGCTGTGTAATGTGTGAGGTTCTGATTCCACGTTGAGCTATAGGTCGTCTGTACCCGGTAGGACTACCGGGTTAGGTTAAGATGGCTACGACATGGGTGGAATACCCAGCCAATAGAAACCCTGTCATCAGGACATTACGACTACATGGAATTATTGTTATTTCTCCCATTATCTTTTCTATTATTATTATATATATATATATATAGCTCCAGTCAGTAATTTCAAAGCGTGTGATATTAGTTTTAGTGTTCTATAATTTTAAGGTTTTCCAGCTTGAACTTTTAAAAAGAGGGTGAAATCATATCTTTGGAACATGTGTTTTATTCTAATGGATGAGCCATCACCTCGTTTTTCTTATTTAATTAGAATGTGATTTCATAAAAATATTCGCTTCATTCACTCAGTCCAGTTAGTAAAGATTTATCGGGTACGATGACCATTACCACGATATTAAAAAAATGCTGTACTGAAATATAGCTATTTGTTGAGACAATAGGGGATTTTAAACAAAATTGATGGACTTTTAATGAATACTGAATAAATAACATTACTCTGTATGAGTACATATAACGAAGAAATGTTGCTTTTTCTCGTAATGGATTTTTGTAATTCAGGAATAAGGATGAGTTATGATCCTCAACGACATGGTGAGGTATAAATATTACATAGAGCTGCTGTCAGAGTACATTTATCTTACAATAATGCCGCAGTAGGAACGATACATACAAACATCCGCGACTGCCACTTCAAAGCAGTCTGTAACAAACGAGTAACAGTTATTTAACACATATCACAAACTGAATGGAACATCTTAATACTTGAAATACACAAAATTTAATCATTTTTGTTCAACATTTGAGATTCCCCAACGTGCTAGAGAAAGATTATAGTAAAATGATAAGTAAGATATGAATCGACGAAATTAAGGATACGGATATGAAGCTGACCATCTAGAATACCGCACAGCTCAGATAAAAATGAGTTTTGATGTTGTGAATATATTCAGTACTGAGATAATTCAGCGAAGATTTAGTGTAGTGAACAATGAAATTTCTGATTAAGTTACAGCTTGGCAAAGAGGAAATAAAATCTCCTCAGCAAAACTATTTTATCATCAATAATATGGAAACATATAGCATATTGCGTTGGAACTTTCGACCCTGTCGTTTCCAGGAATCAAACGTTTCTTTCTTAATTTGTTTAGGAATACGATTCATCTCTTCCGTATCTATTGACTATCCTGTCGAGTGGAAGGAATTTGTAATCGGTGATAAATATTCGTCACAAATTTGCTTTTATTGGTCGCTTCTATCACCCGGACATTGAAGCTTCCGAGACTATTTTCAGTTTCTCATATGTCTGTGTGTGTTAACAACTTCATATAAACTGCTACTTGCTTACTAGGACAATAACATCCTGGCAGTTGATTCTTGATCGTATGATGTACGGAAATCTATACTACTGTATTAGTAAAACTGTTACCAGGGAAAAGTCAGAACATTTAAGATATTTGTTTTAAATGAAATTAGTGTGCTATTAGAAAGATACAGAGAAAGAACCATTTTTTTTATTTGTATCTGTCTTTCTGACTGTTAGTTAGGACGAATGGAATTCACACAAAAACCACTGGTCGAATGTTGCCGAGATTTTGATTAAAGTACAGCCCATGTTGCCGTGGGTAAAAATGGGGCTTGTTCCATTTTGATATGAAGTCGGAAGACTGAGAAATTTAGGATAAAAGTGTCCAAAAATTAGTATCAATTTTTCGTTGAACGCTATCTGAGCAAGTACTGTACTAATTACTGGTCAGATGTAGTGGCTTTTCGCAGTCGAAATCCTTATTATGATTTCGGCGTCGAATTATTTGCAGGGAATAAGTTAAATTTTTTCTCGTTGGCAATGTGTAAACTGTGATATAAAGCATTTAATCAGTTAATTAACAGTCCAAGTAAACTATGTTTTGGGCAACAACTAGTAGATAACAATAATAAAAGTAGTAGTAAATAACTGTCTGTGGAATTCAATCATCTACAACTTTTACTTTAGTATGGTTGTGAGCATTTTTGACAATTTCTCTAGTTTCCTAATCTTTAATCTACTGTTAAAAATGGCCATTAAAGGTCTCAATGTTGAATATTTACATAGTATTAGAATTATGAATAAACATTACAACAAGAAAGATATGTTAAATAACTGTGAACGTTTTCGCGGCGGCAGCACTGTAGAAAACACTCTCGGGATTCTAGCCGCGTCAAATAAAAGTCGACTGGCGACGTTTCGAGAGCCGGCACTGCTCCCATTGTCAAGCCCTGCTTAACTAACTAAAACTGCCTAGCGGTAGTCTCTATATAGGGCTACCGGGCGGGAGAGGAGGGGAACTCGCGCGGAGGGCGGGTCTGCTTGGTGACGTCATGTTCCGGTTGTTGTTATGCCCAAATATGGTCCGCTCCCGTGTGTTTCGTAATTGTTTAATAACTGGCCTCCATGTTTGACTTATGTTAAGTCCTTGATCCCGATTTATCACATTGTTATTAACTCTGATTTCAATTGCCTCTTTCACGACACTATCCCAAAAATTATTAGCATGGCAGAGGCGTGTCGTCTTGTCAAAGCACGGCTCATGACAGTTTTCAAGGGCGTGCTCTACTATAGCCGATTTTTCTTTCTGCCCCAACTTAAAGTATCTTATATGCTCTTTGCGCCTTTCATCGATCGTTCTCAAAGTCTGTCCTATGTAGGAAGAGCCACACTCACAAGGAATTTTATACACTCCAGGGGCCCGGAGATTTATACAATCTTTCGGGGTTCGTAATAACTGACGGATCTTAGGCGGGGGCCGAAAGATGGAGCGGATGCCTTGCTTGTTGAGCAGCCTGGCTATTTTCGATGTCACCGCTCCGCAGAAGGGCAAAAAGGCACGTGGGGTTTCTCGTTCCCTGTCATCCGTTTTGTTTTTGTTTCTTCTTCCGATAATCGCATGTCGAGTTTCTTTGGAACTATAACCATTGGCCCTAAACACGCGTTCTAAGTGTCGCAGCTCTTCTTGTAGATGCTGATTGTCGGATACCGCCTTTGCCCTGTGGACCAACGTATTCAGTACGCCGCGCTTCTGAGATGGGTGATGAAAACTAAGGGCGTTTAGATAACGATCAGTGTGTGTGGGTTTTCTATACACACTGTGCCCCAACCTTCCGTTCGGCTTTCGACGTACCAATACATCCAGAAAAGGAAGTGCGCCTTCTTTTCCGATTTCCATCGTGAACTTGATGTTGGGGTGAACGCCGTTGAGATAGTTCACAAATTCATATAGGGCTGGTATCCCATGAGGCCACACGAGGAATGTGTCGTCAACAAATCTATAAAAACACTTGGGCTTTAAAGGGGCCGCGTCAAGAGCTACATGCTCAAAATGTTCCATGTAAAAATCGGCAATCACTGGGGATAACGGGGACCCCATGGCCACGCCGTCCGTTTGTTCGTAATACTTTTCTTGGTACACGAAATACGTCGATGTGAGCGTGTGTCTGAATAATTCCACGAGTTTTTGGTCAAAATGTTCACTAAGTAGTTCGATTGTTTCCCTTAACGGCACCCGCGTAAATAACGATGTGACATCCAAACTGACCATGATATCGTCACGCTCTAGTCTCATTGTTTTAACCACTTCCACAAACGCAGCAGAGTTCTTAACGTGGTGTGCACATTTACCCACAAACGGACTTAACTGACGTGTGAGGTATTTGGCCAACCTGTACGTCGGCGAATCTATGGCACTAACTATCGGCCGCATCGGAGCATGCTCTTTGTGTATTTTTGGTAGGCCATACAATCTTGGTGGTCTTGGGGCTCGGACTGTCAAATTCTTCACTGTTTCTTCCGCCAATCCAGCTTCTTTTATTAAGATATTGGTTTTTCTGACTGTCCGTGCCGTGGGGTCGCGCGGAAGCACACGATATGCCTCATCATCTAAAACTTCACACATCTTCTGGTGGTAGTCAGTGTTTGTCAGAATTACGGTCGAATTTCCCTTGTCTGCTGGTAAAACCACGATTTCGGTGTCTTCCCGTAAAACACGTAAGCCGGCTCGTTCAGCTGCGGTCATATTGGGCTTAGGTGGTCTGGCCCTCGTCAGGATGCGCGTTGTCTCCCGGCGTACCTCTTCCGCTGCGTCCGTTGGAATATTACGCACAGCTTGTTCCACTCCGCTGATGATGTTCATGATAGGCAAGGAACGTGGAGCCGGTGCGAAGTTCAATCCTTTCTTCAGGGCTGAGATAGCACCTTCGTCAATTTCTTTCCCCGATAGGTTAATCACGGTTCGTCTGTCTTCGGGTAGCTGGGTGTCGCGCAGATCACGCGACAGGCGGTTGAATTTACAGCACTGCCTACGCGTGGCCGTCCTTAATATAGAATTCTGTTGTCCGGTGGTGAAGTTGTCGACCCATTCCCAATCCATCGGCGAGAGGGCTGCTGCTAATAGCAAATGGCGTCCCATTAGTTCTCTAGCATTTTTGTCGAGGTCACGGCGAGTTTGACGAATCCTCTCCCTTACAATCGCCAGGCTGGTGCGGCGTAAAATCTTCTTTATGGCAGTAGTGTTAGCCGGATGGTTTACAACGGCAAACCGTGGCACTGTTTCGGTGTCTCTACACCTTAAGTTGGGGCAGAAAGAAAAATCGGCTATAGTAGAGCACGCCCTTGAAAACTGTCATGAGCCGTGCTTTGACAAGACGACACGCCTCTGCCATGCTAATAATTTTTGGGATAGTGTCGTGAAAGAGGCAATTGAAATCAGAGTTAATAACAATGTGATAAATCGGGATCAAGGACTTAACATAAGTCAAACATGGAGGCCAGTTATTAAACAATTACGAAACACACGGGAGCGGACCATATTTGGGCATAACAACAACCGGAACATGACGTCACCAAGCAGACCCGCCCTCCGCGCGAGTTCCCCTCCTCTCCCGCCCGGTAGCCCTATATAGAGACTACCGCTAGGCAGTTTTAGTTAGTTAAGCAGGGCTTGACAATGGGAGCAGTGCCGGCTCTCGAAACGTCGCCAGTCGACTTTTATTTGACGCGGCTAGAATCCCGAGAGTGTTTTCTACAGTGCTGCCGCCGCGAAAACGTTCACAGTTATTTAACATACCTCTACGGGGAGGATATGTCGCGCAGCGTTAAACATCTGGAGAAGCTGCGCTGCAAGAAGGCCAAACTACTGAGTTCGCTGGCCTTCCTGTTAAGGTGTAGAGACACCGAAACAGTGCCACGGTTTGCCGTTGTAAACCATCCGGCTAACACTACTGCCATAAAGAAGATTTTACGCCGCACCAGCCTGGCGATTGTAAGGGAGAGGATTCGTCAAACTCGCCGTGACCTCGACAAAAATGCTAGAGAACTAATGGGACGCCATTTGCTATTAGCAGCAGCCCTCTCGCCGATGGATTGGGAATGGGTCGACAACTTCACCACCGGACAACAGAATTCTATATTAAGGACGGCCACGCGTAGGCAGTGCTGTAAATTCAACCGCCTGTCGCGTGATCTGCGCGACACCCAGCTACCCGAAGACAGACGAACCGTGATTAACCTATCGGGGAAAGAAATTGACGAAGGTGCTATCTCAGCCCTGAAGAAAGGATTGAACTTCGCACCGGCTCCACGTTCCTTGCCTATCATGAACATCATCAGCGGAGTGGAACAAGCTGTGCGTAATATTCCAACGGACGCAGCGGAAGAGGTACGCCGGGAGACAACGCGCATCCTGACGAGGGCCAGACCACCTAAGCCCAATATGACCGCAGCTGAACGAGCCGGCTTACGTGTTTTACGGGAAGACACCGAAATCGTGGTTTTACCAGCAGACAAGGGAAATTCGACCGTAATTCTGACAAACACTGACTACCACCAGAAGATGTGTGAAGTTTTAGATGATGAGGCATATCGTGTGCTTCCGCGCGACCCCACGGCACGGACAGTCAGAAAAACCAATATCTTAATAAAAGAAGCTGGATTGGCGGAAGAAACAGTGAAGAATTTGACAGTCCGAGCCCCAAGACCACCAAGATTGTATGGCCTACCAAAAATACACAAAGAGCATGCTCCGATGCGGCCGATAGTTAGTGCCATAGATTCGCCGACGTACAGGTTGGCCAAATACCTCACACGTCAGTTAAGTCCGTTTGTGGGTAAATGTGCACACCACGTTAAGAACTCTGCTGCGTTTGTGGAAGTGGTTAAAACAATGAGACTAGAGCGTGACGATATCATGGTCAGTTTGGATGTCACATCGTTATTTACGCGGGTGCCGTTAAGGGAAACAATCGAACTACTTAGTGAACATTTTGACCAAAAACTCGTGGAATTATTCAGACACACGCTCACATCGACGTATTTCGTGTACCAAGAAAAGTATTACGAACAAACGGACGGCGTGGCCATGGGGTCCCCGTTATCCCCAGTGATTGCCGATTTTTACATGGAACATTTTGAGCATGTAGCTCTTGACGCGGCCCCTTTAAAGCCCAAGTGTTTTTATAGATTTGTTGACGACACATTCCTCGTGTGGCCTCATGGGATACCAGCCCTATATGAATTTGTGAACTATCTCAACGGCGTTCACCCCAACATCAAGTTCACGATGGAAATCGGAAAAGAAGGCGCACTTCCTTTTCTGGATGTATTGGTACGTCGAAAGCCGAACGGAAGGTTGGGGCACAGTGTGTATAGAAAACCCACACACACTGATCGTTATCTAAACGCCCTTAGTTTTCATCACCCATCTCAGAAGCGCGGCGTACTGAATACGTTGGTCCACAGGGCAAAGGCGGTATCCGACAATCAGCATCTACAAGAAGAGCTGCGACACTTAGAACGCGTGTTTAGGGCCAATGGTTATAGTTCCAAAGAAACTCGACATGCGATTATCGGAAGAAGAAACAAAAACAAAACGGATGACAGGGAACGAGAAACCCCACGTGCCTTTTTGCCCTTCTGCGGAGCGGTGACATCGAAAATAGCCAGGCTGCTCAACAAGCAAGGCATCCGCTCCATCTTTCGGCCCCCGCCTAAGATCCGTCAGTTATTACGAACCCCGAAAGATTGTATAAATCTCCGGGCCCCTGGAGTGTATAAAATTCCTTGTGAGTGTGGCTCTTCCTACATAGGACAGACTTTGAGAACGATCGATGAAAGGCGCAAAGAGCATATAAGATACTTTAAGTTGGGGCAGAAAGAAAAATCGGCTATAGTAGAGCACGCCCTTGAAAACTGTCATGAGCCGTGCTTTGACAAGACGACACGCCTCTGCCATGCTAATAATTTTTGGGATAGTGTCGTGAAAGAGGCAATTGAAATCAGAGTTAATAACAATGTGATAAATCGGGATCAAGGACTTAACATAAGTCAAACATGGAGGCCAGTTATTAAACAATTACGAAACACACGGGAGCGGACCATATTTGGGCATAACAACAACCGGAACATGACGTCACCAAGCAGACCCGCCCTCCGCGCGAGTTCCCCTCCTCTCCCGCCCGGTAGCCCTATATAGAGACTACCGCTAGGCAGTTTTAGTTAGTTAAGCAGGGCTTGACAATGGGAGCAGTGCCGGCTCTCGAAACGTCGCCAGTCGACTTTTATTTGACGCGGCTAGAATCCCGAGAGTGTTTTCTACAGTGCTGCCGCCGCGAAAACGTTCACAGTTATTTAACATACCTCTACGGGGAGGATATGTCGCGCAGCGTTAAACATCTGGAGAAGCTGCGCTGCAAGAAGGCCAAACTACTGAGTTCGCTGGCCTTCCTGTTAAGGTGTAGAGACACCGAAACAGTGCCACGGTTTGCCGTTGTAAACCATCCGGCTAACACTACTGCCATAAAGAAGATTTTACGCCGCACCAGCCTGGCGATTGTAAGGGAGAGGATTCGTCAAACTCGCCGTGACCTCGACAAAAAATGCTAGAGAACTAATGGGACGCCATTTGCTATTAGCAGCAGCCCTCTCGCCGATGGATTGGGAATGGGTCGACAACTTCACCACCGGACAACAGAATTCTATATTAAGGACGGCCACGCGCAACCGCCTGTCGCGTGATCTGCGCGACACCCAGCTACCCGAAGACAGACGAACCGTGATTAACCTATCGGGGAAAGAAATTGACGAAGGTGCTATCTCAGCCCTGAAGAAAGGATTGAACTTCGCACCGGCTCCACGTTCCTTGCCTATCATGAACATCATCAGCGGAGTGGAACAAGCTGTGCGTAATATTCCAACGGACGCAGCGGAAGAGGTACGCCGGGAGACAACGCGCATCCTGACGAGGGCCAGACCACCTAAGCCCAATATGACCGCAGCTGAACGAGCCGGCTTACGTGTTTTACGGGAAGACACCGAAATCGTGGTTTTACCAGCAGACAAGGGAAATTCGACCGTAATTCTGACAAACACTGACTACCACCAGAAGATGTGTGAAGTTTTAGATGATGAGGCATATCGTGTGCTTCCGCGCGACCCCACGGCACGGACAGTCAGAAAAACCAATATCTTAATAAAAGAAGCTGGATTGGCGGAAGAAACAGTGAAGAATTTGACAGTCCGAGCCCCAAGACCACCAAGATTGTATGGCCTACCAAAATACACAAAGAGCATGCTCCGATGCGGCCGATAGTTAGTGCCATAGATTCGCCGACGTACAGGTTGGCCAAATACCTCACACGTCAGTTAAGTCCGTTTGTGGGTAAATGTGCACACCACGTTAAGAACTCTGCTGCGTTTGTGGAAGTGGTTAAAACAATGAGACTAGAGCGTGACGATATCATGGTCAGTTTGGATGTCACATCGTTATTTACGCGGGTGCCGTTAAGGGAAACAATCAAACTACTTAGTGAACATTTTGACCAAAACTCGTGAATTATTCAGACACACGCTCACATCGACGTATTTCGTGTACCAAGAAAAGTATTACGAACAAACGGACGGCGTGGCCATGGGGTCCCCGTTATCCCCAGTGATTGCCGATTTTTACATGGAACATTTTGAGCATGTAGCTCTTGACGCGGCCCCTTTAAAGCCCAAGTGTTTTTATAGATTTGTTGACGACACATTCCTCGTGTGGCCTCATGGGATACCAGCCCTATATGAATTTGTGAACTATCTCAACGGCGTTCACCCCAACATCAAGTTCACGATGGAAATCGAAAAAGAAGGCGCACTTCCTTTTCTGGATGTATTGGTACGTCGAAAGCCGAACGGAAGGTTGGGGCACAGTGTGTATAGAAAACCCACACACACTGATCGTTATCTAAACGCCCTTAGTTTTCATCACCCATCTCAGAAGCGCGGCGTACTGAATACGTTGGTCCACAGGGCAAAGGCGGTATCCGACAATCAGCATCTACAAGAAGAGCTGCGACACTTAGAACGCGTGTTTAGGGCCAATGGTTATAGTTCCAAAGAAACTCGACATGCGATTATCGGAAGAAGAAACAAAAACAAAACGGATGACAGGGAACGAGAAACCCCACGTGCCTTTTTGCCCTTCTGCGGAGCGGTGACATCGAAAATAGCCAGGCTGCTCAACAAGCAAGGCATCCGCTCCATCTTTCGGCCCCCGCCTAAGATCCGTCAGTTATTACGAACCCCGAAAGATTGTATAAATCTCCGGGCCCCTGGAGTGTATAAAATTCCTTGTGAGTGTGGCTCTTCCTACATAGGACAGACTTTGAGAACGATCGATGAAAGGCGCAAAGAGCATATAAGATACTTTAAGTTGGGGCAGAAAGAAAAATCGGCTATAGTAGAGCACGCCCTTGAAAACTGTCATGAGCCGTGCTTTGGACAAGACGACACGCCTCTGCCATGCTAATAATTTTTGGGATAGTGTCGTGAAAGAGGCAATTGAAATCAGAGTTAATAACAATGTGATAAATCGGGATCAAGGACTTAACATAAGTCAAACATGGAGGCCAGTTATTAAACAATTACGAAACACACGGGAGCGGACCATATTTGGGCATAACAACAACCGAACATGACGTCACCAAGCAGACCCGCCCTCCGCGCGAGTTCCCCTCCTCTCCCGCCCGGTAGCCCCTATATAGAGACTACCGCTAGGCAGTTTTAGTTAGTTAAGCAGGGCTTGACAATGGGAGCAGTGCCGGCTCTCGAAACGTCGCCAGTCGACTTTTATTTGACGCGGCTAGAATCCCGAGAGTGTTTTCTACAAAGAAAGATATGTATTTGATTTTATAGATGGGATAAAATTATCTACGGCTATTATTCCTGAAAAATGAACAACAAAAAAATACAAATTATACTTCAAAGTCCTCTGAAATTTAATTGGAAGCTAGAAAAGATTCATAACTTTCCGGGTTTTTTTTTGGAACTAATAGAAAGTAAGAGTGAAGTAAAATTAGAACACGATAGAATGGGGTTTAAAATAAGTAACTGATAGTATGAATGATCATATGGAAATAATATAATGTTCAAATTAATACATCTGCCATACATTAATTGAAATATAGTAAAGCTGCAGTTTTAAAATAATTAACATTTGTTTTTGTAATAACATGCGAGAAATAATATTTTTGATGCTATTTTGTAGAATAAGGACAGAACATCTGGATAATTTTTGATTTTTTGTTGCAGATATTTTTGTTATAATCATTTGAGAAATAAAATGGTTGACGTTTATTTCCTTTCTAGTAATCTTTGAACAATTTGTTTGTTGCCATAATTAACTTAATCCATAGGTTTTTTTAAGTAATTGCAGCAGTTAGAAATGGTTCAGTAATTGGAAAACAGAATGAAAATGAAACTTTTATACTGCATTTCAGATAAACGTTGATTAGCTTCAGTCTCTAGAATATTGGCTCAATTTCAGACAATTTTGCTTGCAAAGGGGTTAAATCGGAAAAAACCGGGATGCCCATACGCAGTGCCCGAAAAAACCTTATGAATATTTATACCAGAAATGACCGTACGTTTATGCGGAGCTTGAAAATTAGTTAAAGCAACACAAACTCTCCTGGTAGAAACAGCTGACTGTGGTTGTTATAAAAATTTGTTAAATGCTGTTCATTTTGGAAAATTGATACCTAATTCGTTTCGTTGTCAACTGTTTTATTATTATCATTTGCCCCTTTTATTTCTTGAGCGCGATTGCATCAACGTACAAATTCTTCTTTTAGTACAAAAATGGGGGAAAATGGTTGGGAAAGAGTGATTATTTTTATGCTTTTGGAAGCATAAAAATTGAAAAGTTTTAGTGAGTACGATTAAGGAGAATAAAATTTCATCAAAAGGAAATAAAAATTAGTATTTTTTTCTGCGAGGAAATGAATTTTTAACACATTCAAATGTAACACTTATTACAGTATGTTATTGATACGTCCGTTGGCATTTAAGAAATTATTTAAATAGTGGATAAAAAACGAATTAATTGGATTTTAGCTCATTTTAATTTCCAAAGCGCTCATTTGTTCTATGACGTAACTTCAACTCTTTTTCGCTGAATTCACTCCCAGTATTATTATTATTCGTTTTTTAGACGAAGAAATAAAAATTCAATTTTATATCATAATCTGAATTTATTGTAAAAATCAGATTATAATAATGGATACCATTCTTTTTTTTTTTATTTTTTACAAAAAACCTCTAACTAACTCTTTAGGTAACGGATGAAACGCTTTCGAAAAATAAAAACGAACTCGGTAATAAATTATGTAGTAATGTTTACCAATATATGATTAATTTACGGGCTCCGTGACATATAGTTTATTTGAGGGTGATTACACCATCGTGGTTTGCTACCGTCTTAGTTAATTTCTGTTTCAGCGTACTTGATAACTGTGTACAAGTGGTTCACTAGAGATTTTAAAAATCGCTAAAGAAGGTGGAAGTAAACTTTTGTGTCTTGCAACTCATGGGACTCTTTCTCAGGCATTAAATTGATGAAGAAATGAGAAAAGCATTTTACTTCAACGGTAATAATAATTAACCATTTAAATCGTAGAAGCTATGAGGTTAACACTGGCATTAAAGAAGCCGCTATTGAAATCCCCTTTAGCCATCCATATTTCGTTTTCATAATTTACAGAATGACTCCATGCGATGCGCGATGGTTCCTTCAAAAGGTCATGACTGAATTTCTTTCATTCATGCATCCAATCTTCTCCAACCTCTAATGAATTCGTCGCCGACATCGATGAGTAAAGCTTGAAGGAAAGAAAAAAAGGACGTTAACTGTTTCGAATCCTGTTGGATTCGAAACAAATTCTTTATCGGGATAGGTTGGAAGAGCTGGTGGTACACAATTCCTAATCCCCTGATTATACACCCAAATAAACATGAAGTAATTAGATCGAGGTTTGTCACTCTGTCAGGGACGTTAAACTTGCCGTCTGTTTGGTGTTTTTTGGAAGAGTAAGGCAAAATGAACCAGAACAACGTTTCAGCCTTTCTCCTTATTCATGTACACAACACTTACAGCAACACACTACATAGCATTACCAGACTCATCAAAATATACTGCATATCACAACTCTAATAAAAGTTTTCACCTTCGACCTACGAAATAATAATGTTACAACCAAATTCTACACCTTGCGTATAGATCACAGACTATAAGTTTTATGTAGAAATGGCGACAAGACGGTTGGTTCTCCTAGTTGTCATTAGAAAGCAGATTTGTTTTATAGAGCATTAGCTGATACCCGCGACTTCGATCCCGTAGATTAAGAATTTCTTTGCCAGAATTGATTATAAAAAAATGTTGGTAGGGAAGGATTGGTCCCAAACAACACCGAGTCGGCATAATATGACCGGAAATCCATCACTATATCATTCTACCATCGAACCTGTCTCTTGAAGAGAATCAATTTCCAACATATTTAAAAACAGAAAAACAAACGAATGTTAGGGGATGTGTGTGTTTGTGTGTGTGTGTGAGTTGGGAAGGGGGGGGGGCGTTAACTAAGGGCAGCTTTATTTCAGCTTGAACTTTTCTTCTTTCTTCAGCATGAGCATCCGATTCTTGAAGGTTCTCATAACTTAAGCTGCTCGTGCTCTGCTAGAGCTACAACTTAGGCCAGTTTACGCCCGCAAGGCATGTCAAAAAGGAAGGCAAAATAAACTGGTGCCAGAAACACTTAAGCAGACACAAAGTAATAGGACAGATAAAATTGACATCTCTACTAAATAATACGTTTTTTCTCTAAATGAAATTTATTAACAAATTATACACTAACATAATGCGCGAGAAGCATAACTTGAGCAAGCGACGTAGCATAACAGACTAACACACACATCCGTCTCTCCGTCACTATTCGATAAGTCCACAAAATTTCGTGACTACAACTGTTAATCATACCAAAAAAAAATGTCCTGTGTCCTCCCTACAGATTTTCTCGTCAAATTCCGTCAATATCGGTATAGGCATTTAGTTGTCAAAACGCAACATAAGAGACTTACATCCGCATTTATAGTATTATTACTGCAGATCATACACACACACTGACTACGAATCACCCCTAATGGATCAATATAACGTAAAAAAGTGTACATCTATAGCATTGCAAGACTACCTACGAATTGCCTCGCATTGAACCCCTAACTTTGTGATATCTACAGTTTAACATTCAATCCGAATAACCGGCGGCCCAGGCGTGACTCTTACGATCAAAAACAATTTTTGAAAATCTTAGTCTCCACGGGGATTTGAACCCGAGACCACAACCCAAACATTAGTAACTAAGCGCTTTAACCACTGAACTAGCTGACCGATACACGGAAGAACAGTACAGAGACCTCCATATCCAACGCGTCTGTCTATCGCCGTTCAGTAATGTTTCGAAATTGTAAGACAACATGTATTATTTGTACAGATAATTTTTCAACTAAATGTAGACAGTATTTTTCTTCTTGTTTCAAAGGATAAGTGTGCAAAGTTTCATCGACATCTGATGAAAACTGTGGATTTGTATTAAGAACAAACAAACATACATATATTCATCTTTATATATATAGATTGCGCCTTGTCAATGTCGAGGTCATTAGAGGCGGAAGGGAAAGGAAATCACCCATTGCGTTTGAAAGACCATCCTTCGGAGTTAGTAATAGCTGCCAAACTTAGGGTGGAGGTCGAAAAATTGGGCAGCTATTACGAACTCAGAAGTAAGTTTGCAAAATTCCTTGTGAATATGGTACTTTTTATATAGGAAAAACTTTAAGGACGATCGATGAAAGACGCAAAGAACGTATCAGACATTATGAACTCGGACAGATAGAAAATTCTGCTGTAGCAGAACACGCCATTGACAACAGTCATGAGCCATGGTCGAAAAAACGACACGCCTTTACCATTTCTGAAACAGTGTCGTGAAGGAGGCGATAGAAATAGGGCTTAATCAAAATGTTATTAATCGGGATCAGAGACTCAACTAAAGCCATAGTTATCTATGTGGATAGCTATCCACCGACTAATGCAACAGAACATAGCAGTGTCTCAAAGTCTAGTTTATAATAACTAAAAATTAGATCAAAATTGCTTATGTAGAATTTTTCCCAAACGATCTACGTATTTGACTGAAAACCTCGATCATAGTAGCGTAAGATGGACCAAAACATTTCTTTGCGTCGCGTCGTATAGCACGGTAGAAAACAAGAACTACATTCTTGCATTGCAGGTGATTAAAAACTGAAGATATGAACTTCTCTTAATCCAATTCTCCTATTTATGACCATTTAATTTGGAAATACAAACATCATAGCAGCAGAACACTTTTTCGACTAACTTGACAGCCCTGTACTCCTCACGTTTTCTAGATGCAATTAAATTTTTTTATTTCGTTATCAGTTTCTAAAATAATGGAAACAACAAAATGATATTAGTACTGACGGATGAGTTAGTAAGAAGAGATATAGATAATCAAGACGTGAGAGGGGCCTAAACAGAACATTTGGCCGATTGCTGGACGCGGGTCGGGCCGAGTATTTGGACCGGAACTCAGCCTAACAGGCCGTGAAGAGAGTTCCGAGCCATCAGCAGTCGTTGCTCAGTTAAGAGCTCTGCACAGGCAACAAAAACACGCTCGCACATCTCTCGCCTCCGCGGTCGTGTTACAGAGACACTTCCGGTAGAGACTCCGCTCCTCCGCACAATATGAGACAGCTGTTCAAGGGGGAAAAAAGAGAAGTGCGTTTTTCTTCTTTGTCTAAACAGTGGTGTAAGAGAGCAATATGGAGGAATCCATTCTTTAGGGACTATCGATTTATATGGTTTGATATTTCTTCGTTACTCATTCATGTAAGGGATCCAGTGCCAAAATAAATATAGTGATAAATTTATCTAAAAAATTAAAAGGTTTTAAACAGAAAACTCGTGAAAGAACGTGTAGTGGAATTACGCCCGGCGCTTATGTTCCATTTTTTTAAAAATTATTACTATTATTTTCTTGTCTATACGGCTTTAGGTAGGTTCCATGTATGGTAGTTCTGGGACATAATTTATTTACACATTATGAGGGAAAATTTTTTCCTCTGTAACAGAGGACTCTATGCAACCTCTATATTTAAAGTTTTATGATTTTTATTTTTTTAGAATTGATATAATTTATTTTCTCCTATTATACTCTAAAACTTTGCTTTGTCGTAGGTAAAACAGGTCTCTGAAATTTTATCACACGTGGTACAAAATTACAAGGCTGTGGCGGTCACACAGCCACACGGACATGACAATACTACAAGGATTTCGTTTATGTCTTTAGAGTTATGGAACCCTAAACATAAGTTTCGTTTTTCTATATTCAAGCGTTGCTGTGTCTGTATTTCCGTACTAATTATACTGTAAAACTACTTTGACGGTGTGTAACAATTGCAGGAAATGCCAAAGGGACTGTATTTTCTCAACATGGCATTATGCAGCTTAATGGAACTACATGGTGCTGATCGAGGTCACACTGTGAATGCACGGGGCGCTCTTTAGAAGCCACAGATAGCACTGACAGGCGACAGACTCCGGTTCATGTATGTGTGAAACGTGTACGAAGCTTAAAACAACTCACAAAAATCATTTAAACATCTGTATGAGTTCGTCGAATAAAAGGAGCTTTGAGTATTTGACAAAATTGAAAATGGAGGGGACGATGCCTCGGACAACCACAGAGATTTTTTTTTTTTTACAATTTGTTGCATGGCTAACGAATGGGGAGATAAGCCCAGTTTGTGAGGCTACGTCAATGGATAATCGAGATTGGAGGAAATCTCGTAAGTGTAGGCTGACGCCAGTTGCTGGGAGAGAGAGAATTTGGAGGGATTTCTGGTTAAGTGCTAGTGGTGAAGATTTCTAGCAGACTGCACCAAACGCAGTTATCGCTTTCTGTCGAGGGAAGGACTCAGCCATAATTCTTGCAGAGAAACATTTGTGTAGAAAGTCGGCCGGTAGCCAAACTCCAGAATACAGTGTTCCAGCCGTGTTTGAGCGACGGATGGTCACCAGTCACACTGATGATCTAGGTCTCTTATGACTTCTAGTAATGTCAGCACCGCCTTCAATCAAACGTCCACAACATCATCACTGACTCGTAAAATGTACTTTGTAAAACCAATATTAGAGTCTCATGGTCCATACTTCCTTAATCTTTGCAACTTAATCAAGTTACATTTTAATTTAAATGACAATAAATCGTTTATTTTGTCCTTTGTATAAGCAGTGAGCTTTCAATAGATTTATTAATTCAGCTATGAAATATATATTCATGTTTAACAATTCATTTGTCCTCACTAAATATCAAACTAATGAATTATAAATATATGTCATGTATCTAATCAATAAATAAAGGACTATCTAATTAACCCGATAAGAAAACTAGATCATTACAAGGGTCACAATCTTGCATCATTTTGCTATTTCTCCCTTCGATCGTTGTTGAGACTTAACAGTAGGCTGCCCCAGGCTGAAGCGAAAAAATTACGTTTATAGATGAAATGTTCTCGTGAACAAGCCGAGTGAGAACGTTTGTAAAGCTATACAAACCCGAGAAAACCTCCACTCTTAAATAAAATTACGTTTGTTCACAAACCAGTTTTATTAATATTAAACCGGTTGCTAAAAACATTAAACTATGTATCCAAAATTCTTGTTAACTCCAAATTTATCTTATTTTACGAAACGCCTTCTTTGTCTTCGTTTCAACTGTAATACTGTTACAAATAATTTGTTTAGTTGTTAGTTGTTAATGTTGCAAAATAATAAGTCTTTATTTTTCACTAAGTTGTAATTATAAATATATAAAGTTTATAAGAAAGTTTACTTCCAGTTTCTCTTGAATACCTGTAACAACTGTTGCCAGGATACTTAGGTTTTGAAGCGATGCCTCAGAATTCATATAGCAAGATTCAGCAAATCATCTGAAGTATTTCTGTTACAATAAGGTAATATTACTTCTCAGAGAAAAACTCATTTTCTTCTCTCACGATATAAACGAAGCAAAATAGAAGCGACAGAAATGTTTTCCTTTCTGTGCAATGAAAGACCGGCTTCTATTCCGTGAAGTCTACAAAAAAATAAGAACAAACATCGACCTGCCGGAAGCCATAGAAATACTAAGATCACAAAAATATCCGTGAGCTGCGTCGCCTTGTTCTGTTGCTTGCGACTCAAATAGACTTCAAAGTATTCTTTCCACGCAAAACAGTCATATGTAGATAATTTTTTTCCTTAAATATTTGTAATGCATTTTATTTACTAGATGTGAGTTTGTTTTATAAAATCTCCGACAGAATAATTATTATTATTAAGAGATTACGTTGGATCACTAATTTTGCAAGTTTTACTCGCTGTTGTAGATTCCGATTTTAGGCAAGAGCCTAAGAGTCATTAAAATATTATTTTTACCGATCTAGGCCACAATCTATTTTAAAGTGATAAATAATAGTATTTACTTCCTTCTTCCCATTATTTCTCTTGAGCTCTTGAATTTGTAAGAACTCTTATAGGGTATGAACCAGATCTAATTCTTTTCGACTAAAATTACATATAATGTGCGATGGCTTAGAACCGAATCTGGTAGGTGAGCAGTATTTATTCATTTCGTGTAAGAAACATACATATTTACACCAAAATATCGGACTGTATCAAACCTTGACCACTTCTAGTGGTTGAGGAGTTAACACTTCATACTGGCAATGAGAAGGACGCGAAATGGATCACTTGTCGACCATCCAAATTCCAGTTTTCCGAAATCACTTTAGGTGTATCGTTGGATCCGTCAAAAGACCATGACTGAATTTCTTTCAGTTCCTTGACCCAATACTCTCCCAACTGTGATGATTCCTTAGATTCTTGCCAATTCACAATCGGAAATATTTTTAGAGAAATCGCAATGGATTATTTTGTCACAAAATCACAACTTCTCACTTAACATGTAAAATTCAACCAATCAGTAAAGAAGTATTTCTTGTGTTGATTGTTATTGGTAGTTATCACACTTTTTTCGTTGTGCCGGTTTTATTACGTAGTCACACTGGGATTCAACGAGAATCGTAGGGAATGATTTGGAAAGTTTTCATTTCAATTTCTGTGGTAATGCGCCCGTAACACCATCGCTGTCTCATAATGAACCATTCGTTTGAATATCTCAGTGTCTTTGATATACGAGTGGTTTTCCACAAATAACTGCAGCCATTTTATAACTTCCAAACATATGGCAGTATTGGAAATCATTTATAGACGAAACGTGCTTCTCAATGTCAGCCGCAGAACCGCCAAAAAGAATAGATGGCATTATTTGGATGGATAAATCTTAAAAACTTCAGTATCTACGTCGCTAAATCCCACCACTGACGAATGAATTGATTTTGCGCTTATAAAATTTATGGAATACCGAATTTCCATTTCGGTTAATGGATTTTAAATGCCAATTTGCAATTTTAAAGAGGTGGGGTTGCATGGTAAATCAAATATTACTGATAGCGGATAGAAGAAATAATCATTGCCAGGTTAACATTAGCAACATTGATCTTCGAGCGAATTTCGATCGTGTTTATAGGTTTTATATTTCTCTTATTCAATAAAATTGACTTTATTTTAAATACAATGCGATATTGTTTACAAAGTTCGTTACTATGTTTGTTAAACCAACTCATAAGACCAAATTTGGTAAAAAATTCTACGCAGTTTTTTCTAGGACGGTCTTAATTTTTGTAGATATTTATCTATATATATAAAGATGAATGTATTTATGTTTGTTAGTTTGTTTGTTCTTAATAGAAATCCTATATCGATTAAATTTTGCACACTTATCCTTTGAAACAAGGAGAAAAATACTGTCTACATTTGGTTGAAAAATTATCTGTATAAATAATACATGTTGTCTCATAATTTCGAAATACTACTGAATGGCGATAGACAGATGCGTTGGATATGGACGTCTGTATACTGTTTTTTCCGTGTATTGGTCAGACTGCTCAGTGGTTAAAGCGCTTGCTTACAAATGTTTGGGTCGTGGTCTCCGGTTCAAATCTCCGTGGAGGCTATGGTTTTTAAAAATTGTTTTTGATTGCAAGAGTCACGCCTGTGCCGTAGGTTATTCGGATTGAATGTTAAACTGTAGATATCACAAAGTTAGGGGTGCAATGCGAGGCAAATCGTAGGTAGTCTTGCAATGCTGTAGGTGTACACTTTTTTACGTTATAATGATTTCTCAGGGGTTGTTCGCAGTCAGAGAGAGAGAGAGAGAGAGAGAGAGAGAGAGTGTGTGTGTGTGTGTGTGTGTGTGTGTGTGTGTGTGTGTGTGTGTGCGTGTGTGTGTGTGTGTGTGTGAACCGCAGTAATAATACTATAATTACGGAAGTAAGTCTCTGTCTTTTTGTTACGTTTTGACGACCAAATGGCTATATCGATGTTGATGGAATTTTCCAAGAAAATCTGTATGAAGGGCACAGGACATTTTCTCCGGTATGTTTAATAGTTGTAGTCACGAAATTTTGAGACCTTACTGATTCTCTTCAAGAGACTGGGTCGACGGTAGAGTGACATAGTGATAGCTTTCCTGTCATATTATGCCGACTCGGTGTTGTTTGGGTCCAATCCTTCGTTACCAACAACTTTCTATTTCAATTCTGACAAAAAATTCTTAATCCACGCGTACGAAGTCACGGGTACGAGCTAGCTACTTCATAAAGATGGTCAAAAGATCTTCTAAAGTTTCATATGGTTCTTGGCTCATAATCTGTTTCGTTTTATGAAAAAAGTAAATAAAAACTTGGAAGTAAATTAGGCTTTGTATACATGCTTACAGATGCCAGTTTTAAAGTAAATCGTGAAACTGTGCAGTATACAGCCAAGCGTTGGGTTGTTTGCTGATAACGTAATGTTATATAATATTATTATAACTGGAGATGACTGAACAACTAAGGGGTAACTGAACAGGATATTTAGTTGGTTTGGTTAATGACGAGAAATGACAGGAACAGTCAGCTTTTATACACACAGATAATACTAACGGAAAGGGATTGCTTGTTAAAGAGGTGATGTGTAAATATCATTTGATACTATGCTCAATCGGGCAGACCGAGCGTCGTGGTGTAACGGCTAGCGTTCTGGCCTCGCATTCGGGAGGACGGTGGTTCGAATCCCCGTCCGGGCATCCAGTTTTGGGTTTTCCATGGTTTCCCAAATCACTCCAGGCAAATGCCAGGATGCTTCCTTCAAAAGGCCATGGCCGAATTCCTTTCCATTCCTTGCCCCATCCTTTCCCGTCTCTAAAGACCTCGCTGTTGAGAGACGTAAAGCAGTTAAAAAAAAAATCAATTGGGCAGGAAAAAATGGGCAGTTGGTACGGAGAGATTTTAAAAACTCTTCATTTATTGTAGAGGGTGATAAGAGGATGCGCCAGGGTTACAGAATCTTTGAAAGAACATTTCTTGAATATGATGGTGTAATTTCGGTCCCACATTATAGATATAATAACGGGATATGAAGATTTTCAGAAGAGGGCACCTAGATTTGTGTGTGGAAATCGCAGCAGAACACCAAAATTAACTAATATGGATGAAATTTTCTCGGGAAACTAGCCGAGTGAGAATGTTGGTATAGCATGCCGATTGGGCGCGAATATACTGTGCCGCCATTATCAAATTGTCAATCGGCTGGTTCCGGAGAAAAATTTCATCTATGCGCAGACCGATCGTGGTGTGTGAACACCTCACGTTCTCGCCTCGCATTCGGGAGGACGCGAGTTCGAATTCCCATCCGGGCATCCAGATTTGGGTTTTTCATGGTTTCCCCCAAAACACTCCAGGCGAATGCCGGGATGCTTTCTTCAAAAGACCATGTCCGAATTCCTTCCCGTTCCTTGTCCCCAACCCCATTCCGCCTCTTATGACTTCGACGTCAAGGAGGCGTAAAGCCATAAGTAAAAAAAAAAAAAAAAAAAAAAAAAACAATGCCGAGAAAGCCTCCACTCGTATTGACAGATACGGTAAAGTATCTGGGTTAGAATTTATTGTAAGACAGTACGCGGAAAGAGGAGAGTGCCACGAGAGTATAAGCCACATGCCGGTTATGAGGCCTGAATGGATACTTGTTGGAGAATTAGGAGCAGAGCGTGAAAGGGAAGAGATGACAATGACTAGAACCTGGTACTTTAGGTGTAAGAGAGTGGGCAAATTTTCTTTTGCAGGTAAGGCAGTCTGAAATTGGAACAAATTACCAAGGGACGTGCTGAATAATTTATCAGAAACCCTGAAAGAATTTCAAACTAAAATAGGAGGGTGATAATATTAGAATTTAAGAAGTAAAGTTAAAAAACATATCATGAAATGGAAAAGCAGGTGAGCAGGGAAATTACCATCGGTGTTTATGTTCGATAACAGTTAATGAGCAGAATTATATGTTATTAATATACAAATTAATGTTAAGATTATATGGAAAGTTATGCAGAAACTGTTTCATCTAATGATTGGAAAAAACGACTCATACTCTTAAACCTTGAAATCAATGCATTGTGCTAAGTTCAGTAATAATGCTTTCAAAATATAAACAATAATTTCCTTTTAAAAGTCATTATTTCTGATAGTTACTTTTGTATGTATCAACTTGGATGAAACCTTGATCTGTTTATGTTTTTATTTTGGGACGGAAGCAAAGCGAAAAACTCCTGAGAGGCAAGAATTCGAGCATTAAAACCGAGGCCCTAACGGTTTTCAATATTTCCTGGAATATTGGGCTCTTACAAATATTTATTAAGTTTAGCGATTCTAATGTACCTTTTCCATCTGCATTTGTAGTTTATTCAAAGTGCTCATGGAATTTACATACGTTTGAAGCGCGCAGTTCCATTTGCGTATCAACAAAACAAACTCATACCTAATTCAGCATTCGGTGGTGCTGTTGCGTACGTCAAACAGAACTGTGGAGAGTAAAAAACGCCAAGAACTGAGGTTGCTAGTAGTGCAAAGTATTTACGCTTAATTTATTAGTTTTGTTTACTACTTTGACAGTTAAAACATGAAAGTTAACATTTTAAATAATTTAATTGCTTCTTGTTTGTTGTTGACGCAATGTTGCATAAAATTCTAGAGAACTTTCAAGGGAGTAATCATGATCGCATTTTTTTTTTAAAATTTTAAGACTCATTAGATTCAGGGATCTTACAGTTATTTTTATGACGTATATTTAAGATTCCATGTAATTGGGCCCAAAGGGTAACCCTTTTTGTTTGTAAATTCAACTATAGTATGTTAGCAAACGAATGAACTACTGAGTCCATTGAATCGCGTACTATGTTATCTGATTCAATATTATACTTTATCATAACACTTTGCCCATGAGAATAGTTTACTTAGAGAATTTTCAAGGAATTTGTCCTTTTCTTTTGTATAAAAGTAAGTTGTATTTTTTAAACAAATCTTCGACCTCGTCTCAGAAACTAAATGCCGTTTTCAAGTTCTTTTGTCATGAAATCAATGGGATATGTTAAAATATCTATTTTTTTTTTCGCTGGAATTTGATACATAGTGAAGTAATGTTTTAATGCTAATATCTTATTCGATATAACGAACTGAATATTGGATTCAAATTAATAATTAGCAGAAGATTTTTAATAAACAATAAACGCTAGTAAAGATTAAATGTTAATTCTATCAAACTATTAACTTGACATTATAGTGGCAAAAGGATCATACCGATGGTACCAACTCTTTGCCTATGTTGATATCATGGAAGGGGATTCATACGCTTATATACGTAACATTTGAATTCCGCGAGGCCATATCACATCACTCATCAACTATTTTTTCTTCAAATACGACTACTGGCAACGTTCTAATTACATGTTTTACTTTATTTATTTTTTGACCGCTGAGTAATTGTGGGTATTGGTGTCAGGGATTGAAATAAATTACCAATAAAAGTAATGAATAATATACCAAAAACGCTGAATGAATTTAAAATTCTTGATAGTTTTGATGCAATCCACCTAGTATTTGTGTCCGGAACTAATATTTTCATCCCAATCTACCAATCACAACATATCTGCCTAATATTTGCCTTTCTCTACAGCTCTTCCTTAGCCTGCACCTTGCATTAAAAAATTAATCCATCCTGCAAGCCTGAAAATAAAACCATGCATTCTGTCTTCTTTCTGTAAGACACTGTTGAAAATTTATTTACACATACATCATTTGAAAAAGAAGTTCATTTTATACTTTATCCGCAATCTTAATTTTCAACATTTCTCTTTAAGTATCACATTTCTATTGCTTCAATTTTGCTTCGTTTTGGTATCGCCTGAAATGAAAGCTTCGCTCTATGCTACATAAACACACATCCAGAAAATTATTTCTGAGCCCTGAATTAATGTTCGAAACTGAAAGGTTTCTCTTTTTGAAGTATGCTCGTTTTACTATTTGTACTCTGCTTTTCATACTGTTCTCTCTACAATCTTCAGCTGTCTTTTTACTTCCGTATACTGTTACGTTTGATCCTATTTGTATATCTAATTAAACGCTATTGTCATCATTTCTGCTACATTTGATGACGGCTGTTTTCCTTTAGCTTCTAGTTTACATTATTCCAAATTATTTTCGTCATGTTTTTGTCACACCTGTCAGTAATTTTTTCAATATCATCACTCATGTCAGCTAACAAAATATTGTCATCAGCAGTGGCGGATCCTGGGGGGGGGGGGGGAGCTACGGGGATCAAGCCCCTCCCAAAAGTATTTTGGCTCATTCCTGACATCGGTAATTTTTGAGATTTGGAAACCTTTTTTTTTAGTCCTACTGATTTTTTTTAGGGCGGCATGACTATATAAGCCTACCCTTACCCGACTCAAGCCCCCCAAAACTAAATCCGCTAAAGGCCTGCCCCCACCAAAACGAAATCCACTCAAGCCTCCCCCAAACCAAAATCTTGGATCCGCCACTGGTCATCAGCAACTGATTGTTTCTCCATGGCATTCAAATTTTCTTTTACGTTTTTTTAATTGCTTCCTTTACGTACAGCTTGGATAGTAATGATGGTTGCCAATTACCTTGCCTCCCACAATTTTTTTGACTGGTTCTTGTATTTAATGATTGGTGGCTTCTGGCGTATCTAATTTTCTACGTACGAAATTAAATTAATAATTTCCACTTGCCTAAGCAGAATGGTTATATAGCTTCCTACGTAGTATTTCGAACGAATACTTAATATCAAGCATTCTTCACGGGTATTCTGTCAGATAATTTCTTCTTTCCACAACGTTTCGCAAGCAACCTCCGCTGTCTTCATCAGCTGAGATGTCATATCGAAGCTGCCACTGCGACGACATAATACCAACTGTGAATGCATCGAAATCCTTGCTCCTATAAGTAGCCCGCTGCTGTGTTGTCGCAGTGGCAGCTTCGATATGACATCTCACCTGACGAGGGCAGCGGAGGTTGCTGCCGAAACGTTGTGGAAAGAAGAAATTATCCAGAAGAATACCCCTGAAGAATTCTTGTCAGTCATACGCCGGGAAAAACTTAACTCTCACATCGAATACTTAATGCGTCTGGCGGTAGAGCGGTAAAGTTTGGGTCTAACTTCAGGGATTTCTATAATTACCCGAAATCAGTCCAGGTGAATGTAGGGATCGTCCTTTGTAGTAGCCGCGACAGAGTTTTTCGCCATTCCATATCAACCATCCTCAACTAGCTCCAATGATCGAGACATCGACGATTCATAAAGCACAAAAGCACGTTTGTGTTAAATACAAGAAGCGACACGTGCAGAGGTTATTGTAATAATTAAATTCGTCCTAAAATCACTTCAGTAAATTAGTAATATCCCAGTTGTTAGATCAAAACTGTTAAAAACTGTTACCCCCGGAGAAATTTGCAAGGTATATGTCCGTCACGCTATGTACAAACCAGTTACTAGACATTTAAAACGCATTTTATGGCAAGAAAGCTGTTAATAATTAATTATTGGGATCCTCAGTAGTTTCTTGGGGAGTACTGAAAACGGAGAAACCTCTGGAAGGCAGTGAATTAAAGCTCCAGTTAGTGCCGCGGTGAACTTTACAGACTAGGAATACGTTTATCACTGCGGCCGCCGCTGATTTAAAGCTGTTCGAAGAGAATTTAGTGGCGGTCTGTGTGTAGCAAACGGAGCTCCCGATTACTGCTCTGGATCTCCTCTGTTAGCACAGTCGTAAATTTCGGAGTGGCAGTGGGGTCTGCTCGGAGGGCTTATGAGAACCACCACTGGAGCCGGACCATGTCGGCTAATGCGCCAACTTTATAACGCTGTCATTGTTATTAGAGGAATCATAAATGGACAGGATGGAGGTAATTATGTAAGTTCACTCCATCTTAACTGTGATTGCTGTGGAAAACAATCAACTAACTGAATCTTTAATATTAACTGGGTGTATTCCTTTAAGTATAAATCTTCATTTCAGTAAAATCTTGTAGGTGAAGGTAGATGAGACTTATTTAGGCGCGTTACGTGACTTTTGGACGTGGGTAAATATGAATTCGCGACTTCCCGTCACCGACATGCTATAACGTGTTGCGCATATGATATGCGTACTAGACAGTTTTTGCATTAGTAAAATCTTATTACTTCGCGTGAGAAACATGCTGTAATAGCGGTATATCTGTAGATTATTACGCTTGAACAGCAGGGGAAGTATAGACGATACTTGTATGTAATAAATAAAAATAAATGTTTGTTTTGCTTTTTGCCAATGTTATTTATACAAACACATAGTTTTTATCCAATTTTGATGGAACTTTACTTTAAAATAAATAAAAAACTTATTACTTTTGATTTAGGAACATCTAAACTATCTCCTCCTTTCCCTCCTCACTTTAACTTTGTTCGTACAAAACCCACAGTTACTAACCGAATTTGATAGTACTTAGCACACGTATACTTCAAAACTAGGCAGTCTGGTAGCTCAGCGGTTAAGGCGCTTACTTCCGAGGGTTTCATATGAGCTAAGCCGGGACGTTCCGTGATTCTGAATCCACGTTAAACTCTAGGGATCTTTAGAAAGGAATTACCTTCGTTTTTTATTTTTATTTTTTATTTTTGCTCTACGCCTCGTCGACAGCTAAGGTCATTAGAGGCGGGATGGGACTGGGGACAAGGAACGGGAAGGAATTCGGATATGGCCTTTCTGAGGGAAGCTTCCCGGCATTTGCCTGGAGTGATTTGGGGAAATCATGGAAAACCTAAATCTGGATGCCCGGACGGGGACTCGAACCATCGTCCTCCCGATTGCGAGGCCAGAACGTTAACCGTTCACCCACCCTCCACGCTCGGTTTGGCCCTCCTGCCTGTGATAAAATAGCATGGTGCATTTCCTTCGGGAAGATTCGATCCACATTCGGACTGTGGACTATGTTAGATTTTTAGTTATTGAAGCAAAAACTTCTTCAGGCGCATTGGGCGATATTTGGATGGATAAAATCTTATGAGTTTGCGTCACCGTCTTGCTAATGTTATCACTATACCTGTAGCAGTCAGGTGGCTCAGTGGTTAAGGTGTCAGTCTGAGGAACGAAAGGCACCCGTTTCGAATCCCTGTCTTTTCAAAGACCCTTAATCCGGCATTCACCTCTTACACAGCTTCCTGTGTAATGTGAAATATGCCAGCACTCATCCGTGATTCGGATTCAACGTTAAACTGTAGGTCCTCCGTACCTGGTAGCACTACCGATTTACCCTGTCACCATTTCAGTATGACCACACGGAATTATTATTATTTAGTATTACATGTAGCAGTAAGTAAGACGTGTTGCGCGTATGATATTCATAGTTTTAGCTTTTAACTTCTGTCGACAGTCCACTTTTATTTTTTTATTTTAAATAGGAATTTATGACCTGTTTTGTAAAATTTTTCCAGGCGAACGCTGGGATATTTCCTAAAAAAGATCATGTTGACCAAATTCCTTCCAGATCCTTCTTCCTTACTCTCCTACCTCTATTGACCTCGACGTCATGATAGAAGAAAAAAAATGATACTGTATAGAAGAGGTGGCATTCCCCAAAGAGGGGAATCCTTTATCCAGTACTAGATTTTTATGATAAACCCGTCCGCAAATAGTGTGTTTCCTCGTACATGAAGCTCTTCACATAGAGATAGTTCTTCACCTGTTGCTGACAAACTGGTGAGAAGGTTGTTATTAATAACACTCATTCACTGTAGTTCCACTGACATGGCAACTACCAAACAGTTGGCCAATGCTGCAAGTTTGTGTAACGATGGCCAATTCGAGAGGTAACTTGTACACAAAATAGAACTTGAATCCTAATCTATCTATTATAAGATAATTACCGTGAAACCGCGATAAAATATACAGTCAAAGTTTGAACTGATTTTTATTCACTTGGTTTCCTCTAACTGCACAAAGTACTAATTAGAAAGTTGTTCGGAGATCGCTAGCAGAGAGATTAGTCAGCAGAACCAAAGTTTAACAGTTCCCTGCTTAACATAAACACTGTCCGTAAGCAGTGTTGCTGCAAATTATCTTGGCTGTCAGTGGACGAATTTACATGACAACGATATAGAAAATAATTTCAGATTAGAAATCTTTTTCGTCTCTGCTGTCTTTGAAGAGAAGATGTAAAAGATTCTTGGGAGATTGGCTAGAATATAGGAAATTACACATTCCGGATGCAGGTTAATTTTACTAGCATTGCGGGCGATACTTGCTTAACTTAATTTATTAGTTACGACATTCCAGAAAAAGATCGACATACCACACAAGTGAACACCTGTCAACATCTTAAGGTGTTTATTACTAAACAGGAGCTGTTGCTCGAGTAAAATCCCGTCTCTAAAGGCCTCGCTGTTAAGAGACGTTAAGCAGTTAAAGAAAAAAAATCGAGTAAATTTTAACAAACACTTTTTGTGTCTGGACAGCTAGAAACTCAACTGGATTCACAGAGTAAATAAGCCGTACTGATTGCTTGCACAGTCCGTAAACACCAGACGCAAAAGTTTCAAATACCTCTGTTTAACTTTCACTCAGCATAACCAGAAATATTCACGTTTGCGTGAAATTCATATCACAGGAAATTCGTATACAGGATTTTCAGGATCAATCTTTCCATCGTTTTACATTACTGTATCACTCAATATCACCCCATTGCTCAGATTTTGAGGTAATTTTTCCAGTATCCATCAGTAAATCACATATTGTTTACAATTAAAAACCATTTAAAATTCCGATATGCTTCTGATTAAGCAGAGGAATTCATCTTATTTTGGTGCATAAGTTGATATTCGATGTTTTTTTCATTTCTGTTAAAGAAGTTATTTCATAAGTCCTTTGATGACGACTATTTTTAAATTATTTATAGAAATTCCGAATGTTTATGTATAACAAAAATTTTATCACTAACGGATTCCGAAGGCGCCACACTACATTTTTTGTCTTATATATTGACTGCATGATTATGCGGTACGGTGTTATTTTATTCAGACTAAAAAATTTTCCACTTTCTCACAATTTTGTTCCCCATATATTGTCCTCGGGGTGTCATTACCTCGCTCGTTAACTTTGCTTCACTAAATCAACGGCTGTCATCTCACTGTTCCGAGGCCATCTAACAGGTTTAAAGGTGCACTGTCATAACCTTATATACAATAACAGGATATCATCAAATTTCTGTGAAATTCGACGGAATTACTTGTCAGCTTTTTACCTGATGAGACAAACAAAGTTTTACTCCAAAACTTTTGGGATCTTCAGATTGTCAGAAGCATTTCTGTAATGACATTAGCATTCTTTCCTTACAGGATTGTCCCACTCTCGTATTCACCATCTTGTCTTCAGTCTCACTCTGTCCCCCCCTTTCCCCCTCTTTTCTCCCCCCCTTTCCCCCCTTTTCTACCCCCTTCCCCCTCCTCCACGCCCAATACTGGATAGACTGTAATATTTGAACTTGCTTTGAAATTCTTTTAGCTGTTGTACCTAGAAGTTTTTATTTTCACCTTATTTTGTTCTGAGGTGTTTTCTTGGTGAAAAGATCAACACGTAATTACCTAATTACATAATTCTGTTTCCTCGTTCGGTGTACTGTACTACAACATTCCGCTAATTTCTGACTTTATTTACAATATTTTTTTTAGAATTTAATTTTCGTCTCTTTCCTGACATTTTCTCTGAGGGTTCTTGCGATTGTGTTACATATTATGTGATAGTTGTTAATTTTACTCATTATATCTCATTCCTAACTTGGTCTACATCCAAGATATTGGAAATCTGAGACTTGTGCCAACGTTTCTTTATCGACCGATCATAATTTTAGAATTTATGCAGTCTACATAGATACTGAACAGTGTCGAAGAAATGCTGTAGCCTGGTCTGAATTCTTAAATTACATATATCTTTTATGAAAATTTCTTTCTAGTATGTATGGCAATGGCAATTTGGTATTTTTCACAAGCATTGAATTATTTTAAGTGAATAACCCTCTTTTACATATAACGACCCCTCTCTATATAGCGAAATGTGAAGGATGTCCTTTGTATGTTTTGCGAGTACTGCTTCAGTCTCGGTTAATTCCTTACCTTCTGCTACTGTGTTTATGTACAACGGGATGCAGAACTCACAGGCGCTTGTACTGACGGCTGTTGCGCATGCGCAGATAGCGTCCCGCGGTCCCGAAACAGACCGCCGTCGTTTGGCCAGCGCACAGTAGGCGTCTCGGCGTCCTCCAAACAAGACGCCTTCCAGACGTACCACAACCAGCCACTCACGACACGTCTTGTTCCGACGCCGTACCAAACACTGCAGATAGCTGCCCTCGTAACTTCACCGACTTAAGTGAGTCTCGTAGATTCAAGTCCATTGGCTCCCGTACCCAGTTCCTAAGCTTCTTGTAGTTAAATGTGTTCTTACTAAACAGAAAGCAATACTAGTTATATTGCATCATATATTTTTATTTGAAGTCTTTTTTTTTGTGTTCGTGTTGGACTGCACAAATAGCAGAGCAAAAATATTGTTCGAAAAAAGGAATTAAATCAATCTCACTGGCGACACCACCCTTCATTTCCTGGTACATTCTGAAAACATCAGTAACTGGCCACTTACGTAGTTCCTACCAACACGTGTTTTGACGCTAAAGCGGAGATGCAGTTGCTGAAGTGACATCTCATATATAGAAGTTAAAATCGTATGCTTGTAAACAAAAAATATAGCACGGAAAATGTAGTTAAAAGTATTGTTTGACACTAAGATTCTTAACACACAAATAGATTATCCAAACAAAGTTCTGAGCACCTCAAAGCACAATAGTCAGTATTTTATGTAATGTTTTATTGAAAACTCTTATGGTGTGACAATGATGTGCAACATTTTCCCTGTATCTTAATTTTTTTTATGAGAATGCAATCTACCTCTAAAAAGTATCAATTTTTAAAGATTTCTCTGTTTTTTTTTTTTTTTTTTTTTTTTTTTTTTTTTTTTTTTTTTTAAAGTATGGTATAGTAAGTACCTTCGTATTTTGAACGTATTTTATATATAGCACGCGACAGAAGTACCTTTCATGAAACTTATGTTGTTATGACCAATAAAAATACAGTGAAGCTTAAAAGCACAATTAACTGAAATGCTACATTTACATTTCTTATACGTTTATTGAACTTTAATACTAAATGATCATGAAACTGCAAACTCTCAAGGCTCTATTGACTGCAGAGCTTATAAACTTTGATTTACCTAATGAAAAAGTCACCTAAATGTACTTCTAACTCAGGCAACTAAACGATAGCTTGTTATAAATGCTGTTCCCCTAACTGAGTGATAGTTCAGTACTATGTTTTAAAGTAGAGAGCTCCATGAAGGAACCTAACAGGTTTGGGCATCGTGTTAGGGCGTCACAATACCAGACTTAGAGGAGAAGGAATGAGTGAGAGTTCAATTCACGCCGCTATTATTTCGGCATTTGCTGTTTTCATGTGATTTTGGAGCAAATACCCATCTCTATTTTCCTCTTCGAGTCTGGTGCATTGCTAAACCCGTCCACAGCTACAAGTTCTTGTACTCCCTTTTCATATTACCACTAGCATTTACCCGCTGATCCGCACGTGCGGTTCTTGGCGTGTATAGAAATACTCTTTTTTGGTTTGATACCATATATTAACTTGTAGATGCAAAAAATATAACTTTCATTTAAATATTTTCCTTTCGTTTAGTTTACCTTAGATTCGATATTCATACTATAGTTCGAAAGTTTTTTATGATATAATTATATTTTCACCTAGTATAATATATTAAAAATATTAAGTCGAAGCTACGTGAAACATTATCGCTAACGGTCCAATGAGGACATATCGAGAATCAGTTGACTTTTTTGACAAAAATTTGGAACACACTTTCCTGGGTATAGAAGGTGCATATTAAGGCAAAAGAAATGTACCTTTCACACAAGGCATCGCGAACGTTATCGTCTCCCGTAGCGTTGGCAGTACAATCGACGGTCATTTCTAAAAATATCTCTGTCGTCAACGAAGCTTTGCTACAAGGAATCTGAAATCGCTGGCAAAGTTTCGTAACACGATATGTGTACATTCTTATGCCGTGGGTAGTAACATGTATTTTTTGCTTAATAACTTCTAAGCATATACCCAAATATTGAACCATCTTACTTCATCGTAGTGGTTAGGTTGAAATGCGGCCTGGACCAGAAAAAAACATGTTGCCAAAGCTACACGGAAATATAGGCTGGACATGCACAACGTCTGTTTTGTTTCCGGGAGCACACGTCATCACTGACATGATACTCATCAAAGCAGTTTATTAGTTGCTAACAATAATGCAAGAACATTCTGGTCCAGGCTGCATTTCGACCTAACCGCAATCTGTACTTATAATTTCGCTTCAAAATTAAACGATGCAGATAAACACATGAAATGCATCGGTAAATAAATTTTTGGTAATAACAACACTGTTTATTTCAAGATTCAAAGTACCCGTAGCATATATTATAACAATTAATTTTATAATACAACTTCAGTTTGTACTGCAAGAGGACTAAACCAAGCGCAATAATATATTGACTTTATCACAATGTAAATTTTATTCTTTTTTTCTTTCTAACGATTGTGGTTAGGTTGATATGCTGCCTAGAACAGCAATGAACTATACATATAAATGATTTTTGACTCGATAACTTTCAGTAAGCTATCTATATATCAAAAAATATTATTAAGTACTTTTCAATTATCTATTGCTATTCACTAACAAATTTCAGCGACCCGGTATCTTCAAAACCCTTTACTGTTGATACTAAGCACAAAATTACAAACCGTAAATATTACACTTCTGTTACTCTTATTGAAGAATTAAAATATTATGTAGTGGTTTGAGTAACGAATTCTGTATATATAATTATATTAATCAAAATTAATAAAACCGGGAAATTATAACCAAAGACAAATATATACAACCCAGAGATATTCATCTTTGGTCAGATGCATCATTTTTTCAGTAAATTAAACACCGGTAATTACCGGTATTACGTCTGATACAGGTATTTGGTTTATGTACTGTATTCAAGAAAACTGAAAAACTAAATATTCTAAATCAAAATATTAAACAGAATTAAGTTGTGTGATATTTTTTTCAGTTTTTAGTGCCAGGAGTGAACATCTCAATTACGGCGTGATCCGTTTCTCATAATTTTGTTTCAAGAAATGTATTTAATTAATCCCTCCATACCACGGTACATATATGTCATTAGCTATTTTCGCAGTTTTTAATTGTGACTGTTTTCTCAAAAAAATTGAAAACACCACCCAAATTGCTGCGGTAATTCTTGAGCAGTTCCCGTTTAAATAATGAGAGACACGCAGCTTGCTAACACATTCATAATAGTTTAGATTCCTTTCTCCTTACTGTGTTCTTACTACCATTATCTAGCTCTTTGATGCAATAATTTAAATTCCATATTTTTATCATTTCTTATTCTAACCATTAAATTGCTCATGTACTACTTTCTCACTATAAGCTATTCAAATCGTAACTAAAAATAGAATTAGTTCCATAGATAGATAGATATGTTCACTTTGATCCCATGGGAGAATAATCTCGGGGATGTGGAACAGTACATACACTTATTAGTAATGTCAATATTAGTATATAATTGATAATATTATTATTTATTGACAATTGACAACAAGTTAGTTACAACCCATTAGTATAACCAATCTCTCCTGTAATCTATAAATACAATCCCGAGTTAAATAATACCTACTATGTGGAACAGTGATGGTAATGAACCCATATGTTTCCTTTATGTCCCTCAGTGTCTCATCCAATATTATTATAAGCAGTAGTGCACACTTCCTTGTCTTATTCTTCTTCTTCTATGAATGACTTGCCGTATCCCGGCGTAAGATGTTCCCATGGCGGATGTTTTACATGGCAATGTCTGGGAATGGTTTCTTGTTGCCTTCCGCACTGCGACAGTATTCGTAAGCGTTGTAGTAAGCGTGTATGATTGGGACAGTGTTTGTTTGGTGTTGTTTATGTTGCGGATGAAAGATTAAAGAAGGGAGGGGGTGAGACGAGGTGTTGGTTCCGAAAGAAACCGAGGGGTGGGGGGAGCCAGACTCAACGTCCCGACATGAGAGACGAATTTCGTATGACCAGGACTTAAGCGCACAATTTGGTGATCAGGAATTGTGTACCATCACGTCTCCTAACCTGCTGGCCAAGTCATGATGAAAATTTCTTCCAACACCAGGATTCGCAACAGCTAACCAGTGTCAGCGCCGGACACCTTCACGGTGCCGCAGCCAAATGAACCAACCGTACAGGCTTCCTTGTCTTAGCCTGTTTTAATTTTTTAATTGTTTCTTCCTCCTCCTCAGAGTTGAACATTGCAGTAACAGTTCTGATGCATTCCGTACAATCTTCATGGCCCTTTTATTACTTTTTAATTCACCTGAACTCGTATTCTGAAATGGAACAATGTATATAGACTATATAATAGTGCATATATTGAATCAGTTTTTATCTCTATTTGCATATCTCTGATTTCACAACACATATGTTTTACTGTCTGAGTCTATTTTCTCTGTAAAGTAAAAGATTAAAATTTCTGAATTCGAAAAAGTGAAGTAAGTTTGATTTAAAGTTATTAGCTGTTATAATCATCATACTCACTTTCCTATGTAATGGTAATCGTAGAAAATTTTATTCCTATCAGCACTTATAAGAAAGATTAAAGGAATGTTTGATTGAAAAAATTCAAAACTGGTGACACATATCATGCCGGTAATAAAAAATTCAAAACAACGTAAAAAATATCTACGCATCATACCCATTGGCTTTCAGCATAAAAAAAAAAAAAAAAAAAAAAAAAAACTAGACTTTGCATTTTTGACCTGAAAACCATCATTACGTTTTCATAGCGGAGTAAGGAATGAAAATGTGTAAAACGAAATGTTTTTCTTTTTCAGTATTTGCTACCTTATACGTACAGGAAGGCTGCAGGATTTACTAGACAGTCTATACAAGTGTTTCTTAAATTTTTTCACGTACATTGTTTTAGTTTATTGATTCTGACACCACTTCCTTAATTCATTCCGAGTATCATTTTGCTTCGCCGTTGAGAGTCCTCAGTGATGGTTCTTTTAACGGTATTTAATATATTCAACATGTCTCCATTGGCGGCTGGGCATCCTAGGCCGCCACAGCAGCAGCAATGCTGTGAGATGGCCGGCCTTGGAAGTCAAACGCGCACCGGTGCTGTGTCCAGCATAAACCTCACCTGGAGAACAGAAGTTGATAGACTCCGTAAAATACGTCATCTGCATAAGGGCTAGAAACTCTTCAGCTCCACTGCTATCCACGCTTGCGACCTTCTGGCATTACTTGCAATTGCGCCATCGAGGCTGCCTTTAAATGCACAAAGCACACCATGACCACAAGCTGGCACTTGATTTCAGGCACAAGGGTGTGGGAAGATTCTCTTTTTTAGGTAAGGGTGTCAGGGATTTGAATGAGTTACCAAGTGAAATGATGAATAATTTACCGAAAACGTTTAAAGAATTTAAAGATAAAATTTGTAGGGGGCAATTGTAGGTGGTTGCAGGATAGGGGGAGGTTGGGGGTGTAAGGAAATTGCCACCGGAGCCTGTGCTCCATTGCAATTAAATTAAAGCGCACCATCCATCCATCATTGTACTTTCCACATAAAATCACCAAGATCTACGTCAGGACACAGGAAGAAGTAAGGTCCAATTTAGTTTACAGAGGAAATGACTGTAATTGAAGAAAAAACAAAGCATCATTTCATACTGCTTAGTTTTGAGTCTTAGAGAGCGGACTTAGGCAAAATATGAAATACGCTACGGCCTACAATTTAAGACTAATTCAAAATCGATAAAAGTAAATTTTGAAAAATTGTGGCACTTTAAAATTGAAAATGTCAAAGAACGTGTTAGAAGAGTGGGAGTAAACACACCTAGAAATGCGGAAATGTGTTGGCTCTACCAACTAGGCAAGAAATGCGAGTGAGATAAAGCCAAGCGGAGCCACGAAGTTTGGCAGGCGTCACTGAGTGGCGAGACCCAGCGGTGCGGGGGAGGGAGTTACAGCAGCGGAATTGCCAACGAAGAAAGAACGCAGTGATACCACAGTCAATCAGATTGGTCTTATTACTTCTGTAAACCTGCTCGGTAACGTTATATTAGTTAAGTATGGAGTAGTAGTTTCGCTTGAGTACCTAGCAGTAGTTTTTTGTGTTCACAAATAAAAGCTTATTTTATCTTATATATGTAAAACACTAAGCGGAAGAAAATCTGTACACTGAAGAAATTTTTGAAAAAATGAGTTTTTGGCTCTGTTAATGATACACACAAAAAAATCAACTGTTTTTTTCCCGTATGGCTTCACGCCTCGTCGACGTCTAGGTCATTAGAGGCGGGATGTGTCTGGGGACAAGGAACGGGAAGGAATTCGGCCATGGCCTTTTGAAGGAAGCATTCCTGCATTACTATTACTACTATTACTATTACTCCGCGATTAACTTAAAGTGTGTGGCGGAGGGTGCATTGCACCTATCCGGGAAGGTAATGGTTCGGAAGGGATACACGGGATATGGCAGGAGGCGCCTGCATTCTCCTTGAGTGATTTGGGGAAACCATGGAAAACCCAAATCTGGATGCTCGGACGGGGATTCGAACCCGCGTCCTCCCAGAGCGTTAACCGCTCACTCATCACGTTCGATGAATTTTAAAATTTGTGTTTCTCTGTCTTTATGTCTGTTTGTTTAAATGGATGGGATTCACTTAGAAACAACTGGTCGAATTCTGGTGAGGCTCTGGCTCTGGTAGTAAAATCGGATACGTTCCATTTTGATAAGACCATTGAGGAATTTAAGTAAAAGAGTCAATGAATTAGTATCAATTTTTCGTTGAATGCGATTTCGATGGAATTTCGAATAATGTACAGACTGTGATTGTGAAGGTAATTTAGGAAACTAGGGTATATTTCATTTTGATATGTAGTGAAAAACCCGAGAAATTCAGTATAATATTTTCCAGAAATCAGAGTATATTTTTTATTGAACGTGATTCACTCAACAAATACAGGTCGGATTTAGTTTATTGTAACAATCAAATGCTTATGGTGATCTTAGTGTACATACAGCATTGCATTATTTGTACGATTCGCTGCAATGTTTTTCGCTGGCCATATGGTAACTTTGGCATGATCGACCGGGTTAGTTTACGGTAGCTGCGATAAGACGTGCATGCGAGAAAAATATGGTGAAACCTTCGAAGATATCACAAATTTACTTTTTTATCGATTTAATTCCTATTAACAGTCTAAGTACACGAAGTTGTGGTAACAGGTAGTATACAATGTTTTTACTTCCTCTGAAACTGGTGCTGCAGCAGTTAAGTACTGAGTAGCAGTTTCGCTCATTACCTGGTAATTGCTTATCTTCTGTACCTAAAAGAAAAGTTAAATTACAAACTACATTCGTTGTTTCAGTGGCTATTTGGCTAACGAAAGACATATTAACGTTAGCGCCTTTGGTAGCAGGAAATCCAGATTTTTATACAGTCACTTAATGTTCCAAACAAAGCTACTTGTAAACGTTATTATAAAACATCAAAAGTGTTTTGCGAAAATAACCAAAAACTAGATGAGCAGTGTGGAAATTTCGCGAATACAGTGAATAGTAAGGTTGCGAGTTTTTAATAGAATGAATGAAGAACTATCTCATTTGTTTCAATTGTTTATTTGTTTAGTGTAATAGGTACAGTTCGTAACAAAAGTCGACGCCAATGAAGCAGTTTATTAATATCTCTGTGATATGTGCTACTGCTATCTAGCAGCTGGACTGTGAACTGCGAAATACGCGTGACTTTCACAGTTATTGCTTTTGCCCCTTAAGAGTCAAATTCCAAAAAATTTCAATCTTAAGAAATGATGTGACCAAAGCAGAGACCTAAATCTTTAATACTGTACTTCATTTATCTATTGCGGTTACATATCAATGGAGCTAAATGGCTCATGATAAAAAAATACGTTACGGAAATAACGATAATTTTGCCCTTAAAGGGTATAATTCCAAAAAATTTCTTTCCTAAAATATGATTTGATCAAACTGGAGACCTTAATCTCTGAAATGATACCTCATTTCTCGATTTCAGTTACATATCAAGGGAGATAAATATCTCGTGAAAAAAAAAATACATTATGGAAATAATGATAATTTTGCCCTTTCAAGGTCAAATTACGAAGAGTGCCTTTCTTAAAGTATGGTGTGACCACGGCGGAGACCTTAATCTTTACAGCGATACCTCATTTACCTGTATCGGTTAGATATCAAGGGAGATATAATATTAATACTTTTGCCCTTTTAGGGTCAAATTCCGAAAAATTCCTGTCTTAATATGTGATGTCACTAAAGCGGAGATCTTAATATTTAAAATGATACTTGATTTATTGATTTCAGTTAGAAGTGCAGGGAGATAAATAATTCGTGGTAAAAAAAAATAAAAAAATAAAAAAAAATAAAAAAAAATAAAAAAAATGATGTGATCATAATGGAGACCTTAAGCTTTAAAATGATACCTCATTCATACAATTCGGTTATTTATCAAGGGAGATAATAGCTTGTGACAAGAATAAAAAAACCTTATAGAAATAATATATACGATTTTTAATTTTAAGAGAATTGTTTGGACAGAAATAAAATACTTTTTAATTTTCCTCTCTTTATTGTTATACATTGAAAATATGGAACCATTTTACAAGCAAAACAAGCTTTTAATAGGCATAGTTACTATTCGTTAGTAACTCTAATTGTTTCTCCAAAATATTCAGTTTGCTGCTGCTAGGTAAATTGGTGGAAACTTCTTCCATGTTTGGGTTTTAAGAAAATGTTTGGTTCCTTCTTATAGTTATAATGTTCTATGAGTACATTACTTAAGGAATAACACCTTGAATGTAGCATTGTGTTCACAGAGTCGAATTTGAGACCAAGCGTGGTTGATGAGTGGTAACACTCTGACCTCGCATTCGGGAGGACGCAGGTTCGAATTCTCGTCAGGCCACCCAAATTTGAATTTTCCATGATTTTCACAAACTACTCTTTGAGAATGACTAGATGGTTACTTCAAAAGTCCACAAGCGAATTCCTTCCCGTTCCTTTCATTCTGTCGTCCTCTGGCTCTGATATCATCAACCTCGACGATTCTTTAAACCATAATAATTAGAAAATCTTTGGCGTCTGGTCTGGCCTGGTTTACAGGCGTCTAATTCTTCACTGCGTTTCGCTAACGGGATGCATTCCGCTACCCATCATTTTAAATTATACCGGGTGAGTTTTTTATCTTGAGACAACTAAATATCTCGAAAACTACAAATCCGATCAAAAAAAGTGGGTAATAAAAATTGTTCGTCTCGACGGGGGACATCCGATGATACCAAATTTGACTCCCCACCCCCACCCCCTAGGGGTGGGGGAAGGGGGAGAAAAAAAACTTAAATAGGAACCCCCATTTTTTATTGCAGATTCTGATTCCCCGGAAAAAACTACCCCTATTTCACCCCCAATTCGAGTCATTTTGGTCGATAGATGGCGCTGCAATCGACAAAAATCAAAATAAGCAAAAATTCATTTAAAAATGAGGATATCTCGTGAAATACACATCAGATCAGCAAAATACAAGTTAATGTGATTGATATTTTTCAAAAAACTATTCAATAACACCACCCACCTCCAAACTTGAGGGATGGGAATGGACATTATTTCAAAATGCACTGATGCAAATTCTTTAGCAGATAGCGAAAGTCAAACATTACTTTTTGCGTTACCCAGGAACAACGACGTGGACGTAGTAATTTTCTGTTCCCTTTGGGGTGCTAGATTTAGGTGAGTCCCCTCGCCTCTCACCATCGGGGTGCTTGTTTTTGGTGAGTCCCCTCGCCTCTCACCATCGGGGTGCTTGTTTTTGGTGAGTCCCCTCGCCTCTCACCATCGGGGTGCTTGTTTTTGGTGAGTCCCCTCGCCTCTCACCATCGGGGTGCTTGTTTTTGGTGAGTCCCCTCGCCTCTCACCATCGGGGTGCTTGTTTTTGGTGAGTCCCCTCGCCTCTCACGTGTTTGTTTCTAACAACAATTCTAAAGCAAGTGCTCGAAAATATCACCACCGACATCGATGCATTTATTTACCCGCTCTTGGAATGATTCGACGCAACTAAGAAGCATATCCGGCGTGATTTTTTGACAAGCGTTGGTAATTCGTTCAATCATGTTTTCAGGCGTTGTTGGCACTTCACTGTAAACTTCATTCTTCAAGTATCCCCATAAAAAAAAATCAGGCGAAGTGAGATCTGGTGATCTTGCAGGCCACGGCACTGGACCTCCTCTTCCGATCCATCGACGATTGTACAGACGATCTAACACTTCCCGCGATCTTACAGCAAAATGTGCTGGACAACCGTCATGTTGAAACCACATTGTTTGTCGCACGTCTAAGGGTACGTCTTCAAGCAATGTTGGCAGTACGTCCTCTAAGAGTTGTTGATATTTCTCCCCATTGAAATGTCCATGGATAAAATGTGGACCAATAAGTTTGTCCCCAATTATCCCACACCAAACATTTACATTCCACGGACGCTGATGTTCAACTTGGCGTAACCAATGCGGGTTTTCCACACTCCAATAATGCATGTTGTGTCGATTAATGGTGCCGTGGTTAGTAAAAGTGGATTCATCCGAAAACAGTACTCGAGCAAAGAAATGGGGTTCTTCTTGTATTTTCTGTAGCGACCATCGGCAAAATGTCAATCGATTATCGAAATCATTGCCGTGAAGTTCTTGATGCAACGAAACATGGAACGGATGGTATTTTCGTTTGTTTGTGTGCACACTTCCCTCCTGAGTGAACTGTTGGATAATACGGTAAAAAGAAGCGCGCGATCGAGGCTGGTCTGGAAAACGATGAGCATAAAGATCAACAGCATTATCGATATTCTTGCGACATTCTCCATAAATGTAGACCATTTCAATTTTTTCTTGCAACGTTATAGCCTGCATTCTCATTGACACGTGCAACAGAACGAAGTAAATAAATCAGAGATGTTATGAACGCTATGAAAGTACATCAAGTAATGAGAAAACTCTGAGAAATGAGCGACGATGTGAACGCAATGGAAGTACATCAAGTAATGAGAAAACTCTGAGAAATGCAGCGCCATCTATCGACCAAAATGACTCGAATTGGGGGTCAAATAGGGGTAGTTTTTTCCGGGGAATCAGAATCTGCAATAAAAAATGGGGGTTCCTATTTAAGTTTTTTTTCTCCCCCTTCCCCCACCCCTAGGGGGTGGGGGTGGGGAGTCAAATTTGGTATCATCGGATGTCCCCCGTCGAGACGAACAATTTTTATTACCCACTTTTTTTGATCGGATTTGTAGTTTTCGAGATATTTAGTTGTCTCAAGATAAAAAACTCACCCTGTATAATCATGTCACATGAAAGAATGGAGAATTACTTCGATAGATAATTTTAATCGTAGTAGGCGTCAATATGCTGTAGTAATACAACACTGAAGAGCCAAAGAAACTGGTACACCTGCCTAATATCGTGTAGGGCACCCGCGAGCACGCAGAAGTGTCGCAACACGACATGGCATGGACTCGACTAATGTCTGAAGTAGTGCTGGAGGGAATTGACACCATGGATCCTGCAGGGCTGTCCATAAATCCGCAAGAGTACGAGCGGGTGGAGATTTCATCTGAACGGCACTTTGCTAGACATCCCAGATATGCTCAATAATATTCATATCTGGGGAGTTTGGTGGCCAGCAGGGATGTTCAAACTCAGAAGGCTGTTCCTGGAGCCACTCTGTAGCAATTCTGGACGTGTGGGGTGTCACATTGTCCTGCTTAAATTGCCCAAGTCCGTCGGAATGCACTATGGACATGAATGGATGCAGGTGATCAGCAAGGAAGCGTATGTACGTGTCAGCTGTCAGAGTCGTATCTAGCCGTTTCAGGGGTCCCATGTCACTCCAACTGCACACGCCCCAAACCATTACAGAGTCTCCACCAGCTTGAACAGTCCCTTGCTGTCGTGCAGAGTCCATGAATTCATGAGGTTATCTCCATATCCGCACACGTCCATCTGCTCGATACAATTGGAAAAGGGACTCGTCAGACCAGGCAACATGTTTTCAATCTTCAACAGTCCAATGTCGGTGTTGACGGGCCCAGGTGAGGAGTAAAGCTTTATATCGTGCACTCAGAAAGGGTACACGAGTGCGCCTTCGACTCCGAAAGCCCATATCGATGATGTTTCGTTGAATGGTTCGCATGCAGACATTTGCTGATGGCCCAGCATTGAAATCTGCAGCAATATGTGGAAGGGTTGCACTTCTGTCACGTTGAATGATTCTCTTCTGTCGTCGTTGGTCCCGTTCTTGCAGGATCTTTTTCCGGCCGCAGCAATGTCTGAGATTTGATGTTTTACCGGATTTCCGATAGTCACGGTACTCTCGTTAAAAGGTCGTACGGAAAAATCCCCACCTCATCGCTATCTCGGAGATGCTGTGTCCCATTCTCGTGCGCCAACTATTACACCACGTCCCAACTCACGTAAATCGTGATAAATGCCATTGTAGCAGCAGTAACCGATCCAACGCCTGCGCCAGACACCTGTAGTCTTATATAGGTGTTGCCCACGGCAGCGTCGTACTCTGAGTGTTTCCCATCCCTGTGTTTGCTTACGCATGTATATACTACTTTCTTTGGCTTTTCAGTGTATGTGTGACGAGTTTTAAAACGTTTTCATCACACTTTTATTGCGGCGATGATGGCTAAATTTTGCATCTCGTTCACCTAGATCCCTACTTTCCCTACGTGGCTTTATTTGACTGAACGCAATAGTTGGGAATATAATGTGTAATGAGATGGAAATACTGACAGCTGTACCTAGAGTCATTCCAGTAACGATTCCAACTATGTACATATTATCTGAAATGTGTAAATCATTTTGGGATTAATTCGTTAGAGAATGTGGACTGTTTGATGTATATAACATATTTTACTCTTTCTACGTTTAAAATGGATCCCGTATAATTTGGAGCAATAATATAAATCTTGACTTCAGATGTTCTAAAATGGAAAATAATGTAACTTGCTTTTAGTGTCTGGAAGCACGTTAGGAGTTTTAAACATATATAGAACTAATTTACATTTTATTTGATGAAGTAAAATTTGGTTAAGAAATTCAGTCTCAACTATTACTCATTTTAGAGAATGTTGAGAAGTTCCACACCAACTAAATTTTTCTATGGTACGTACATAGCACTTGATTAATTTTTGAGTAACTATATACAGTAACTATAGCTCTTTGCAAGAAGAACTAGTGCTGTGGTGTTTTAACTCACTGTGCAGAAGATGATTTAATCGAAGAAACGTATTACAGCCAAGGAATTGATGGTGTCTTTAAGCGATTTGCACATAAACAACGTGCACTTAATAAAATCGTCAATTAGTTATGACCGTTTTAAGAATACAGCTTCAGTTTGAGATGAAGGCTGGAAAGAAACAAATGTTGATTCTAAAAATCATAATCTGAAGTATTAATTAACCATATCTACTTTACAACGTTCAGAAAAATGTTAAACAGCATCTACTTATTCTTTACAATAATTAAAATGTTACGACATCCAGACAATGTAGAAAAAAATTATTCTTCGTAATCTTTGCATCAGCCATTGTAGAATCTTGTAGTAGCTGTACAAGCCTTTATTCCATTAACAGTTTAAATTTTCGACGTTATTCTTCGCATGTAATAAGTGCTCAGTTTTTTTAAAAAAAATGTTGCAGTGAAAAGTGCGTACATTAAGGTTTCAGACGTCAGTAACCAAGATGTCCTGGTAAAATCATTACGGCTTTTCTTACCACTAATGAATTTTCTTCACGTTGCTCACAGAGTTATTAACGGTATTCGAATTATTTTAGCTAAAAAATATTTTTGGTGGCGGATCGTAAATAATCCTTGATTTCTTTCCCTTCCTCCAGTTCAAGCGTTCAGAGCGAATTCTATGCTGACGCTGCGTTTCTTTGATGTGGAAATTCTCGGTGTACGGCTCCCATTAAGGAGAAATATAGAGCCCAGCGGCAGCATGAGGAGGCGATTCCATTTGGGCACTGACGTCATTTGCTGTGGGGACTCTTGAGTGCCTCATTACGTCTCTGAAGGCTAAGTTCATCTTGTGTCTCAAAATACCTCAGAAGTACACCGGCATGCGTCGAAACATCGACATATTTTCAGGACTAAAACCGAGCGTGGCGTGCGAGCGGTAACGCTGTGGCCTCACATTCGGGAGGATGCGGTTTCGAATCCACATCCTGGAATCCAGATTTGGGTTTCTCATGATTTCCCCAAATCGCTCCAGGAGAATGCTGGAATGGATCCTTCACACATTCCATGGCCGAATTCCTTCCAGTTCTATGCCACCAGTTCTTTCCCGCCTCTAATTAATTCCACGTCGACTAGGCGTAAAGCCGTAAGCGAAACAAATAAACAGATAAAAACACAAGAAATGAAAATGTAGCTATAGAACAAATATATAAATAAAAATTTTCGTCACCTGACCTGCCAGTTTTTTACTATTATCATGAATGGGGTGCCATTTTCGTTTCAATGGA
Organism: Vandiemenella viatica; assembly: GCA_031002005.1. Lineage (NCBI taxonomy): Eukaryota > Metazoa > Arthropoda > Insecta > Orthoptera > Morabidae > Vandiemenella > Vandiemenella viatica. The sequence goes on along the minus strand of CM061920.1, from coordinate 300,009,464 downwards.
ATGAATTAGCAGTGTCATAACTGTAAGAATATGGTTCAATATTCGTACTGTTCTTTCAATTCTTTGCATTCTCTTTGTAGGCACTGTTGCTAGGATTCGAGGAAGTAGATCTACTAACTACTGCTATTGACATTTCGGGAGTAGCGAGAGGGCCAGGTGGTCAGAACAACGCTCCGGCCATTCAACAAGTGACGGAAGAGTTTTCACCTCTGTCCTCGCCGTACGACAGGTTGAGTGGACCCTTGGAGCCGATTCTGGCATCAGCTTTGAATGAAAATTCTTGACCTCGTTGGGATAAATCCATAACCGGCCAGATAAAAACTTCTCGGGTTTCAAGCCGCGTCAGAATTGAGCCGTCTGGCAACGTTTCGGAAGCTTGCACTGCTTCCATTGTCAAGCCCCCGCTTAACATTACTGAAGTCTGCCGCACGGTAGTCTATTATATAGCGCCAGCAGCCGGGAACGAAGGGGAAAGCGCGTGGAGGGGCGATCTAGTTAGGCCCTGCTCGCTTGGTGACGTCACGATCGGGTCACTCGTATGCCCTAATATGGCTCGATTCCGTCTCGTTTGTAATAATCCAATTGCTGGCTTCTAAGCTTGGCTTAAATTGAGGCCTTGATCACGATTAATAACATTGTTGCTAAGCCTAATCTCAATAGCCTCCTTCACAACACTGTCCCAAAAGTTATTAGCGTAACAAAGGCGTGTCGTTTTGTCGAAGCACGGCTCGTGTCCGTTGTCAATGGCGTGTTCGGCTAAGGCAGATTTTTCCTTTTGTCCAAGTTTAAAATATCTGATGTGTTCTTTTCGTCTTTCATTAATTGTCCGTAAGGTTTGCCCTATATAAGAAGTGCCGCATTCACATGGAATTTTGTACACTCCAGGAGGCAAACCTTACGGACAATTAATGAAAGACGAAAAGAACACATCAGATATTTTAAACTTGGACAAAAGGAAAAATCTGCCTTAGCCGAACACGCCATTGACAACGGACACGAGCCGTGTTTCGACAAAACGACACGCCTTTGTTTCGCTAATAACTTTTGGGACAGTGTTGTGAAGGAGGCTATTGAGATTAGGCTTAGCAACAATGTTATTAATCGTGATCAAGGCCTCAATTTAAGCCAAGCTTGGAAGCCAGCATTTGGATTATTACAATCGAGACGGAATCGAGCCATATTAGGGCATACGAGTGACCCGATCGTGACGTCACCAAGCGAGCAGGGCCTAACTAGATCGCCCCTCCACGCGCTTTCCCCTCCGTTCCCGGCTGCTGGCGCTATATAATAGACTACCGTGCGGCAGACTTCAGTAATGTTAAGCGGGGGCTTGACAATGGAAGCAGTGCAAGCTTCCGAAACGTCGCCAGACGGCTCAATTCTGACGCGGCTTGAAACCCGAGAAGTTTTTATCAAGCATTGCCGCCGCGAAAACGTACATAATTACATAACCGGCCAGTTTAAATTTTTAAGGCAGCACTAAAAATTACTGAAGGGATTTTGATTGGATTTCGCAATTTGAAAGCTTAGTGTCTGAATAAAACCTGAAATTTATCTAATAACGCTGGTACGCCGGAGCAACAGTGATAAATCTCATACGAACATTAATTTCTTGATTGAATCACTTTGAAACTCTTTATCAAGTTTTGAGCGCGTATTTAATGTTTCAAAACTTAAGGTTGAATTTGATGAATCATCACGTTACATTCACTAGGGACAGAGCATAAAATTTTAATATCTGATCAAATTAACAAGAAAGAATTGCTACTCGATCCTAACGGCGTCTATCTGTTATTCCTTAAAGCAACGGGTTCAACCTTTAAGTCCGACAGATGACAGCAGTTAGCGAAGTCACAGATTTAGATAGATCGATTACAAATTAGTGTATTCTAAAATTTCCTCCAGCCACGAATTATGTGGCTTCCTTGAATCATGGAATATCACGAATTGTTAACGAAATGAAGCTTTTTATTATTATTAACGTATTGGTGATCCTATTCTAACTGATGGAGCCGTGTGCTTCCATCTATCTGTGAAACGTGTAACTTGTGTTCTCTATGATAACTGCATATTTGTTTGTGAAGTTTAACGAAGTTTTATAAGCCGGATACTGGGAATCGTCCCAGTATTCGCCTTTATTATCGGCAATCTGAACGACCGGGACGCGAGGCCCTGAATCTGAACATAAGCATCATTACTTCTGCTATTCAGTGTAATGGCGCTTAACTTTCACAGTGGTCTTGTGCTTAAACACAGCATATTTTATTTTCTAGTGACTATAGCTAGTGTTGTAATGAGAGAAATAAACGTAAAAATACAGAAATTAAAAGTGGATATAAGTTTCTAGTGAATAACCGCTGTTGATGGAGTTAGCGACGTATTTGAACCATAAGGATTTATTGTATAATGATTTCAGGTTTTAGTATATGCATTGTTCTATGGAGTCAGAAGCAGCCAAGCCAGGCTTGTAAGTGTTACCTCAACGTGGACTTATTCAAAAAAATCTGCAGATGCCCTAACTCAGTGATTCGCAATTAGTTTTTCCCGAGTACCACTTCAAGAAAAAGCTCAACCTTGCGTACCCCTTAAAGGTGAAATGATAAATAATTAAATGCATGCATTCATTCCAGTCGAGTACTTCGCACAATCACAGTATTACAGTAATATAATTCACAAACATGCAGTTTGACTGAATGAAAATATATATTGGTGATAGTAATTTTTTAATTATCTTAGTGATAACCTTAGATAAGAGATTACCTTAGCCAAAAGGTTACCGTAACCAAGAGATTACCTTAGGAAAGAGATTACCTTAGCCTAGAGATTATCTTAACAAAGAGATTACCTTAGCCAAAAGATTACCTTAACCAAGAGATTAACTTAACCAAAAGATTACCTTAACCAAGAGATTACCTTAACCAAGAGATTACCTTAGCCAAGAGGTTACCTCTTGTGCCCCTTGAAGCAACCTCATGTATCAATGGGGGTACGCGTACCACTAATTGGGAACCACTTCTCTAAGTTATTCACCAACACCAATTAGAGCTGCCTAATGACGTCAATGGAATCTACGTATTTCTTACTCTTCGGTTAGCGCTCTGCTCTCGCATTCGGGAGGACGCCGGTTCTAATCCACGTCCGGGTATCAAGATTTGGGTTTTCCATGATGATTCCCAAATCACTCTACTTCAAAAGGCCATGGCCGAATTCCTTCCCGATCCTGATCCCCAGTTCCATCCCGCCTCTAATGACTTCGACTTCGACGAGGCGTAAAGCCATAAGTAAAAAAAAAATATTCTTATTCCACGAGCAACTATAATAGATTCATTATAGAGGGTGTTCGCCGGGAAACGCTACCCACTGTTAGCGCTACAAGGAAGAAACTGCTCCCGGCGAGCGAGCGGTCAGCTTCCGGCTTTGTTCGACCGTCGGCCGCGGACTATTTCATAATAATTACGCTTCATAAACTTTTATGTGCTAAGCATTTAAATGTGACGTAATTCATTAGCTTACCTTATAAAAGATGCTGGAAGTGTTGACGCTCTTGTGTAATGCACATTTCACACCTTCTGAACATATTTCGAGACACACGCTGGATTTCACCTTTGTCAATGGACATTATTACTTGATAGATTTTTTCCTCAAGTTCTTCCAATGTGTGAGGATTTCCTTCGTGCACCTTACCCTTAAGTTTACCCCAAAGGTAGAAGTCACAAGGGTTTAAATCCGGTGATCTGGTGAGCCACAACCCACGGCTGATTACATGATCATAAAACACTTCGTCAAGTGCAGCAAGCGAATTTCTAGCGGTGTGAGCTGTCGCCCCATTCTGCTGAAAATAGCCGTACAATTTTTCTTCTTCAGTAAGTTTCTCGAAAAACAGTTTCACAATGTTTTCGATATATCTTGCGGAAGTAAGAGTTTCACGGAAGAAAATTGGACCTATGATTCTCGAAGCACTAATCGCACACCAAACACCCACTTTTAAGTCACGCAATGGCAGTTGGAGTAGAGTAATTGGTTTTTCTGAACTCCAGTGTCGACTGTTTTGAGCGTTAACATAACCACTCAGATGAAACCAGGCCTCATCAGAGAAAAACGTCAGTTGCGGAACAACAGTGCCATCGTGGACACCCTGCAGGTACCAGTTGCAAAATCTAATCCTAGGCCCCTGGTCTATTTCTGTAATTTTATGCACCACAATTGTTTTGTACGGCTTTAAGTGTACTAGCTTTGTTACTTTCCAAGCTGACGTCTTAGATACGCCTGCCTGCTGCCCTAACTGACTTAATGAATTTTTTGGTGACTGTTCTAGTCGAAAAGCGATATCGTCAATTTTCTCCTCTGTGAGAATATGGTGGACCGACAGTCTCTTTTTGTTAAAAAATGAACCCGTTTCTCTTACTTTTTTAACCAGACGCAGAATTGTTGATTTAGCTGGCAGTAAAGCGCCAGGATATTCGCGATGAAATTTACTGCGACACTTTTTAAACGACTTCTTCTTCACATATGTATCGTAGAGAAATATTCTTTGTTGCTAACTATAACAAACCATAATTTTACTCACACTCAAACACGGAACAGATTAGTAAGAGTATGAAGCCCCAAACCAGCCAAACCGCAAAGAAACGTTTATTCACAACACTGATTAATAAGAGACTGAAGCCACAAACTAGCTACAGTGCGGTGATTCACGGCGCCGTGTGGCGGGAGTTGCTGGCTCACTGTCCCAGCAAGTTGCCGACGGCAACAGACTGGGAGGGTAGCGTTTCCCGGCGAACGCCCTGTACTATTACTACATTATTACTAACCGATAGGCTGACTCTCCTTGTTTCAGCCTGTACACCATGTAGTTCTTCGTGGCGCCAGGCATTCCATGTAGCCATTTTATATCCATTCAACCAACCATTAATTTTCCAGTCATTTAGTCTATCCTCAATTAGATGCAGAAACATCGGTAAAAGGCGCATCCCGACAGATTCTTGGTGCTCATGTTAAACATTGTAATATTTACAGTCTTCAATGATCATCAAATGGCATTCTATAATCTGTTATCAGGTTATTATCTTTTATCAGCATAGATGCTCAACTAGAACTTAACCATGGGTTGCCGAACCTACTAACCTAATATCTTCTTTAGTAGTCCACTAGACAGAAGAATTTCGTATCAAGATATGAGCGATTTGTTCAACTACACGAACGACTTGAAGTTAATAATGTTTCCTCTAGAGTCACCTTACATCAGACAGCAACTAATCAGCCACTCGCCTACCCTCTCAATGCTGTCAATTAGGTAGGACTCTTACTCTGGTTTCTGATACTCCCCCTTCTCTGATTATCTTGAAGTCGGAGATACTGAAGAAAACGTCTTGAACATGGCTTTACGCTTCGTCGACGTCGAGGTCATTAGAGGCGCGATGGGGACAAGGAACGAGAAGGAATTCGGCTATGACTTTTTGAAGGAAGCATCCCAGCATTCGCCTGGAGTGATGTGGGGATACCATGGGAAACCCAAATCTGGGTGCCCGGACGGGTATTCGAACCGCCGTCCTCCTGAATGCGAGGCCAGAACATTAACCGCTCAACCACCACGCTCGGTCCATTGACGTTGAGGGAAAGAATTTGGAGCAAGGAATGGGTAGGAATTCTCCCAAGCCATTTCAAGGAACTATCCCGGCATTAACTGGCGTGATATCGGGAAATCAAGGAAATCTGATATCCGAATGGCCGGACGGGGATTCAAACTAGCGTCCTATCGAATATCAAGCCCGAGCGTTACTTCTCACGTACCAGACTCGACGATCAGCATGTACGTTTTTGTGGCGTCCATTGCGGATATTAATGTTAGACTTTCGTCAAAGATTCTAATTCTTCAGCAGGTGCACAAGCAGTAATTTATATCACCGTACAGTTTTTTTTATGTTAGATTTTTTTGAAACAGTTGGAGTCTGAACTATATACATTTGAATAATCAAAATCCAAACAATTATTATTTAGTTTCACTAGTTTACGAACAGACCCGGTCAATGAGGCCTAAGTCACTGGTAAAGTGTAGTATTGATAAAGAAATAAACCACAGCATTTGTGAAAGAACGTTCATGGCATTCGGAAGAACCGGTTAGAAGAGGCCATACATACCAAATGAGATATCGAATCTGACTGGAAATCAAATTTGACCTGATATCGAATAAGGATCCTCTAGAATTCTAGAGACGAATGTTACCACTCACCAACCAGGTTCGGTAGTTACAGACAATAAGAAATTACATAAAATAAACAATATTCTAAGAATGAATGCAATCCATAGACTTCTGCGTTCGTTGCACAAGTAGATATTACAATCGTCACTATGTAGTGGGTGCCTTGGTGGGCAAACTACGTTACAATTATCTTTCATACCTTTATGATTAATAATTGTGGATTTTTAATTTTAATTTTTATGAAGGAGTGAAAATTTATTAATTTTGCAAGAATCTCGACGTTAGTTGGAATTTAGGAAAAATCGTCACAATATGACATTTATTTTCTTATCACTGGCGATTACAAGTCTGAGCGAATTTACCGTTAACATTAACACAAATTGGCAAAATCATAAAAGCAACGCTCAGAGGTACAATTAGCCGTCATGAGCAAGCAAACAATGGTATATTTACTTTTAAATATATCTCAGAATCAAAATGCAAGAAATAATGACAATTGGAAACAATTAAAAATACAAGTTATGACGACCTCAGACAAAGGTATCATAATACTGTGACTTTACAGTAAAAAAGAAAATCATGGGCGCCACGAATGAACAATATAAATCATTCGAAAATAACTAGTTCTGGCAAATGATGCCACCAGCTCAGGTTTTTTTTACAATTACAAAGTGAGAACATGGATCTATCCTCTCAAAGTCGTTTAAGGGTTCTGTTTCACGGAATGCACAATCAGATGGCTTGGCCGTAATAAGTTACCATTGTAGCTCTGCGTCTGATGTCTGCGGTGACTGGAGATGACCCACGGTATGTGAGGCTGTCTCACAAGGCGGCTCCAGGCATCTCTGGTCTGACAATGCGCGTCATCGCATTACCGGCTGTGTTGCCGTGATAAGCTTGCTCCATCAAGCCGAAGCCAGAAGTCGTATATCAGCAGTTGGCGAAAGAAGTCAACTTTCCAAGTCAACCTCAGACTAGACTCGCATAGCATGGACTCGAAGATCGAATTGAAGCTCGTCGCTCTTCTCTTCGCGAGGAAACTTCTCGCTCCGCCCCTTGTAGTCTCCAAGCTCACATATAAGAGAAATTCCCAGGATTTTAAGTTATACGCTCATTTGGATTGGATCTTCAGGTCGGCATCTAATGTCACGTGACAACCCCGATATGTGATTTGCCCCGCGTATCTAACAGAGGTCGGACATATTCGGCTGCGTTCGGGGATGACTCTTGTGTTCGGGCGGCAGGCATTTCCCGCCCGGTGAGTGACCTTGTGGTCCGGCAATCCCCAAATCCGCGACTTCTTGTCGCCATGGTTCGGGAAGACCACGATTAGCTTCAAGCCTACATAGCTCAATAATTCTTTAATATTCGCTTTACCAAGATACACTGTATGTTCACCATTTCATTACAGTCCTCACTTGGAATCTTGCGTACTTTATAAAATTACAACAAAAATCTATTTAGGTGGTCGCCCAAGATTTATGTAAATTACTCTAACATTATGACATATATAATAAAAAAATGCACCTTGTAACGTGGCGACAGCGCGTCATGTTACAACTAAAGTAAACCCAATGAAATATTATGACTGCAGCTTCTATTTTTTCTTTTCTACTGATGCGTGTTACAGTACTTTACTGATAATAATTTCAGTGTCGAAAACCTTACTTCTTGTATAAATTTCTTCCATCCTCAATCATTATTTCTGTTCTATTCCATTGCCAATTGGAACTGATCAGTATCAAACGAAATCAGATGAAATCGATGAAACATATTTCTTTTAAGCCACCGAACAAAGTGGTTGAGTGATAACCATCTGCCCTCGCATTTGGAAGGACGCGAGTTCGAATCCCCGTCCGGCCATCCAGATTTTGATTAATCATGATTTTTTTTCCGAAATCACTACAGTTGAATGCCAGGATGGCTCCTTCAAGGATTCAAGGCTACAGTCCTTAACGTTCCTTACCCTCAGTACTTTCCTGTTTCTGCTGACTTCGATGAGCATAAAATTGTCAGAATATTAAAGACATCGTTACTTAGGACACAGAACACCTATGTACATTTTTCACACAAACATTGTAACTAGCATCACATAGAAAATGCTGCAAATTATCCATATTGACAGGACAATATGTTGGAATAAAGAAATATATCTTTGTGGAAATTTTATAAAGGATTCTGCGCAGTCACTTGAAGCTAAGCTTGGTTATTGTGTCTGTAACACTCTGACGTCATGCTTCCGGCCAGAGAGTTTTCTCCAGAAACATTTGTATTCGCGTCATTTATTGAGGATTCCATTTAGTTAATATTTTTTACGCCTCATCGGGGTGATTAAAGGTGAGAAAAGACCGTGGGAAAGGAAAGGAATTCGGTCATTGCCTTTTGAAGGAAACATCCATACATTCACCTGGAGTGATTTGGGGAACCATGGAAAACCTAAATCAGGATACCCGGACGGGGATTCGAACCCGCGTCCTCCCAAATGCGAGGCCAGAACGTTAACAGTTCACCCACCAAGCTTTGTTTAGTTAAGTAACTGCGATAAAAAAAAAAGATAAATTGACAGAACCCTGAAAGAAAGGCACATATTTCGTTTTAAAAATCATATTAATTATTAGATATATTTTGATCATTCATATTTTCTGATCGTTGTTACAATAAGCTGAGGACTATGGGATCACATTTTTAAGATTGTGTTAATGTGTGTGTGATTGAATCTTAAATTTTCTAGCAGCAATGTTAGCAGTTAGACTGAAATGCAATCTGGACCAGAATATCAACCGAAATGTTTTGCTACCGTGTAAGACACGAGGAATTGTATTAAGCGTTATTTTACAACAGTTCTGTTTAGTTTTAAGGAACTTCAAAGAAGTAACTTGCCAGAACACTCAGTTCAAGCTTAGAGTGGCTTAAAGGCTAACAGTAACGTATTTTAATATGAAGTGTAATATTGTGTGGGTATAAATTTTATGGTTGGAAATATTGTCCTATAATGAATGATCCTTTACCAAGAGCTTAGGTTTTATGCTTTAGGTGTATTGGTTTTTACTGGAGGTTAGAGTCCCGTTTATTGAACTGTTACTAAAAACATCGATTGTAAACACAGATAATAGGATTACTCGATTACTCACATGTTATTTCGGGGTCCATGGAGCAGTTACAGAACTACAGCCGGATAGGAATTTGTTCCAAGGTGACCCAAATTATGGCGTGGTCTCACTCTATTCTCTACGCATCACTTTAATCCTAGCAACTACAATACGATCCAAGGGATAAAGATAGAGACTCAAATTTCACATGGCTTGGATTCAAAGGTTTTTTTTTTTTTTAAATGGCATTTGGCTATTGAAACCATCCAGCCAGCTCAATGTGATTATCACAGCTTCCAGTAAATCAGTCATCCAGTATATATATTGCAGCTTCTAAGTAAGGAAACCACAGGACGGACAGGACACTCACACAGACACACAACATTTACACACCCATGCCCTCGGCCGGACTCGAACCGGTGACCTTCGGCACGCGGGGCCAGTACTCTAGCCCCCACGCTACCGAGGCCGGCAGATTCAAAGGTTTAATGGCGAATGAACTGGAAGGATCAATGGCGACGGAATTCAAAAGAGGGAATGTGTAATCACAGACTTAAAGACCCAAAGAGTATTCTGGAGAAATGTAGTCTCCTAAATTGGGGTTATGATCGCCCCCTCCTGCGTAAAATAAACCAGAAATAAAAATAGTTCTTAAAACTCTCATAGTCAGTCCCAAGTTACTACAAACGGCAATCACTATATATATATATATATATATATATATATATATATATATATAAACCATTGGAATGGGGAATACTAGTGGGAGATGCATAGACTTCATTCAGTTATAGATTAGCGACCTTTCGTGAAAGTTCGCGATAAGGTTTTGGTGTGGTGTCCACTTAATAATTACTATTACTAACGACGATACAGAAGTGAACAAAATTACAAACAACATAAGCAGAAATGAATAATATAATATCATTTTTTAGACTGATCTCAAATAAAGCCCATACCAGCTAAAACAGTGTAAAGATTCATCCGAACAATGTGAGGAGACTGTACAAGGCATAAAAAAAATTATGTTACTAACTGAGAAAATTTAGGGTAACAAAAGCAGGAGGTGTTTGAATACTTGTAAAACTACAGGGAATCCCTACAGAATTTTGCTCTAGAGACTATCAAGGAATAAGGGACTCTGGGAAAATCATGCTTATCAAACAACAGGGCTGATATAATCATAAAGTTCAACAAAAATATACATATGTACTGGATTGTCTTACGACTAAATAAGGATTCATAAGCCAAAATTTGTCTATTTGAGTGTTGTTAACTGTGATTATAATTCGACTGTTATGAAGACTTCAGTGTAATCAAAGACCACAACCAACGCTCCTAAGAAGCATTGGTTTACAGAGCCCATAATTGAAAAAAGTGCAATAGTGCAACTGTGCAACTGGTAATATACCGAAAAGAGGAATGGTTGACGAAGACTAAGAAGCGCTTGGTTTAATAGACGAAATTGAAAATATTGTAACGGAATATAATATCTGTGGATCAAAAGAGGAAACACAAAATTACTCAGCATGTAGGATGGTAACCGTTCCAACTTTGTAAAAATTAAATAATAAGAAATCTTTGTTGCTGATCTTAAACCACGTTATTTATGTTATTTATCAATAAAAAATATATTTTTATACAAGAAATACATGTATAAACTCTGTTACAAGATACTGTTACTGTTCGCTGTGTACTGAGAGATGATGTTCCCGCAGCGTCATTAAAATCTGTAAAAGAAGAGCTCTCTTTGTGATTGGGGTCCTTAAGACAGCATGGCTATGCCTGACGTTCGGCACGAGGTTATTTGGTTCCTTCCCCGGTAGTGGAAATAATTTTTGACATATATTACATGGCTAGTAACCAGTAGATGTCATTGTGCACAATTTCTAATCACCAAATCGTTCATCAAAATCCTGAGTTAAAACAGAAATATCTTCCCAGAGAGTATGGCGTACGATGTTGTTGATGGTGATAGGTTCTACTGGTAGGGACTTTAATTTGATGATATCATTGGCGCTTACAGAAGAGCGGAACGGATCGTGCAGACATTGAAAGTTAACCTCCAATGCCACAACAGAAATAAGACACCACTTTACACGATTACTGACCACAGCCATTTTCACATATGATAAAACTGACAAGTTAACGAACACGTAACCATCACAGCGGAAATTTTACCGGAAACATTTCTTTCTATACTGCTACGCCTGGGAGAACAGGTCCTTGTATCAAATTTGATATAAGCCATCTCGATTATTGCATCTTCAATAAAGATACTTTCTTGCAACGTAATGTGTGAAACTGTTGACCTCTTTATATGCATTTCGCAACTAACTTCGTTCTCGTTTCCTACATTCTTCGGAAAATTGGTAGGTTTAAAATTGAGGCAGCATTCACAACTGTAGTGTAGAATGTTTTACAGAAATTTCTGTGACTATTTCCTTTTTACATGTGGGTTGCATGCACGTCCGCTCTGTTGGTTGAGGTAGTTGTGGCACCATTACAGTGTCAGGCTCCTGATGTGACATTAGCCCGTTCGAGCTTTGTAGGAAGAGAAATTTTCACTATTTGCCTCAGAAGAGTACGAGAAGTGGTGGTGCAGAATTATTAATTACCATTCTGTGTGCCAAAGGCGTGAATTAAATCCTAGTTTTTTTCGCATTGCGTATTTAGTGAGGACATACGACAATACTATACTATTGATGGTAATTTGGCCATCTTATTTGGCTTTGAAGGCCAGCGTAATGTCTATTGGAAGAGTAGGATTGATTGGATCAGCACCGTTTTCATCCCCTTCCTACTTCCATCTCAGATACACAATACAGAACAACACACCTCGCGTAACAACATCAGCAAATCCCACGGACAAAGATAATGTATATCAACAGGGTCCCCAGTCCCCAGTGTCCACTTAGAACTTGAACATTTTACAAACTACATCTACACTCAGCATACTGAACACAGGTTACACGTTTTACAGGGAGATGACAGCGCTGTGTGGTACAGTATTCAGTCGGTACTGCATTTATAAAAAAAAAGTCAGTTTTGAAATCAGTTCATCATTATATTTAGGTTTCCCTGAATATTTTTTATTATTATTATTTTTCAGTATGTGGCGAATTCCTTCCTATCTCTAAAACTGTGACCAAGTTTTTATGAAATTGCAGAAAAATAGATTGCAACTATCAGCTCTTGTTGATTAGAAATAGGTTTCCCTCTTTAAATTTTAATGACTTAATATTGGCCTCCTTTTCTCACTCATGAATAATTTGAAATTGTGCAGTAATAAATGTCCATAAAATCTGAATAACATTTTTATGATTTAATGATAAATTTCCTTATATTCTCATACCATATTTGATAGCAACTAATGGTAATTTGAATGATAATTAACTTTATAAATTTATTATCTTTCATTTATTACTTTATTTTTAATGTGGTGGAGCATTTACTCTTCTGGCAGGATCCTTAGGTTACTATTTTCTCAATTCTTGTTTCTTATCCTATGTTCTTAGCAAAGCCTGTGTATATCCATTACTTTTGTAGAAACTAAAGGGTAAATAAGGAAATTAGTGAAATTTCGCTGCGTTACCTACGCTAGCCAGGCAGCATCTCTTCTATCAAAAATAAAAATTTCTTGAAAGGTGAGAGGTTATAATAACTATCATTATACTGAACGTTACGCATATCGCAGTTTCCTAATTATTCGCTTTTGTTGGACTGCAGGACATCTGTAACTTTCGCGCGCACAGTGTGTGTGTTTGTAGGATCAGAAAAAAACGTTACAGAACTGAAAGTCAAAACTCTCGTCTGTGTTTCTGCTGGCTAATGCTTTGCGCGGGCTGCCGTATTCGGCTCATACAATATGCATCGGCACCGCCGGCGCTTTCGTTCGCCTATATTTCATCGAAGTAGTGAAGAAACTCATCTGTATCCCCTGCCATGTTTGTTCTCTCTACACTGAGAGACATTGACATATGGATTGTCAGCATGTAGACTGGAGTGGTTTTTATTATAGCAAACTCCAAAGCACACACTTCAGTTTTTCTAAAATATTCGTTTAATATATTCAACTTTTGATTTTGTTCTAGTCCAGAGCTGTTGATGGTATTTTTTATAAAAATTAAGTTTTGTGGTCTTATCGATTATGTGACAGACTTAAATTTGCGGTATTTTCCTCCCTTGTCGTAGCGTAACCTGATAGACTTACTGGGCAAAAGTTCGGCTGCACTGGTGTCCTTCGAAAGCGTACAAAGTTCTTTTTTTTTAAAAAAAAAAAAAAAAAAAAAAAAAAAAAAAAAAAAAAAAACCTTGTGGCTTTACGCCTCCTTGACGGCTAAGGTCATTATGGGCGTGATGGCACTGGGGACAAGGGCAAGGAACGGGAAGGAATTCAGCCATGGCCTTTTTCAAGGAAGCATCCCGGCATTTGGGGATACCATGGAAAAACCCAACTCTGATTGCCCGGACGGGGATTCGAACCGGCGTCCTCCCGAATGCGAGGCCAGAAGGGTACAAAGGGTTCTACGAATTTTATTTGTTTAATCTCTCTAGGACGAACGCACCATACCCAGTCATCAAAACTCTTAATAGTAGTATTTAAACTGGGGAGGGCGTCTGTCAACCACGTTAGTTAAATTTCCGTCGAGCATTGCTATCGAGGCATAGCAGCTGTAACGTTCCTTCCCTTTGAGCCACGTTACTTATTATATTTCTGTTCATTATAAATTGCAAAACGATTGAATATTAATTTGGGAGTAGTGATGGGATAAAATCACATGAGTTTATATTTTACAAAGATATTTGGATTTTTTGAATTAATACAAATTAACTATCACATCGACGATATACATAATTATTTATATCAAAACAAAAATGTAAGAAAAATGAGTGGGGCATAACATTTTACACATCATTAATCACCATAAATTACCCCGTAAATTGGAAAAGTACATCAAAAAGCCATCGGCATGGGACATCCGACCTCCCTAGCTCAATTAAATGTTATAAAGTTTTAGTATGAGTCCTCTTTACCTTGACAGATTTCTCTGCAGGGTCGCTTCAGGACGTTTCTGCGTGAGGACAATGAAGTCTATAAACTCAATGGATACATTGCCAGTTTCTCGGCAAGTAGCTTCCTTATGCAACTGACGTTAAACAACACTAGTGGACACTTTTTCCACATCTACGACAAACTATTGGTTACACAAGTGCAACTCATAATTGCTTCCGGAGGAAGAAACTTTTAAAATTACCATTTTTCATCCCGACAACTTGGCACATCCAGCCAGATCTGCTCTCCTCCAGTCCTTGAGAACAAGTCCCTTTGTCCCACCAGGCACCCACGCGGTATTAATAGGAAAACGGGAACCAATCGGATGTCTCCATCTCCATTGGTGAAACATGAAACAAAAATCAGGTTTTAGTCGTCTCTCAATAGTTGGCAGTAACTGTCTGCTTCAGTCGCCCATACTGCACACCTTGACCAAGAGCCCTCTCTGGAATGTCCATAAACTTGCTGGAGCTCACCAGCCAGAGTGTAAATATGGGGAAACTGGTGCGTCGCATGTAGTTACTTCATATCACTACACAGCTTTTATACTTTTTACATGATGTTAAATTACTGTCAACTTCCTTTTTTTTTTTTAACGTAGATCGAAATAGATGCTCATGCGTTATCGAATCATAACAATGAGATTACAACTTTAAAAGGCTATAAACCTGAAACCAAAGAATTTAGAGTGCAATTCTACCATCCTCTGTGAGCTAAACATGTCGATCTTTCATTTGTTGAAAAGAGATGTAGCTAGAAGTATATTTCATCGCACTACAAGAGTCTGTTGTCAGTTGATATCAAGATAACAAGCCCCGACAGAAGACATTATTTGCTAAAAGATAATTGACTAACACTATTCAACTTGCTGGAAGCTGCGAACTTCGTTTTATAAAAATATGAAATGGCACCATACTGAAATTTATCTGTTTGCAGATACTTGAACGAAAAATTGTTGAAACGTGGAAACGTGGATTGTTTGTAAGAATTTTTTTAAGTATCAGCGAACCGATAAATTTCAGTGGGGTGGGACTCCTTGTTTTTAGAAAATGAATTTCGCAGCTTGTATCATGTAGAATAATGTTAAAGAATTCACTTTAAGCAAACTCAGTAACACAGAATTTATTCTATTGCATCGCAGAACATGTCACAACAAAGCTCTTTATCACTGGCCTCCAAGAAGCCCTGATGTAGCCTCCTGTTTCCTTTTTCAGTGGATGAAAATAAAATATCTAGTACTTTTCCTCTCCTTTTGGCTAACACTAATGAACTGAAATCGAAAATCCGAATCCTAACATCGAATATATTGTACAGTATGAAAGGTGAGCATGGATACCTGATAGATATTGTTCGGGTTTCTCTGTCACATTGAATATTTGTGAATGTATGATTTTATTTTTGAAGGGATTGATCAGTAAAAAATTTCCATTTTGTAAATAAATCCTTTTAGAATTACAATATTCTTTGCAATCTCCCCGTAAATGTAGGTCTACACATTTTTGTGTCGATGAATTTATCACAGGACAGTTAAACAGTATCTTTGAGAATATCGATATTGGCCACCGGCTGTGACATATTTATTGCAAGAGGCAAGATGCTTACAGTAGGGTAGAGACTTGGTTAGCAAACAGGAATGTGGTACCGCGGAAAAGTAATTGTATCACTAGGCTCATATGTATCCAAACGATCTGAATCGCTCGTCGCTACATTTCCTCCTGGGACTTATTAAATCAATTATACACATCTACTAAGACAGTACTATACCCTAGAGGTAGTATAATCTAGCGAGTATCAAAACTGACACACATCCATCTCCCAAAATGAAATACATTTCCGCTTTTTTGTTTCATAAACCGAAATAGTTATTACATTTTGGCAATAAAAGAGTTGTACGAACATGGAAGATGTTTCTTTTTTACTTTTTAAAAGACAGTTGACAATTATTAAGTGTCAACACAAAACACAAACGTTATCATATTCAAATAAAATGCTGGTTTTGAACGACTATTGGATAACAACTAAATGCAGCTAGGATATCAGACTACAACAACGTAAAATGCCTAGAAATTTACATTAATATTCAACGTTTCCATACCACAATTACTGGAAACAGTACAGAATTATCTAAGAGTTCTGTCAAATACGTATAATAACACGTAACAAGATTTCAGATTCAGTAATTGGTAGTAAGCTTGTGAATATGCTTGCCTGCAAAAGCTAATCGTTTAGTTCTGTCGTTTCTTGAACATACAAAGCGTGAAAGAATGGAAAACATAAATTTAATGTTTTGGCTGACATGAGACAGAGTCAATGCAGCATGCGTTAGTAGGAATTGAGAGACAGTTTTTCGGTAAATTTAACTTAACCATAACGATTTCTGTCACTTAACAATCCATATTTTTTCTAGTGCTGATGACAAAGGCGGGACATTGAACATTGATGTGATACGTAATGATGGCTATTTCAAAATAAACAAGGAACTAATTCAAACTAATGTGCCTATTGTGTGGAAACGGTATTTTCTAGCCTGTGGTATTGGCAAGCAAATGAGGACTGACAAAATGTGGGTGGCTGCCCTTACGAAAAAAAAGGAACCTCTTACATTAACGAAGAACATGCAATTAGGAGCTTCTTTATTTAACAACATGCTGCTCCTACTAGTGATCACTAGTGATATAATTGATGTACATCTCCAGCTGGTTATTATTTGTGGCTTCTAGCTATTCTTCCCTGTCTTATCGTGTTGCCCGGTATCTCCGGGAGTCCTTAAGAAATTCGGTCTGCGGTAAGGGGCAAAAATGTTATCCATAGCACAAAAAAAACATATGTTAATAAAGAAGTGTAGAAATTTTATAAGTTAATTCTGACGCATACCACCATTGGTGCACAGTTTCTTTAATGACATGATAATGTCAATTCCAAAATTTAAAATTCCAAGAAATAACACAAAATTTCAGGAACGACGAAAGATAATGCCAGGCTGCTTTATGAGTTGTTGCTACCTCATCTTCCGTCTTGGGTAAACCTGACGCAAGGGTGCTGTGGCTCAGATTTGGGGATGCAGATCCCGGAAACTAAAGCGTTGTCTCGCGGTTCCACGGTTCGTGTCAGGCCCCCTTACTGGTAATACGATATAGTTTTTTTTCGTAGTCAGTTCACTTCTAGCATGTTTAAGGTACTTGGCCAATCCATCATTCGAAATCTGGAAAAAACCTGAACAGAGTCTGAGATATATAATTTGGTGACTCTACGATAATCGTGGTGTCGCAATTTCATAATGGATTCTTATGTAACTTGATGAAACAAATGGAAAGTGTACAATGCACTTATCCGAAAGGGTAATAGTATGGAAGGGATATACGCGATATGGCTGTAAGCACCCATGGGCTATCGTGAGGAACCATCCCAGCATTCGCCTGGAGTGATCCGGGAAAACCATGGAAAACCCAGATCAGGATGGCCGCGATGGTTGCGATTGTTTGCCTACGATGCCGTTATCTATAGCTAAATAAGGTGCTCTGACGATTGCTTAGAAATTCAGCGTGATTTGGATGATATTTCCGAATGGTGCCGTAAATGGCAGCTTACACTGAATTGCAAAAAGTGCAAGGTAATGCGAATAAGTAACAAAAAAAATCAGTTTGCTCACGAGTACAAAGTAAACAATTCAATCGTTGACACGGTTGATTCCTTGAAGTATCTGGGGGTAATAGTAAGGTCTACAAAGCAACTTGAAGTGGGACTTGCACATAACTTCGTAGGCAAAGCTAATTATAAATAACGATTCATAGGTCGTATTTTAAGGAATTGTAATGCTCATGCAAAGGAAATAGCGTATAAAACACTAGTGCGTCCGCATCTAGATTACTGTGTTTGGATCCGTATCGCTAGGGCCTGACTGACTTAGTGGAGAGGGTACAGAGGAGAGCCGCTCGATTCGTGACTGGTTGATACAGCCCCTATGAAAGCGTCACAGAATTGATATATAGATTGGGCTGGGATCGTTTGGAAGTCAGACGACTTCGTTTGCGTTTGAATTTATTGGAGAATATGCGAAATTCTATGACCTACAAGTGCAGTGAGATACTTCTTCCGCCAACCTATTTAGGCTACCAAGACCAGAAGGATAAGATTCGAGAAATAAGATGCCGTACTGATGCTTTAATGTATTCTTTCTTTCCTTGTGCTATTCGGGATTGAAATGCGCAGAATAAAGATTGGTGCTTAGCACCATCTGCCACCCACAATGTTTGTGAATTGCAGAGTATGGATGTAGATGTAGTGTCGGCTGACCATGTATTTGTGAACAGTTATTAACGGAGGATGTTAACGTATAGCTGGTAATCATGGTAATTGCTTTATTTAAAGCCGTTGTGATCAAGAACGGACAACCTGTAACTTTGAGATCAGTATTCTTAACCATGCCGCGGACAGAAATTAACACTACAAATTAGGTACAAAGATGATTACATAGCTCTCATGGACAGTATTTTAACACTGCATATTAGTGATTTTAAAAGAGGAACTGTTGCTTGTCATTAAAGCTGGAACGATTAAACAGCCAGATATTAATTTTAAAAAATAATTTATTTGATGATTAAAAACTGATAAATTAATGTGAGTGGCACGAACTTGATTATTTTGAGTTACGGTTATCTGATGAAATTCTATAATTCTCTTTCATACAGTCAGAATATGTACTCGTTTGAGAATAGTCTGTTTTGGTAATGTAAGTTAGTGCAAACATTTACCTCAAAGGCTTGCACGCGGATCTTACTAATCTGCCGCTGTGTGCTCGGGGACTCAGCTGGTGATACACAGGCTGGAGGACACATGTTTAATTAACGTGGTATTACCTGCTGTGGTCTGCAGGGCTGATGGCATAACCTGCGGCGGGGCCATTACATGGGCACTCGGCCCTGTTCACGATACGTCTATATTAATTAATGATTGGTGTGGACTGAGAAAAGGATACCTTAACATTATAAAAAGGGTATTACGATACCGAAATTCAAGAATGCAAGAACGAACTATCAGACTTCAGACGAATGATAAAATTTAACTGTTTTGTAAAAATACTTAAAAAGGATAAAAGGAACTGTGTGTTGTGGACTATACGAAAATAATTTGGCCTCAATCTAGAACTGTTAATATTAGACCTAATATTTTGAATTTATTTTTTATTTATCGCGTGACTCATACAACTATGACAATTTTCATGACAAAAAAGAGAAACTGAAGTGAAATATTAACATTTCAAAAAGCTTTAACTAACAATTGTAGCTCAGGCATTCTTCACACTAACAGACAAGGAGCTTCTGAGGATTCTACAAAAAATATTTTTATAATAATATTTTGTAAATGATATTATCACATATCCCAATGTCTGTGGTTCCGATTTCCTCTTTCGAAATTACATTTACTTGTGTACATAATTATTAATTTCGTTTCTCATAAGCGCAACGTCTGATCATATCTCATCTTTACTGATTCGGCTACGTAAATGCCAGTTGCCAAGCTGTATTTAGTCTTGTTACTGACTGATTTACAAAGATATTAGAAAAAACTCTTGTATTAGATCAAAATTGTTGATTTTTCCCATCTATAGCGGTAAAGAGCCAACGGTAATATGTTTCACTCCATAGTATGTTATTTAGTACAATCATGACGAAACTTGCTCTTAAATTTGAACGATTTTCAGCAGAGTTATTAGCCTATTAAAATAGCCTCCATATTTTCGGATCTACGATTGTCTTGTTAGTAGACTTTCATATGCTGTTATCCAGCTACGAGGCAACGACATAACTTCATTTAGTGTTCATGGATAAGCATTATGCGTCTGCTTTCCAAGAACTATAATTTTGAGCTCATGTTGGCTCCTGCCTCGCGGGCTGCCGTAACATGACAGGGGCACTTTACAAGTAGCAGCTAAGTTCAGAATATTGGGGCTTTAATAACTTATATTATTCCTACATGTAGTAATCGTCTTTATGTATATCCCTAGTGCTTAAAAGCAGATGTTTGTAATGTACATGTCATTTTTAGTACCATTTTGTAAGATTACAACTATTACAACGACTGTAACCGTCCACTCCCCAAAATCTGAAAGACGCCTTCAAATGCTTGCAGACAGTGGTGATTTCGAGAGAGCAATATAAAATACGGTCGGTGGTGGCGATGAAACATAAACTTCAGAAAGATATTCAGCCTCCTGCAATTGAAATTATCAACACAGAAATAGTAAAGGTTTCTATTTCTTAAGTACTGACAAAAAAAGTTTTTAATATTCTATGATTTATTTCAAATTATCTTTTCCTTCAAACAAGCCACCGACCTATATGTAAATTTAAAGATAAATTATCAGAAGATCACCGCTGCCACAAAAGTTCCCAAAAAATAATTTACGCCTCATTTGAAATTTTCTATCATTTACAGTTTCAACAGTAATGTCCGAAAAATTATTGGCTGTAAGTTACGGAAACGTTTTCAGATAAATTGTTCCCATCAAATTTATTCTCCTTTATTTTCATTCCTCTATTAGTATTCTCGACAGTTTTTCAGGCTATTGCACAACTTGACACATCACACTTAACTGAAACAACACTTCTCACTGCAAATCTATTTCGCTGGTCCCCAAACTTACGCAAATTTAATATTAAAACAGCTGGGCTGAATAGTCTCTAGTTTGGAAGTTTGTTTTGCCCTTCACAACGCTTTAAACAGTCGCCGTCCTCTCGAATCCAAAACACTGAATTTAATATATGGGTCTGCAGAAAATTATTCTGAGCCCTTACTAAACCTTCTCATGGACTTACTCCCCAATAAACGTTGATGAGAATTCAATTAAAAAACAAAAAACTAATAATGTTCCTCTCCAGCTGAAGGAATGCAGGTTTTATCACTCCTCTCCTGGGGGCGGAACATACCCTCCCACCTCACATTCGGCGATGGACAGCCACGCTTCTCTTAGCTCACCCCTACTTATAACATCTGACTATGGCGCAACAGTATTTTATTTTCATATCCAAGTTATAATGATGTAAGAAATTTGTCTTTTTGGAAAAATACTTTCCAAAATATTCGAAATAAAATGGTAGGATCACTATGAGTGGCAATCCGGATTACTCCTATTAAGTGACGTTGGAAATTTAGAGTTTGAGCTGAGTCTGGAGTGGAGGTTCTACAATCAAGAAATTCCAGTCAACCTGTACTATATTTTGTGTGTAATGAGCACTTTCAGTTTTACAATAAAGGTGATGACCTTTATGTAAGTAGATACTAAGATACACTATCTAAGAATTGTAATTATGGCGACCGGTATATCAAATTTGAACCCAATACAGATGGCACACCGCACATCCAGTTGATCAAGTTTAGTTTCATATTATCACTGATAACTAAAAGCTGAACACCAATATCTAAGACAAACATTTATGCAATTTTATTGATATTTAAATATGTTGCGAAAATATCAAATTTTCAGCTATTTTAGTTACACGATATTTCTTCAAAGACAGAACAGTTTTTTAACCTAAAGAGAATTATCTGCCTCGTTTGAAATTTACAGTATTTTACTACTAGATTCTTACTTTAAATTAAAATAAAAAAACTTAGAAAATAAACAAAGAAGTCTGTCATAGAAGTATTTTATTCTTTAGTTAAATTCAGTGCATTGTTTCCGCTTGATATAATTATTTAAGTAGTACAATGGTACTTAAGACGAAAACGACTAAACGTGGTTCTGATAACTGAATTTAATGATCTGTTAGTTGTTGTGAACATTCAGCTTGTAACTGATATCTGAATCATTAGGTAATTTACTCAAACTGTATTTATTCTTCACATCTGTAAATAAATTCGACCAGAACATTACCGGTAGAAACCAAATATTAAATGTTTGCAATTCTACGTAAATCAATTTAGAACTTGAAAAAGAAATTTTCTAACATTTTTCTGATTTTTAACCTGGTGTTCCTAGTTAAATCTGGAAATGGTATTTAAATATGAAATAGTTATAGGAAAAAACAAAGGCTGGTGGACGATTTATTGAAAATGTCACAATACCTAACACAATCTTTTTTTGTTTTGTTTTATGTTATTTTTCGGTTTTCCTCACTGACTGATAAGCTATCTCAAAAATATTACCTGTCTATTGAAAAACGCTATGTAAACTATATGTTTCATATTTTTAGAATAAAAAACAATTAAAGTCAAAAAATACCTCGTAGATATTTTCCGTTAAAACTAAAATTAGTTTCAAACGACAAGGTATTCGAAATTAATTTCACAATATGAACATGGAATATAATTATGCATAAATCAATTTAAAAATTATCGTTACTCTAAATCCATAAATGCATTTTTAGCTGAAAGTAAATATTTGCGGAGCTTAATTATAAATTATGTATTCTGAAGTCAGTTGTTATATGCTTCGCACTGTACAGCAGGAATTGTAACGTAATATTAACCAACAGATTATCAAAACATAAACAAATATGTATGTAAACAGTGTTCAGATTTTAGTATATGTTTCATCGCTGAATAATTGTGATGTATTTTTTCGAGTGTGGCTATACATATCAAAGAGTCACTTACAATGCAGATCTGTAGTAATCACATACTTTTTGTATGTGAGAATAAAGTTTTTCCCGGCGTATGTCTGACAAGGATTCTTCTCGGGTATTCTGCTTTCTAAGCTCTTCTGCCCACAATATTTCGGCAGTCGGTGCCGCGTCGTCACAGTAGTAGCTTTGCTATGACATCTCACCTGATGAAGGCGGCTGAGGTTGCTGCCGAAACGTTGTGGGCAGAAGTACCTTCGCGGCAGAATACCCTAGAAGAATCCTTGTCATACTTTTTGCATGATTAATAAACTACTTGTTTCCGGTTTTTACAAATACGTGACTTTCCGCAATGGTTATCAAGCATACTTTGATTCAAATATGTCGCGTTATCGTCTGATGGCAATAGAGAAGACTATTTCGAAACAACAGAATGGAATAGATTTGTTCTCTTTGATCACATTCGAGAGAGCTCCAATGATTGTGAAACAAATCACTGCGGTAGGATAAATTAAAAGTTAATAACCGTTCAACTGAACTACAAAGGCATGTCTAGTAGTGTCAGTTAGTAAATCATATTCGGATTAATTTGAAATAACATTCCTGTTGATGTATTGGAGCTACGATTACAGACTAAATTTAGGCCTAACAATAAACAAAATAATTTCCACCACTTCTACTGTTGAAGTTACAAAAGATTCTTTCCGTCACGATCTCACTATTTACAACCTGAAGCATTCACGAAATTAAGCGCGAAAAAGTGACCAGGATCTTGTGTAGGATATCCGGCCAAGTTTTAGAAACGACTATTGCTAACACGGAGTATACATTACTACCCAGCTGTGGCCTAGGGCAGCATAGTAGCCATTAGCTGATGGTCAGACGCTCCATTACGTGCATGACATGGCTACAGGCACACGATACAAGCACACAGTGGCCACAGGCGTGAATAGCCAATGGCCGAGGACAGTGACAGCTGATCCAGTAGCTGCACATATTACCCTTCTCGTCTAAAGCATACTTTACATTACTGATTAATGGTGTTCTAATATATCATTATAGTCTTTCAGTGTAGAACAGGTAAGAAAGTAACGTAAATTAAATATTTTTTGTAGGTTTTAGGGGTGTCCTCCAGAGGAAAATTATATGGGATCTTTGTGGACCTGGCGTTAGCCGCTCAAACGAATAAGGTCGTGGGTGGTTAAACGATTTCTGATGTCACTAAAGAAATGAACCAGTTCCTATAACATACAAGTTGTCAAATCGAAATGCCAAAACATACTTGTACCTTTATGAAAATAATAATAATAATAATAAAACATCTCTGCAAGACATCTAACGATTTTAACACATTTCGTTCTTGCTTATAAATATACTAGCTGACCCGGTCACGCGTTGCTGTGACTCAGTAGTTATAGTACTTTGGATCAATGTTATTCTAACTACCTAATGTAGTCAAATAAATATTCACTAATAAAGACAAAAACGTTTTAGTCGACTTGAAAATTCAAAAGTAATTGGTAAAGAGTTTCTGATAGTTGAAATTAAGTATAAACGAACAGAAAAAGTTTTAATTACATTTTATTACAAATTACTTAATTGAAAATACATAAAAATTGAATTTATAAAAATAAAGAAATTATTTTTATTTATTTCTAAATTGAAATTTCAGTTTTATAAATGAGGTAGATGAAGTTGATTTTTAAACATTTTTAACAATTATTTTCATTATTTTAAATTATTACAATTTATAATTTTAATTTATTTAAGCGCTATTTGGTGTAACACATATTTGGTTAGCCTGTCTTTTGCTAATACAAATAGATTTGATGGTTTCCCCACACGTAAGAAAACAAAATATAGCTGCCCATGGCAGAAACACTATTTTCCAAGTCCAAGTCGCAAACGGACATTGTTTGGCATTGAGACTTATTTATGGTCTTAGCGAAAGCCAAACGAATCTGAAATTGAAGCCGTTTAAATGGTATTGGAGATTATGACGGTATCATTGGAATACGTGGCAACAGGACGATTTCTCCTTTAAACTTTCCAGTCAAAATAGTTGCTTCAGGAACATTTCCGTTGGTCCTTTTGATGACCAAACGTGTACCGTTGCATAATCTAGGTGGATTCAAATTCCGAAGTAGAATAATCGGTGAACCAATCTTTAATGAAGATTGTGTGGTGGCATTCCTGGTATATCCAAAGAATTAAAAAACTCAGTTGGAAAATTTAAGGCTTGATTTTCATGTACAATAGTGTCTATTGATTTAAAAGACATCAGATCACCTGGCAACAACTGTTGAATCTGGAAGTTAATTTCGATGACATCAACATTTTTTTTTGCTGACAAAACAGCACGATTACTGAACCAATTATGATCTGAGTAATTATTTGATATATCCGGAAACACAGTTTTTGAGTGAACAACAGTGCAAAATTTGTCTGGCAGTTTGATGTATTGTGCATTTCGATGCAGTTTTATTTCACCGTTTCCAATATCCAGCTATTGCTTACAAAATACTTGTGCTGATAGATCATTTTGCAATTGTACTCGCATGTTCATGGTAAATCGGAATGTTTCGACATTCCGCCATAAAAACGGTTGTTTTAAACATGCGTTAATCTCATCAGCAAAAGTAGAGCGAGGAATCACTGGTAATGTCTGTCGGAAGTCACCAGACAGTAGTAGGACAGTACCACCGAAAAGTTTATCATTGCCTTACAAATCTTGCACAGTTCTATGAAATGTTTCGAGCGAATGTTTATGAGCCACAGTACACTCATCCCAAATTATAATAGAACTCTTTTGCATCACTGCACCCATTCCGCTTTTTTTTTTTTAATTTCACACGTTGCGTTTGGTTTGTTATGAATGTCTAGTGGCAGCTTAAATACTGAATGTGTGTTTCGCCCCCCATCTAACAAAATGGCTGCAATGCCTGGCGATACAATTTTCTGTTGCGACCGTACCTTCGCAAGGATCGACGATATTAAGAATGTCTTACCGGTTCCACCTGGTGCGTCCAAGAAAAAAAACCCGCCTTGTTCAGCATTAACAGTCAGCATAATCCGATTATAAATATTTTTTTGTTCTACTGTCAGTAATGGCTTTTTATTCACAATAATTGTAGCTAAGTCCACATTGTTATACTGTTGTTCTCGTTGCAGATCACTGTTAACTAAGTCGGTGGCCGGGCGATCAGGTGATGGCATACCATAATGTAATGATTATGTGTTAAATTTGTAATTAAAACAC
The DNA here is from genome assembly GCA_031002005.1 of Vandiemenella viatica. Classification (NCBI taxonomy): domain Eukaryota; kingdom Metazoa; phylum Arthropoda; class Insecta; order Orthoptera; family Morabidae; genus Vandiemenella; species Vandiemenella viatica. Next base: position 299,983,299 of record CM061920.1, on the reverse strand, counting down.
ATAAGTCTTCGATTAACACTAATGCTTCATTATATATCTCTGGTGTGAAATATAGATTTGGGAATAGGTTTGTTTGCTTAACTCGGTGTAGTGTATCTTCAGTCATACTGTTTTCATATTTTCCCCACAAAATCGATGATTGTGTTGGATAACATGTTGTCAAAATTATTCCAAACAGTTGACTAATACTATTCGGCGTGGATGTCAACGCTGCATCAGCATGTGTCAGGTCCCAATGGTTGTCGTCCACCAGCAACTGCAACTTGCGACATGCATCTTGATATGTATTGAACACTCAACCATTAACTGTTCGTAAATATTTGAAAGAACTTGGTCCTGGTACATTCACCAACAACAAACGCAAAAATAAGCATTCACGTTGTTTCGGATGAACTGTGTAGAGTCGTCCTAATGTCTTGGCTTTGAATATGTCTGCGATCAAAGGATGTGGCTTTCCTTGTTTACGTGGCTCCCATGTAAGATAGCATGGAACATCGGTATAAAATAATGTTTTTGCGAATTGGTCGAACATATCAGATTTTTGACACAATGTGAAATATTCAGTTAATGTCGTTTTTGGTGGCTCAAGTGCTCTTTGTAGAATATTTTGTTGGGTGAAATATACACGTTAACCGTTTTCAAGATGTACTGCAAGATGCTGGATAGAAGGGTCTCTTTCATGTATGGGAAAATTAAAAATATGCCAGATAGCTTCGTTGCTGCTGATGTATCTACCTATCTGGTATCGTGCTATTTTGTCATTTTTATTTACATTCTTTACTTCAAATACGGCGAAATCACTGCCTTTATTAACGTATTTGCGAATGTATTTAATGGATTTTACAGAACTACAAAACTCGACATTAATATGAGCCTTATACGATTTTGAAAGCAATTGTGAGTATGGTACCACCCACTGATTGTCAATTTCAACTTGGTTTCTAGAATTTGATATTCGCATCGTAAATGTGTGGCCACCATTGTCAGCGTTTCTGCGGCGATACAAAGGATAACCGTCGATATCCGTAATAGTATCATTCGTAAATTCCTTTGGGAGACGCTTCTTACATTTTCCATCTTCCATGCATGGCGATGTCATGTTAAAAGCACCGCACGGTCCGTGGATCATGTGACTGGTAACAATATCAAACAATTCTTGATCAATTATCGGGTCCGGAATTTCAGCTGAAATTATTTGATCAATTTATTCTGGACTGAATCAAAATGTGAGAATCAGGCAAACCTAGCTTTTGCCACTCAATCGAATACAGATAGCAATGTGTGTTACCGCAAAACCGAATGTTTTACGATTTAATTGATCAATAATTTTAATTTTTGTTTGACCACACGTGCTGTGATACCATGACGATGGATTGATTGTTGGCCTGGAAATAGCAAAGTTTGTATTTCCTCCCAATTCGGATTACATGTAAATGTAATAAAAAAATCTGGACGACCATAATGACGTACGTAAGTCATCGCATCTTGTATATATTCCTGCATGTTCCGTGGACTGCCGATGTAGCTTGAAGGTAAAATAAATGCATTACCGATATCATTGGCATTTAAATTTTCATCTGTACTGCCGATAATAGCATCTCGTAAGTGGATGTATTCCTCCGATAGTAATTTAGTCTGGTTGTATCGAATAAATCACATACGTTCGTTTTCAATCTTGGCGTACATATCCACGACATATTGATGGTACAGTAGACGATATCGAAGGATATAGTTATCCTGATTACGTCTAATCATCAATCGGTGGGCGTAGTACTTCATTCAAGTAACTTTTTAAATTGTTTCTTTACCTGAAATAATAAGAAATTAAATAGTAAAAAAAAATTAGAAGAATAAGAAATTAATATAGTGCACCCGCGATAATCCGGCCTCTGTTAGGAATACCGCGGGTCTACTGTATTAATAAAATAAGGAATTAAATAGTTGAATATTAAATTTACCAGTAACTGGATCACACTGTTTGATGTTGATGTGATATTCATCCTGCCCTTGCCAGAATATCGGTGGATACTGGAGTGCGTCATACGAACGGGGTAGATCCGAAATTATACTAACAGTGCTATCTCGACGTGCGATTTTAATGGCTCTATTGTCAACTGGATAACCAACTATAATAATTGCAACTTCATCTACAGTTGGCGCGTTGAACGTGGATGTGAGATCACAAATTTTATTTGCTTCAAAAGATGTTATCTGGAAGCAGGAATTGAATTTGCGTGTCTTGCGCAGAAACAATTTTGAATCGTTTGATTCGCCAGCATGAAGTGATTGCAAAGGTTCTGGGGGAGTGGGAAGTGGTAATAATACAACTTCTCCTGATGCACAACACATGCCGGCTGTTTCATTGCGGAATTTCAACGCCTGACAGTATTGGCATACTTTGTACATTGCACCGATTGCAATTTTAGAATGTGTAGAGTAATCAATTTCTGGTGCATATTCGAAGGCAAGACGAACAAAAGATACACGTGTTAATGAACGGCTGATTTGCTGTCTCTCTCGTTCTCTTTCTCTAAATGTAGTGATCTGCTGTTCTCGTGCCGCTCTTATTCTCGATATATTCAGTCGCAGACGTTCATCACGCTGTTCTTGAGATTATTGCATACGACGCTCTGCTGTCCTGATTCTTTGCGCTTCGTTACTTGCCGCGATTGGTTCTGCTGATTGATGAGCCCTCTCAACACGTTTGCGTCGTGCCTCTCTGCTACACGCATTGTTGAGGTTAGAATTTTTTGGCGGAAATTCACTGAAATTTATAATGGCAACAATAAATATAAAAATAGTTGAATTACAATAAAAAGTGCCTTTCTAAAAGCCTTAAAACAAGACATTCTAATACAGTGCTGAAAGAGGAATGCATCTATGCAAGTAAATGCCTGATACTAAATAATAATAATTATAATTCCGTCTGGTCGTAATAACCTGATGACAGAGTCTTCTGTCAGCTGCGCATTCCACCCCTGTCGTCGCCGCCTGAACCTAACTCGGCAACTCTGCCGCGTACCGGAAACCTACAGTTTTACATGGAATCCCGACCACGGAAGCGGTTTGGTGTACTTCACATTACACAGCAAGCTGTGCCAGCGGTGAAAATCCGGTTAAATGGCTATAAAAATCCCCGCCGAGACAGGGATTCGAACCGGGGACCTTTCGATCTGCAGTCAGACGCCTTAACCACTTTTTTTTTTTTTTTTAACCACTATTATCTTTATTGAGAGAATAAATATTACATATTTACATTAATGTATCTTACTTGATAAACTTTGAAACATTTGAGTCTTACTGTAGCTCAGGTTCTCTGATTCCCGGAACCGTTCAAGCTCTCGGCTCAGTTCTTTTCCTGGCTGCTGGATGAAGCGCAAATCTGTTGAACATTGCCTGCCTTAGCCCTGCGTACATTCTAACGCTTTTATTTTTATTTTTATTTTACAAGAACATTTTTTTTTTTTTTTTTTTTCTTTAATCAAGTTGGTTGTCAATATGGCATTATTACCTGCAGGAATCTAGCAAAATTGTCCTTATACGTGTTTAGTCTCAGTGTTCTATGATGTTCTACTATTAGGTAATGCCAGTAGTCTTCCAGTTTTGCCCTTCCTCGATTTGTTACAATGTAATAGGTATAATTTCCTATAAGCCAAACATGGGCGTTTCTTTTACTTGGTGGAAATTGCCTCTGATCTGGTAGCAAAATGCTATCGGGTGTGTACATGCTTGGCACTGATCTGTTTATTAAAGCTAGCTTTTCCCTTGTCCAATTCCAAATGAGCCACCAGGCCACTCGGTATTAGATTAGAAATTGGGTAAGCTTGAACTATTGGAATGGAGAATTATAAGGAAAATTTTGGATCCATTGAAAAATACAGTACAATGGAAGAATATAAGAACTAATGAGGAAACATATCATAACATTGAAAAAAATAACAGAATCAGTCAGAAAAAAGGAGAATGGTATTTTTTCGACACATCTATCGCATGGATGACACAAGGCTAGCAAAAAAGATATTAAAATATTTTTTTGGGATTCAAGAAGTTAAGAAAGATTTTAAACGAAATAATATCAGTGAACAGTATGGAAGGAAAATATTTTGGAAATCAGATTTCGAATATGGCAGGATTCTAAGGTAGAGAGGAGAAGAAAACGGGTTCAAAATGGTCTGAAGAGAGAAAGAGAAAACACAGTGCAATAATGAAGGAGTACTGGAGAGGAAGAAAGAAAAAAACAACAGGGGAAGAATTGAAATTGACACGTGGTCCCTAGCTGACCATAACGAAAAGAAGAAGAAAAATGAGAAGCAAGCAAAAAAATACTTACACGTTTTTGAATTTATCGTAACGTTTTCTTCAATGTTTTGGTTTGGGTGAACCGGAATGGCGCCACTGCATTGATTGTTGTTTTGATTCTGCGTTGGTGTACGCTATCCACGTCAAGTCTCCCGTAACAATTTGGGAAAACAAACTGTCTCCATCTTGTCTATAGCGCTCCAAAAATTGTCGTGCGCTATGCATTCGTTGCTCTTTGTGCTGAGCGGTGAGCAGTTTTGGCACCCACCGCGGACAAAGCTTCCGATATCCAAGCTCTTCAGTGACAATCCTGTAAATTGAGGTTCTAGCAACATTTGGGAATTCCATAGCCAGACCACTAATCGTCAAACGCCGATCACTTCGCAGTTTTTGGTTAACTTGCTCGACGATGTCGTTGGTCCGAATACTGGGCCTGCCACTCCGCTGTTGATCGTGCACATCTGTGCGACCACTTTGAAATTCTCGACACCAGTGTCGAACTTGTTTCTCACTCATTATTCGCGTTGGATGTCCGCAGCTGACGATCCTTTTGCCAACAAAAATCTAATCACACCGCGCACTTCACAACTGGCGGGAGCTACGATTGTCGCGGCCATTTCGAACTGCTCTCAACAATAGATATACGGCTACTGCGGCACGCCAACAATACTGCATACTTACCAGGAGTTGGTAGATGGCGCTGCAGGTGGGAAACGTCATTCAGGCCTATCATCTGTGACATCTTGTACCCCGGCCCTTACTTTTGGAATACGCCTCGTATATTCATGTGTGTAATTACTTTGTCGTTAAATGTAATAACATACAAACGATACACAACACAATACACAGCACAATTAGAGAATGATGCTACACGAAAAATTCACGAAACTGGGTTATGTCATATATAAACACATATGACGTGGAATAGACTGTAACATAAATAAATCGAAACATAACGCCATCTACTGGACGGTTATCCAACCTAGATAACCAATTTTAGTGTCGATAAATTAATACACCACTATCTGTTAGAAACGTATGGAACTATAATAATAATTTCCTGTGGTCGTAATAACCTGGTGACAGGGTTTCTATTGGCTGCGCATTCCACCGCTGCGCCAGAGGTGTAAGCCGAGTTAAGTGTGTATAAAAACGCCCGCCGGCACAGGGATTTGAACCAGGGACCTTTCCACCTCCAGTCCGACGCCTTTATCACTAAGCCACCAGAACGCTCAGACTTACGGCACTTACAAGTAATTACCAACCATTGTCCTATGACAAACATTGAACGAACATTTAATACGCAATAACAAATATTAAGGTCAATAATCGAGATAAAAATTGCGTATGGCATTGTGGGTTTTGCAATATATGAAGTGTCCCGGAGTAAAGTCTTCGATTTTCTGCGCATGCGGACTTTTGTCGTGGCTGCACTATCCTAACCCTGTAATCCTACCTGGTACAGGGGACGCAATATTTAGGCTGGAATCCGAACCACGGATGCATTCATGCGTACTTTACATTACACAGCAAACTATGCTAAAGGTGACGGTTGGAAGGACCGTTCAAAATCCCCGCCGAGATAGGGATTCGAAACGAGGGCCTTCCAATATCCAGTCAGATGCATTAACCACTGATCCAGCAGATCGCACAGTTATAAACTATCGTGGCAACATCAATATTTTGAGACTTATTCATCACATAGTCCATCAGTGAACAAGTCAGTCCACGATAAGAAGTTTGCGCTGATTTCTTGTATCTGATTCGGAGTTCCTTGCCGAAGTACGATATTCCTTCCTTCCGTCAGGTATAATGCTATAATACTGCTCGACATTCCTGGTTGTTACCACACAGAACAAGTCATCGGAAGAATACACAATGGAATAAAGATGGAGAGAAAAGACCTAGTTCATCTCCCTTTACAAGGATCACGTCCCGGGATGCTTCCAATACCCGCGGCACAACTCGAGAAGAATTTTTAATCACAAGAATGGTGTTTTCCAGATAAGGTGAATGACAATTCCTAGTCCATTTTAAGTACACAAGCGAGGCCAAATAATTTTTATATATACTATGTATATTACGACGAGTTGTTTATAAAAAAAAATACTCTCCCATATCATTTAATCAGTTTATTAATCTCAAAAAAAAATCAGCTTATATGCAACAATTAGAATTTACTGTTTGACGAGTTTTTTTATGAACTGACATAATAATTCTTATTGTGTTTTTGTTGTTTGTGATTTTAAGGCTTTTGTAAAGGAGAAGATGAACAGGATTTTTGGCAAGGAACGTGTAGGAAATTTTCCATGATATTTGTGAAGAAACTGTTGCGGCATTCGCCTGGTGTGATTTCTGGAAATTATCGAAAGCGTAAATTTTGATTTAGATTAAGAATCAAAACCAAATCCTTCGGAATAACAATACCGATCGGTAATCTCTATCGGGCTCATTCGGAATAAAATATTTTTATTATTGTAAAATCTGACCTCACACTACGTTCATATATCATCTTTTCGACTGTATTGATTATTTTCGATGGCAATATCTGAGAACGGTTATTCTATGATCATATTTGTAATGAATACTACTTTTTAGAGTTTGTACAGACTAGATGGACAACAAAAAAATTTGTCATATTAAATTGACTTTAAATACTTTAAATGTCAATCACATGTTAATAAAGAATGGTTTGATGGCTATGCCGTTAAGGCGGTTGGTTTCAAAAGTTCGCTGGTCTGATCCAGAGTTCGAGTCCCACTGGCGGCAGGAAATTATAAGAGTTATAACTGATCATGTGCGCTACGCCAGGTAGTCCCGTGGTGCGAGTACCAAGTTAAACTGTAGGTCCCAGAGGAAAGGAACTGACCATCGGACCTCTGACATAAAGGCTTAGAATGCCTCCTTCGGGAGGATCCAAACAACCTTCAGGTTGTTGACTTAGTTATTTACTAAGATGTTGATCATCAGTTATATAAATAATAAAAAAAAATAAGCAAGTTTCAGTGCTTTGTGAATACCTTGTACTTCAGTAAACAATGAGTTAATAGTATTTTGTGTGTGATAAGCACTAATTTTAAAACATTACGTTTTATTATTATTATAATAAATTTAATTGCGATTGTGGTTATTCCTTTAGTCATCTAATTGACCCATTTTTTAGTTTTTTTAAAAAATTATCTTATATGAGTTGAGCGTTAATTCCTCTCCCATCCACTTCTGCGATTTACAAATTTTAATTTTAAATTCCTTAAGCATTTTTGGTAAATTATTCACCAGTTTACTTGGTAATATTTTCCAGTCCCTGATACCCTTACCTACAAAAGAAAATTTTTCCCTTCCCTTATGCATGAAATGGTATGCCATCTTGTGGTCATGGACATCTGTTTCCGTCCATGCACTACTTCTAATTCTTCAACCAATATCCCTCCAAGCCCCATCTAAGTCTTAATGCTATTTATGCAAGAAATTTCTTGTATAACATTAATTGTGTAACAAAATCCTTTCAATCGCGGAATTATTAGAATATATATTTTTAACAGCTAAGAGAAATTGATATCTGCAATTCTGACGTGGCACTTTGTCACAAAATTTTGTTGATTCAGGGACGCAATAATTTAATTCTAATCAGTATAATTGGAGAAAACAAGTGTCAGTTAAACTTTTTTTTTGCATATAGCTTTACATCTTGTTGACGTCGTGGTAATTAGAGGCGGGAAAGGACGGGGCAAGGAATGGGAAGCAATTCGTCCATGGGATTTTGAATGGAGCATCCCGGTATTTGCTTGGAGTGATTTGGGGAAACCATGGAAAACCCAAATCTGGATGCCCGGACGGGGATTCGAACCGGCGTCGTCCCGAAAGCGAGGCCAGAGCGTTAACCGCTCACCCACCACGCTCTTTGCAGTTGAATAACTTTCTGTGTTTTCCATTGGTCTCGCAGTAATTACATTTGAAGAAATCAGAACACAGCCTTGCAATGTAATCAGCTTGTTTACGTCAGAGAAGCGATCGCTCCAAGAACAGCGTCTGGTTGAGCTCATTGTCTGTGTTTGTTAATGAACAGAAATAGGTGCCCTGATTACGAGTAAGAAATTAAGACTTGGAGGAGAGCCAGGTACATAGGAGCCTTCTGCACTGATTAAGGTTAGCAGAGTAATTTGTCTGTTTCATGACCCGTTTCAGATGGGAACCAGAATTTTTCTTCAGTCTCCATAATTGTTTAGAATGTTGTATCAGTCAGCTGTGTAGAACGTCTTTCTCAACTAGCGTGGAAGCAAACATCTTATCGTTTTCACTCTACAACCAGATTCGAGCACTGCCTTAGTGAAAATGTAACTAGCAAGTAGAAGATGTCTCATAGGATGAGGCAATTAAGAGTGAGGTAAAGAATGATTTGTAAAGAAATTACTGAGTTCTTTAAAGGTTGTGAGAATCTGCTCGATAAATTAACAATGTAAATATTGAAATAAAATGTAATAGCCAGGGCCGCATTTAAGCTTTGTTGGCCCCTAGGCTATACATGTGGTGCGGGCCCCCCTATCGGCAGTGGCCCTGGCTGCTTCCGACTATTGAGGCTTAAATTCCAAATTCGGCACAAGATTTATGGGCGACCATTTATTTTTTTAGCTCAACGACTGGCCCAGGCGGGGGACCCAGGGTAGTGGTGCGGGCCCCCTCTTTTCGGTGCGGGCCCCCCTTTGTAGTGCGGGCCCCTAGGCTACAGCCTATGTAGCCTAAGCTTAAATGCGGGTCTGATAATCGCTTACTGAAGGGACCGTCTTAGATACGAGTAATTCCGTTAAAGAAAAATAAACATTGCTAAGTTGTGTGATCTTAAATTCTTGTATGATTGGACTAATAAGGAAAACGATTTTTGTAAACGCTAATTTTTAGCAACGCTCAAAAACAGATATCGGTATTTCTAGAGACGCCTCAGTCCTTGTCTGCTGCTGGCGTATCATATCACAGCTGATGTGATGCAGATGAACTTTTATATCGAACCATGCAACGTTCACGCGCCACTGAAGCTACCGGGCGTTTCAAAAATGACCGGTATATTTGAAAAATCAATCAAAACTAAACGGTTAGCGATAGAAATACACCGTTTGTTGCAATACGCTTGGGACAACAGTAAATTTTCAGGCAGACAAACTTCCGAAATTAGTTACCATTTTCAACAACAGATGGCGCTGCAGGCGATTTGAAAGATATAGAAGTAAACGCAGTCTGTGAGTTCGCCATTCTGTAAGTCGTCTTTCTGCTGTAAGCGTGTGCTGTTCACAGATTGCAAGTTTGCTGTGAAAAAATGGTTTATTCCTTCGAACTTTAGATTTTTCCACACTGTAGCGCCATCTGTTGTTGAAAATTGTAACTAATTTCGAAAGTTTGTGTGCCTGAAAATTTACTTTTGTCCGAAGCATATTGCAACAAACGGTGTATTTCTATCGCTGTCCGTTTAGTTTTTATTGATTTTTCAATTATACCGGTCATTTTTGAAACACCCTGAATGTCAGAACGCTCTGACATAGCATTTGGGAGGACCCAGTTTCGATCCTGAAATCACTCCATGTGTGCTCCAGGAATGTTTCTTCGAAAAGTCGTGATCAAATTCAGTCCCGTTCCTTGACTACCCTCAATACTAACGGGTTGTAGAACTCTGAAAGAAAAATCTTGTTAGAATTTAAGCTGAATTTAAGGACCTGCAGAGATGAGATTTGAACATGAAACCTAATCATGTCCAGTTAGTGACCCTACAATTCAGTTTCATACTCTCCTAGACACTTTACTTACAAAAAAAGAACACGTACGGGTTAGTGCATGAATTTTTTTCATCAGGCTGCTGAAACTGATTTCTGGAAGGCACTTTCCTGATACGTCATTTGCCGGTCCGTGGAAAATTTCCACTCAGCTAGCACAATGAGTGGCGGCCACCTGTTTGAAGGGGTGTTCTGAGTGACCAATCAGCGCGCTCTTGTTGTAGCAATGTGGGCGCGACTGCTAATGAGTGTGGAATATTCCGCTCAGCCTGGACTCGGCTTACTACTCACTTACGAAGCTGCGCGGTTACATCAAAATAAAACTTTATTTCAGTGACTTACACACAATTCTTTAACGTATACTGTTTATGGCTGTGCTTAAGCATTTAACTTTATCCAGAAATTGTTTATTCAGTTGTTTTGCTAGGTTTTTACTTCTGCCAGCCTCTGTAGTAGAAGTTGAGACATTTAAACATATTTTCGTGTTAAAATTACATCTCAAATGTTTGCTACAGAAAGGGAAGTAATGTTTGTTGTAGGTATCATGTTATAGTGAATGCAGTCATCAATGAGAGACCACAAAGGACTCACGCGCCTTATTTTGGAATTTTTAAGTCAAAATATTTTAAATTTCTTTTTATTTAGAGAAGAGTTTACATGAAAAAGAGAATTTGCGCTATAATTACTACGAAGAGAGGCATTAGTTACGGCCTGAAAATTTCACTGGGTGAGGAAAAATATATTTATATCTCGACACAAGTTATAGTTCCCGTTTTTCATCTTCATATGAAAAGAATTTGTTAAACAAGTACGCGACATTCTCTGTAAATAGTGTCACACCAGTCATTTTAATGTTATGAAATATTTCTCGGGATGTTGTACTAACTACATTACTATTTACAAAATAACATATCAGAAAATTCTTTCATAATTTAGAGTGATATGTAATGTCCTCGAAATTATAGGAAAGCTAAAGCGATCAATCTGAAGTGTTTAGCAAATATTTGAACGAAAAATCTGATAATTATATCAACAACTTTTCAACTAAAATCATATATGTATCATTAGTTACAGAAACTAGTGAGTCGGATAATAACTATGTTGTCAAAATATTTTCTGTAACATCTTTTTTAAAACGTTTCTATGAAATAAGTATTTTAATTAATCATTTTCATAAATAACAGGTATTAGGAAACATAAGTATTCTGTAGTAATTCACCCTTAATAGATTTTATGTTTAATTTATTCATTTTGTATGGTGTTAGAATTCATTTCCTCCTTCGAAATGTTGCTGTGATGCGTGCAGTGCCACATAGTTTGTGGAAACTTTCGTATTGTCCACGCGTTTCCCGCAGTCCACATAAATCTCCATCCAACAGTGTTACTGGTCCATTAAAATGATTGCCATTTGTCCTATGATTAAATTTTCAGTTAGAAGCTATCAGATGAATGGTAGCAATAAGTGCAAATGCGTAATTGAATTAAACCGCAGCGTCAATGCGAGCGTGCCAATAAAGTCGTAAAAGAAACTGAGTAAGAAGAAACATCGATACAAAAAAGAAGGATCAAGGTGTATTGTTCTGCTAAATAGTGAGTATATTTGATTTATTTAGTTTATTTGCTACTTGAAGTAAGTAACTCCATCCATAGTGCGATTGACTGCTAACGACCATGTGGACAGTGGGAAGATGTCCGTTTATTATTTCCTTTTGTTTTTTATATATATAGTACGTATGTCCTCGGCATTTGCCGCTTCTTGAATTTCAGTTTACACTTTTCTCTGTTCTTCTAGCTAACCATCCTCCTCCAAACTTCTATTTTGCAGTGTGAGCTCTGTTTCTATCTTGTGAGATATTCGCTTTTTTACTCTTCTTCTTTAGTTTGGAGCATTTATCAAATTTCTTATTCACCAATTCACACTAGTACTTTTCTTCTAGCCCTTCTTTTCTCTTTTTTTTTTAATCAGATTTCTTATATCTTAATTCCTAGTGTTTTATATTCTTTACTCCTTCTACGAATTTCCATTTTAAAGCCATCCAGTTGTTGTAGTTTATTGTTAACTGCCAACATTAGTCACTATACCCAGCAGATTCTATATTTTGTTGTATATAGGTTGATCTTTATAATAGTATTTATTTTATTTTACCACGGCACCTGGTTCATACATTGAATACTTTCCCTTCTTGAGTTTCTCGTTTTTATAACTTTGTGTAATTGTGTTACCCACCATTAGATCTGTCGTGGTGCCTTTCTCTTTAGGGTTGTTGCTTTTAATCGACTAGTAACCACAACCCATTTTGAATATTTTTTCATTAGTTTTTATATCACTTAATTATACTTACATTTTCCCCGCTTCGCTCGATACCTGTGTGTAGTAATACATTGGCCTTCTGATTTTCTGCTAGTAGTGAAGTTTAAGTGTTTAGAATTCAGTGCTTTTATAACCTTCATCCACAAATTAAATACCACCATTTTGTTATATGTATCGAAGTGTTAATCTTTGATGGACTAGTTCCATTAACGTTTTCCATGTACTTCTAATGTATCGTATTTTAGAAAACTGAAAAAATAAATAACGAAATGTTACGTCGTCAAAAAACAATATTCACAGAATGCAAATGTGAAGTGTTGTAGGGATCTTTAGCTTGGTATCTCGTTAAAGAGTGTTCACTCATTGCTAGGGATATTCACTTAATCATCGATGCATCGTATCCATTCGATATTTACCGTATGATACATCGGATTGATTCGATGTTTTGACAAAAAAGAAATATCTATTCGATGCATCGATTTTTTTTATAAAAACATCGAAAACATTAAAAAAAATTAACTGTGGCTAATAACGACAAAAAATAATAGAAATAGATGTTAATATTACTAAAGTTATTCAAAATTAAATTAAATTATTTCAATTTGAAGTAACTATCATTAATAGTAAGCGTCTAGCGGGCCAAAACAACGGAGAAGATGGATTTTTCTTGTGGTTGGCTATCCTGTCCGTATGAGTGAATGAATAAAATCAATTTCATGGGTTTACTCCTACTGATTTTTTATTGTAATAGTCTGGTAGCTTGATAAAATATTTCTGTTATCTCTAGTTTCTCTCTCACGCACAAAGCTATACCTCACTCATACAACACTACTTAAGTAACACACAGTATAATAAAATCAATTGTTTAATGTTGGGTGTACGGTAACGCTCTGGTCTCACATTCAGCAGGACACGGGTTCCAATCCCCGTCTGGGCATCCAGATTAGGGTTTTCTCTGGTTTTCCTATACCACTCCATGAATGCCGGGATGCTTCCTTCAAAGGACCTTGACCGAATTCCTCACCGTTCCTTGCACTCAGTCTTTTCCCGCCTCTAATGACCTCAACGTCGACGAGGCCTAAAGCCATAAACAAAAAAAAATCATAAAACTAAACACATCATTACAGCTGCAGCACTACATTGCTGGTATAGTGTTACTATAGGCTCACATATACCAAACGAAAGACAGTGAAATATCTGCGTTCAGCTGTATTTGATTATCAAAACTATTGTCACATTTTCTCTTGGCGATTTTAAAGAAACAGGTAAGAGATATATAAAACGACATTTGCGGACGAATATTGTTGGTTTGTATTTATTAAGCTAAGAAAAACGTAAAAGTATTCCATGTTGAAAAACATCTATGATTTTAAGCGATGTATCGAAACGCTTCGATGCAGGGGTCCGATGTTTTACATCGATGTAGTATCTAAATGGACACCACTACTCATTGCTCCGTAACTCAGTAACGTAGAGTCATGACAAATAACGCAGATTTTAAGATATACCGTAAGCTTTCAAAATGTAAAAACCCCATTCAAATTTTTTAGGTACCTTACATGGACAAAAGGAAATACAGATGCAAACAACTTACAGATGTAGTGTTCCAGGTTTCTTGGCACGCCCTAAATTATTTTTAATTATGAAGAATTAATAATTACTGAATGAAAAAGGTGTTCGAAATAAAAAATTTATTGCCAAATCAGCATGACCAACAGACATGAGGTGTATTTATTTTTTAAACATTATAAACAATCAAAACTTGCAAAACAACACCCCTGTCCTACATAAGCGGTCATAATTTTATGAAGGAAAATATTGTATGACAACAAGGAAATATTATAATGTACCAGAACACGATTTTGCATGATTACTAACAAGCACATCAAGAAAATGACAAGGACACGCAATGATTATACCTTCTGCTAAAGTTCATATTCATTTGCAGCCTTTAACTTAATTTTTGGATTCGATAAATGCACGCGACTAAACTCGGATCGTTATGGAGCAGAGATACTCTTATCGGGTGAATTTCTTCACTCAGAGCGCTAGTTGGGTTATTGGAGAGGCAAGTATCAGTGCAAACAATTTACTGAATGTTGGACGTAGTCTTTACCATAATGATGTCCATCGCAGTCTTCCCACACCTTGCACTGTCAGTCGTTCACAGACACGGCCACGTCTCAACATCTCTAAGTACTGACATCAACGTCTAAGGAAATATCACAGTTTGATCTTCACCATTGCAAACTTAAAGTGTGGCAGCTTCTATCAAGCTCCAGCTTGAAAGTCGACCAGTCTACTCGACCGTTAGAAACATAAGACTCCTTTTTCACCTCCGCAGAATCCTTGTTCCCTTCCTCCAGACTCGTCCACCGTTTTTTCTCCGCCAAACCAAGCTCCATCTCCTTGGTCGCTCTCTTTATTCGCTCCAACATGCGGAAAAAATTATTGTAAATAGTAACTTACACTCTAAACAAATTTCTTATTGGCTAAAGATTCACGCTTCTCGGGCATACGATGTTTTTCCAGATTTTCAGGCCAGAGATTGGTTGCCAGTTCCACCCTCCACGTTCACATTTCGTGGACTTGCGTTGACTGATCTTCTCTGGGTTTTAGTGGACCCTGTTCGTGAGAAAATGCTTATCGGGAAAATATCTGATTAGCCACGTCTCATTTCGCTGCGGTCTGTCTCCATGAATCCGCGCCAACTTTACATTGTCACTACTGCACAATTATTCACGGTAAGTGCTGGAGGCACATAAATATCCCGCTCTGAGAGAAAGGTCTCTGTTGAGGTTTCCACCTGGTGACATTGACGAGGGTCGCTTCTTGTTGCGGGAACAATGGTTCAGCGTCGTCTCTTCTTGGGAAGCTGACTGAGGTGGTTGACCGACCGACTGCCCGCGTCAAAGAATAATTTTTACCTGCTGCTTATACCCACACCAAACAATGTAATTGTGATGTTATCATAACATTACAAAGATTCCAAACATTCATCGTTGGATGCTCGTACTACTTACCCATCTGCGCATAAGAGCGTGTACATAGACAAACCTAAATTCTGTGCATATTTTAGCAAAATGTTTTTGCATTGTGTTAGAGGTAAAATAAATTTCTAAAACCTTAAGTAATACTGAACTGTTTCCATAGTAAACTGACGAGTAATAAATGAGTGTCTGTGTTTCATTTTTGTTATAGCAAAAACATTATCAAAACACCCCCTCGAAACCTTCTCCGTTTTGTATCTTTGTTTTGCTGTAGTTTCTTTTTATACTCTGCCATCAAACTCCCCATCAATGTGGCAAAGTGACCTGTCCAATAGTATGATCATTCCTTTATATTTGTTAATATATGATCTGTTCCAATTCCGTCAAACTTCTTTTCTAATCAAGGATTTATTTATAAGCTCCCCACTTAGTTCTAGTAGTATACGTGGCTCACTTTTAATCCAGTCGATGGTGTAGGGGTACCTTCCCTACGGTAATATGATTTTACTTTAGAAGCATAGCAAGACTTAATTATCACCTTTTTTGTATCATCAATTGAAATGGTTGAATCTTATAAGTACTCTAAATTTAATATACTGCAAGAACTTTGATTATTTTCCAGGATCACAGTTAAATTACCACAATGAGATATTTATTGATGATCGCTGGCAATTACATGCCTGGGCGAATTTAAAGTTAAACATAATATACAAACATTGTGTATGTGACAAAGCAACGCCCAAAGCTACAATTAGCCATTTATGCAAACAGACAAGTGATGAACTTTACGTTAAATCCAACTTAAATAATCAATATAAAAATTACACCAACAAACAATATTCAAGTTGCATCATAATAACCTCGTGACAACAGAATCCAGTTCAGTTTGAGTTATGATGCTAATACGTCAGGCGCCACAAATGGATCTTAGATGCCATTTGAAAAAGAAATTGAGAGGCAGTACAAAGTTTTGAATGAACACATATAGTTCCAGACAAACATGTCTTTTATATATTTGGGTCTGTTAGCTCAGTGGGCTTCACTCATCAATTTCGAGCATTATGGGTCCCTAACAATTTCCTGAAATGCACAAGCTATGGCTTCGATGGCTGAAACATTACCGATTGAGTGTCTGCGACTGCGGGTGGCGTGGTTCGAAGATGGGTCCGCGGCAAGCGAGTCACTCCTCAGCATTCGGAGACCGAACGCGCTTGGCAGTGTCCGATTCTCCAAGAAGCCAGCTGCTCAGATCAGCTCTCGGCTGAAGTCAGGAACAGCATCCAGGACAACGTCCAGAAACAGAATGCCGGACCGGGGTCCAGAGCCGAATCTAGAACCAGAATCCAGAACCAGAATGATCTTTCGCCGCGTCTTCCGCTCGCAGGTAAACTCTCCTCCCGCCCTACAGCATCTAGGGGACAAAATTTCCAGCATTTAGTCATAAGAATTATAATGATTGGTGCTGGAGAAGGTCGTCCGAAGTCACATGGTATAGTCGACTTGTGATTGCTCCACTCTTCCCGCGTTTTTGTAGCGGGGGTCATGGAGTGGGAGGGCGTCTTAACTGTTAGCGTCTCGCGGCTATCTAGCCTTGCTGGCACCTGCAAAGGGTAAGCCGGCTGTCTGGCCTATTGTTTGCACGTGATAATCCGGCGCCGTGACGAACAAACAAACCGATGTCTCTCACAAAGGACGGCTTGAAATAACGACGTTCACACAATTCAATAGTTGGCTTGTTTCCACAGTGCTCAAATAAATGAATACCCACTCTGTTTAAATCCACAGAACTTTTGCACATTGAATAAAAAAAATTTAATACAGCACTTGACTAACACATACATATAATTGACGCCCGAGTTTTATCATGTTTATTCTGGTATTAATAATTAGAACTTGGAGTGTCACACTACAATGAGAATGTTTCCAAGGCCAGAAAGTAATTCGAGTTAAATAAGGCAACGCCATATTGTTCCATCAGAAGATCCAACATATGGGTAGTTCCTAATCACGTCACTCGATTAGTAAAAAACTGGATGAGGAAGTAACTTCTATGTTCATGCGATTTAATGGTTCTGCAATCTCAAAATAATTCTAACGTTTAATATTCCATAAATTTCTATTTCCACAAACTCAATTGTTTTATTAATTGTTTCCTTACATGTTCCGTACATGTTGAAATTATATTTCACAACCAGAGCAGTGGGGTTATGATTGGAGATGGTATGCACTACAACCTGTGCAGTTATAGAGGAATATAGTTTTTCATAATTCGTTTTTCTTACTAAAGGCTGATGTTTGCACCTACAGAAATATTCTGCAAAGGCTGTCAGCTTTATTGCGTTGAAAAGTTTTATTGCCATGCATTAGCATTATCATATAACAGGCATCAGCGTTTGTGATCCAAGACTCGAAGATATTGAGCTTATCAAACTCATTTCGAGCTGAAGACTACATGTAAAACAAAAAAAAAAAAAAAAAAATCAGGATTTTAGTCCTTTCGTGAAATACTCAGAATCTCATCACAGTTTCCTCTATGAACTGATTATGCTTTTTTCTGCTACAAGTACATTACTGTTCTTCTATGTAAACGGACCAATACAAACATACAGTTTTGGATATTTCGTATTAAACCGATTCTTATCTAAACAGAAATCAATATATTTTTGATATATCACTAAACTCAAGTACTGTACTCAGTAAAATGTACTTTTGTTTGTTAACTCATCTTTTCTTGTTTATGTCAACGCTAGGACTTTTCTTTTGATTCTAGGAAAGGAATTTAATATCATTGGAACCATATAATACACATTGGAACTGTTGTGTATAAAGATTTACGACAGCGGATATTCCTTATGAGGCGAGGTTAGAAGGACGCTCTCACTGCAGACCATTCATCAGGCTCGCCAAACCATTGGCTGTCGGAAGTGTTTGTGTTCGGCAAAAAAGTGGACGTCGTAAATCGGTTAGCGAATTTAATTTCACCAGAGTAGATTTTCCTTTATCCCTCGTACTCCATCTTCCAGATGCTGCGAGACAGCTTGTAAGCAATAAAAGGATGAATAGATTTATTGCAGTGATAATACCATGGATTCAACTAACAAAATATGTGTGGGAAAGTAAATGTAAATAAAACAAACTACTAGTTAATATCTCTCTATCAATATTTCCATGTTCCTCCACATTTAATCTTTACAGCACATCGTCAGGATATCGTAGATCACATTTTAATGAAGAAATCCGATAATCTGTCTTTAAATGGAATTAAAAATTGTAATATCATATATATATATATTTTCATTAAGGAGTTTTTAGTCCAAAGCAATTATCTCCCTTCATAGTTAACCCAAATCTATGACTGAGATATCATTTTAAAGTTTATAGTTTCCACTTTGGGTACATCATGTTTTAAGAAATGAATTTTTCAGAATTCGATCCTTAAAGGGTAAAAATATTTTTTTATATAAAAACGTGTTTTTTTCACGCGAACCATTTATTTCCCTTCATACTAAAACAAAATCGATAAACTATGTATCATTTTAAAGCATCTAGTTTCCACTTTTGGTATATCATATTTTACGAAAGGAATTTTTCGGAATTCGATCCTTAAAGGGCAAAAATATTTTTTTATATATATAAAAACGCTTTTTTTTTTTCGCGCGAACCATTTATCTCCCTTCATACCAAAACAAAATCGATAAACGAGGTATCATTTTAAAGACTAAGAAAGATATTTTAAGAAAGACTTTTTTGGAATTCAACCTTTAAAGGGCAAATAAATAGATATTTATATAACGCGTTTTTGTCTACCTTGGTATCTAACTTATATAGATAAATGACGTTTCATTTTAAAGATTAAGGTCACCGCAGTAGCTTGCGACATATTCTAAGAAAATAATTTTTTGAATTTAACCCTTAAAGGGCAAAAGTATTATTATTTCCATAACATATGTTTTTGTCAAGAGCTATTTATCTCCCTTGATATCTTACCAAAATCGATAAATGATGTATCATTTTAAAGATTAAGGTCTACACTCCGGCAAAATTATTAATTAAGAACGAAATTATTCGGAATTTGATCTTTGAACGACAAGATTAATAATTGTGAAAGTCGCGCGTTGGAGATATTTCAGAGCCAAGCCGCTAGATAGCAGTAGCACATATCACAGAGATATTAATAAACTGCTTCACTGGCGTCACTTCTGTTACGTTCCTATTACTCTAAACAAGTAAACAATTGATACAAATGAGTTAATTCTTCCTTCGTAATATTACAAACCACCAACCTAACTACTCATCATATTCTCGAAGTTTTCGCACGGGTCATGCAGTTTTTCTTTCAACAATTTTAAGTTTTTAATTTTATACTTTTTCTAATAATTTGATCAACTTTCAGTCACAAAAGCGTCGCAGAACAGGTCGGTAAGACTTAGGCAGGGTCCGAGAGGTGGGATATTAAAAATTGTTTGACTGGCTACTTGATCAAGAAGTGCAACATAGGAGCGAGTTTGGCCACCTTAATATTTCTGGTGTATCAAGGATTTTCCACAATAAATCTACCGTCAGATGCAGTAGAATATTCCGTACAATTACGCTACTGACTTGCAACGCCAAGAAGGAGACATGTGATTACAGTGAAATCAATTCCACAGATTACGAACATAACAATACATGAACTTTGACCGTGAGAATTCAGCATGGTGTCGTCACTTGGTGTATTCAGGGCCTCTACACATTGTGACATGGACATAAAGAGAGCCTGGATAAGCTGTTGGAGAATATTCTGTCACGGTGTCTGTAGGCGCGTCTACTAGCCATCGACAGTGGGTGCAGGAGAACAAGAACGAATATGTCACATACCGACCACATCCCAGAAATGTACGGTGTGCGACACGTTCAAGCCAGGAAAGCAGTGGCAACCATCGTTCTTCGAAGAAGGCTTGGACCTTCTTGGCCACGTGTGACCGGGAATTGTCCTTCTGAAATATGGCATATGGAGTTGCCTGAAGGATGAGCTCTAAAACCTCCCCGATGCAACGGTTGCTATGCAGATTACCTTCAATACATAGGAAGTGAGATAGTATATTACGGCTAATGAGCCCCAAACCATCAAACTTTACATTTGTCCGTTATAACCGATTGTGTTCGCCTTCGTTGTGTCTAACACATGTGCTGCCATTACTGTAGGATAAGCTGAAGCAGGACTTAATATTCTGCCATTCAGCAATCCAGCTGACGGTGCTCGCGTACCTATTGCGGTCTAAGTTGTTGATGGTTTCCGGTCAATGGAAGCCGACGCAATGGCTTGCTTACTAAAAAGACGGCGCCGAACCCGCCGACGCAAACATGTTCACACCAACAGCAGTGCTCGAAACGTCCAGAAAACACTGTGAACGAAGCTGTTCTGTCGGTTACGGCCATTCGGACAAGATAGCTGTCATCCCACGCTGTGGTTCCGCATTATGTTTTTCTGCAGTCACTCGTCACTGTGTATGACCCTCTTCTATCTATTGGTTTCACACACACCTCACTGTCGTAGCAGCGTGCCCTTTATGGGCCGCAATGTCACGATACTACAAATACCGGAGACCAATATTTCAGCCACGTTCAAACGCACTCATATCCTGATATCGCGCTATTTGATATCGACAAGGCATACTGGCACTTCCTTGCACGTTTCCACTTCGTTGACGGCTCTGCACCGACTGAGAGTGGTGTAACGTTGACCTGCCGGGTCAGGCAAAAGAGGGAACTGCTGGGCCTAGGTGCACGCCATCCAAATGTAATCTCAAGCCCTTCTTAAAGTTCCACTGTTCTATGCATCTACGGCTTTAAAGTGATTCTGTGTGTTAAAGTTTTCAAAAACATTAGCGATCTATTAAGGTAAATGAAGGTTTGGATTCGGTTATACTTTCTGCACCCATAAGTGTTTAATTATATTTGGTGTGGCTTTATGTCACGTGATGAGGGTATAAAATAATAGAAAATTTGTTTAAAAATTTTGATGATTTAAAAAAAGAGTCAAAATAGTCAAAGTAAGTTCAAAACCAGGGATAGGCTTTTACTATGGATTTTATTACGTCCTTACACTAACGTCCCAATGGAGATGGTTTTCCTTTAACTTCTCCAGTATAAAAGTGTTACATATTTGATAATGTGTGTTTAGTTTGGAGGGGTGTTTATGTTGAGGATGACGGATAAAAGAAGGTAGAGTGCGAAACCCTTTTCTGGCCCATTCAAGCCTACTTTCCCGAAAAACATCGAGGAATCCACAGAATTTTCCATCCCCATCCAGCGGTCAAATTACCATCATACCATAACTATTTTCTAGTGGTTCGAGATTTAGCGCAGTAATTTGGTTCATAATCGTATGTTGGGAACCCTGCACCACGACCGCTCAAGTTCCTCCGTAGGAGTTCGATTCAGACAACCCCGTATCAGGCATCGGACATCAACATAGTACATACCTCAACGATTTTAGCCAAAGTAAGAAAATACATAAAACACGAATAACGTCATATATCTACGGGATTGGTTATTGTGTTCTACACGTGATAGAGAATCGTATACCTACATCAGACTTTGATAGAGCATCAAAAGCCCCACATACTTTGACCTGTGGCGGCGCCATGCATTTAAAGGCGGTTATTATGCTAAACAGTCCTTTGTGGAAGTACGTGGCGCGCTGCTTTTCGCTCTGAATTGCAAGCGACAAGCACGGCCGCAGATGGCTCTGCAGTACTAGAGGGAGCAATATCTTGATATTTGCCAGCTGGCGTCGCTCCACATCCGCTTTTGGCCGCGCAAAAACGACTGCATAACAGTGACGGCTCACGCACAATATTACGATAAAAGATACAAAAGTTGTTCATGTAGATTCTTTGAACGCTATTAAAATATTTTCTCTAGCTGGAATATTGTTTACTCCTGACAGCTTGTAGTAGTGTGTTGTCTGCTAAACTACTGCCGGCATATTAACGCGGTGGCAATACAGGCGTAGAACTTCGCGTAGAAACGTTGCAATACGAAGCGCTATCAATCGTGCAAAGCGAGATGAAATATTCTGCGGATTCCACATGCGGTCTGCTGCTAGGGCTGAGGAAAAGTATGTTACGAAATCACGAAAGCTTGAAACCTCCGTCCAAACTTTTTTGACATTAAAAGAACTTGGAAAGTAATATAAGCTGTTGTTAGTTCTTATCGCTGGTTTAATATTTAGTTTTGCTAAAATTATTAAGATGTCCCAATAACTAAAATTAGTTGTAAAATGTGTATTACTAATTGTTACTAAATCAATAATTGGTAGTACTGTAGTTTTCAGTACGAAGCTAGGTGTCAAGATAGGTCTGATAAAAGTGCCCAGTTCCTTTCCTCCCTGTGTCTAAGTTCTAAATGCTCTTGATAATAATGATAATCTCGTAATAACCTGCTGACAGAGTTTATTACCGGTTCACCCTACTATAGCTGCCTAAACTAACACAATATGACTGTAATGATTGATGTTAGCTGTATTGTTTGTTTCATATTTTTAAATGTGAACGAAGAGATAGAATAAAAATAATCTACTCCAATTCAGTATTAATCTTCTGATACCAAAAAAGAGAGTTAAGAAGTTTGTCACCATCCAGTGGACGAATAATCATTATGTGTGTTGCATACTCTCATTCTTTACCTACTGCTCAGAGGTTAGGGTTTAAAATCTGTACGTTCTATATGCAATCTCGTGATTAAAAGTCGAATACCGTTCTTATCCTGTCGGCCAAGTCATGATGATAACCATATTTTCCACTGTGCAGCGATCTGTGTCAATGGGGGAGGTGTTCTCGGTATTATGCTTTTAAATAAATTCGGATGTAGCTAAAATTCATCGTAGATTCTCAAACATGAGATTACATAGAATGAGATTGTTGTGTATAACTCTAATACAATGAAGCGTATCGGTCAGATGTACCTTCCTCTTATTTTTTTTTTTATTTTGATTATTATTAAACTTTGCAGAGTTTATCATTAAAATTATTTAGTTATTTCAATAACTGATTAAGGGAAGAAGTGCGATTCTTTGTATAATTACAAAACCACTGTATCTACATTTATGAAAATCACAGATTTAGTTACAAAGAACATTAAAAAACCATCAATCATCTTTAAAACAAATAATAATAATAATAAAAAATTGTAGTTTAAAAAACTAAAATCACGCTTTCGTAGTAATGTGAACTAAAAGGTTAAAAATAATATTTAAATATAAACATTTTGTTTAAAAGTGATAGGACGTCCCACAATTCAGGATAAATTATTTTTTTTGAATAAGCTTAAAGTATAAAGTCATTGATTACAAAATTAACTTTAATGTAAAAAAGCATGGGGTGCTATTTCAGTTGTCTTATATTTTTTTGTCGTTCGCTGTTTGTAAAGACAGAGTCATTGTCAAAAGTTATGTAGAGCGCACCCCACGCTTTTATACCATTAAAGTTAATTTTGTAATCAGTGACTTTATACTTTAAGCTTATTCAAAAAAATTAATTTATCCTGAATTGTGGGACGTCCTATCGCTGTTAAACAAAATGTTTATATTTAAATATTATTTTTAACCTTTTAGTTCACATTACTACGAAAGCGTGATTTTAGTTTTTTAAACTACAATTTTATTTTTAACTTTTTAGTTCCGATAGTTTAAAAAGTATGTTTCTTACTGTTGGCTTTTCTTCGCCAATCTCTCTTTTTCTTTGAGTTGTAGTTTCATTATTAATTATAATTCCCACGAGTAAAATACAATTAAATGGTCAACTCAACAAGAGATCAAATAGCACGGTAAACGAGGAAGGCTACTTTTCTATAATAGTACGAAGTAATATTTCGAATACTTACTATTCAACATCACGTTAAGCGACTTCAGACAGAAAAACCTTTCTGGATAGGAGACAGCAGAAGACGATCGTCTACAGCAACCAAGGCTCGTAAATCACACCCGAGAAACTGGAGAACGATGATGATGATGATGGCTATATTGGGTGGGAAATCTCCGAAGAGTGTGGCCGCCAAATGACGAAGATTTCTCGAATCGCACCTGTGCACTAATGTCGCGGCTGCATTTGCCTAACTCAGTAATCCCATCAAGTATACGATACACTGACAACGTGGTGAGAGTGAAATTATTGAATTTTTATCGGTTCTTAATAAGTGTGCAAAATTT
Source organism: Vandiemenella viatica (assembly GCA_031002005.1). Classification (NCBI taxonomy): domain Eukaryota; kingdom Metazoa; phylum Arthropoda; class Insecta; order Orthoptera; family Morabidae; genus Vandiemenella; species Vandiemenella viatica. The sequence goes on along the minus strand of CM061920.1, from coordinate 299,958,750 downwards.
AAAACGATTCGGACGTCAGGAAGCGGGTAAACACTGAAATGAAAGATTCCATTACATGGCAACCATTTTTCTATTGTTACCGTCAGAGTAACGAGAATAGCAGGACGTTGCTAAGAGACTACTGTATTGTCAATGGTTCTTAAAACGTGTTCAAAATGTTTATGTTTTTACTGTCAACGTAATCAGAATATCAAGACATAGCTATGAAATTATTGTATTGTAATCAGTTATCAATACATGAGCAAAATTTCAAACAACTCGGACGTCTGGAATTGGGTTAAAATTATATTGCAAAATTCCACGACATTCAACCATTTTTCTGTTGTTACTGTCAAAGTAATGAGCATAGCAGGATATAGCTATGAAATTATTGTATTGTCACCGGTTCTTAAAAAGTGTGCCAAATTTCAAACAGCTCGGACATCGGGAAGTGGGTCAAAATGGAGTTGTAAAATTCCGTTACATTCATACATACATACATACATACATACATACATACAAGTCAAGCTAATATAAAGCGTGTAAAAATAAATAAATTAACATTTCCCTTTTGGAGCATCGGTTCTCAGGTCGATATCAGGCTCACAAACTACAACTTTGGCGAATAGCTTATTCGATTTTCGTACCGATATCGAAGTGGTGGGCAGACGGCTGCACTTCGAATTCAGTGGCAAGTTGTTGGCGACAGAATCTTGTTTCATATGTATTAAACACCCGCTTGATGAAGGTATATAATCATCACACCACGATCAACACTTCAGTCGATTCCACACAATGCCGACAGAGTCTACGAACTGTGACCGTCTCCATGGACACACATCGAATCAAAAATCAAAAATACATTAACACACAAACTACATGCCGCGCGTTTTTGGTCCATTCACTCTCGATGATACTGTCCCAAATCACGTGACGCGGTCACTTGATGTCGTCATGTGAGGCGATCACATGCAGTGGCGTAGCTAGGTCAACAAGGGCCCCGGTGCAAAAAATTTATTTTGGGCCCTCAGGCCAGACGGGCGACCTTTTTTTTGCTTTGTGTGCTGGTAGGGGCCCCCGGAACTGAGGATGAGGGCCCTTGAATTATTCTTTAGGGGCCCCTGAGCAGTGGTTGGGGCCCCCCTGAGCACAGCGAGAGCCCTTAGTGAGGGGCCCCTTGAGGTATGCTTGGGGGCCCCCTGAGCGTGAGGGGTTGCCACTGGTTAATGGCGACATCTCTCAGCATGCACGGGAAGTTTTTAAAACTCCTTCTCTTTGCACAAACAGTATTCTTTTCACTTACTAATGATTTTAAAATGAAATGTGTCACAACACACATTACAATACATTCTAATAGACCTTCTTTCAACTTTTGATAAAATGAGATAAATGACGATTCTTGCAGCACGGATACAGATTTCTAACCATAAGTTACAAACACGTCTTCTGTTGTGTACGGTGGAATAGCGACATCCACTGCTACTGTAATGTTATACGGTGTAAGAATGAAATTTAATTATCTTTTCAGATAACGTGTTATTTGTATTCACAGGTAGGGTAAATTTAAAATACTTCGTTACGACCTCTAGAGTCAAAGCAAATAACTAACAGACAATAATGTAGTTCTCATTTCAACTGACTTAAATGCAAATTTGATCGAATTGCTAATAGTGTTCCAAACACATAGTATAAAAACAAGAAACACTATTTCGAAATGCAAAAATGCAGGAACGCACGTATATTGATGTCTTTGTTTACAGAAAGATCGAACGACTTAATCAACTGATGCAACAATATAATTTCCTTGTTAAAATAAAGGCAAGTATAATGTCAAAAACAATTTTCAATCTAGCATAGTAAAAGTTGCAAATAAATAGATGATCTGAGATGCGCAACAACTGTCTTTGCTGGATTTCTCTGGCATCTTTAGTCATTTTCATACGATTTAACCAAAGTTGGAAGTGAAAATGATGAAAAAATTAGGAAATGTACTATAGATGTATCTATGAGTTGAAAAATTGTAACGAAAATTGGTGACACTTTGCATGTAACGGATCTCTTTACGTCAGTCAGTGATCGAAGATACAGTACCATTAAACGACCGTTATTATTTTTCTCCGGTACACTTATAAGATATATCAAAGATTTTAAGCGATACCTTTAGTTTTCAAAGTGTCAAAACCACATACACAGATTAGGTAGTCTTTTTGTGATGTCTGGCCATAGGAACAGATAGATGCGACTCTCTTGCAGACTTATAATAGTACAATAGACAATGGGCGAACAAAAGTGGCATGTAACTACTTTTAAATTAGTATTATTAGAGAATTATAATTGGATTATAATTATTATTCATAAAATTTTACAACTGCTACGCACGATATTTACAATGGATATAATAACTCTCAGAAATCAAAAGAATTATGATATATACTGTTTCATTGTTCTTAGACCAAAATAAAGTCAACTTATACCATAAATTCCGAGGAAGGTTTTTGTTTTGTTTTGTTTTGTTATGGTTAGTGAAATGTGTAATCCTAGATTGAATCTGGGGTACATCCCACGATTAATCTAGAAAATCATGACAAAACCACCTGAAAACCACATCCAAGAAGCCTGGTACGCTGGCGTTGAAGAAGTGTGAACTGGTACCCATCACACTTCGAGTCTATTACTGGAATCTCTGTTCACTAGTGTGGATTTGTTTATTTCTTTTTTCGTATGAAAGCAATGGACTTTGACTTTCCGGAAATGCTATGTACGTATCTTTTTATATGTACAGGAGCATATTTACGTCAGTATCAAATCTGTTGACGTATTTCTTTCTCCTTTTTTGATTGAATTAAAAAGCTTCAAACGTTTGGATGTGTTTTTTTTTTTTTTTTTTTTTATGATGATCAGGTGTTAAGCCATACAACTATGTCGACTGTTTAATATTATCTGTATTCTGCTGCCAACTGCATTTTATTAATCCTGCACGTGTACATTATTCCTTCATTCCATGTAATATAAGCACGTGTTCAGGCGGTATAAACACAACATATCGAGGGTGGCTCAACTTTCTCTAACCAGTATAGAATGCGTTAAATAGACTTTTTTTTTTTTTTTTTTTTAACTGCTTTACGTCTCTTTAACATCGAGGTCTTTAGAGACGGGAAAGGATGGGGGGCAAGGATGGGAGCAAGGAATGGGAAGGAATTCGGCCATGGCCTTTTGAAGGAAGCATCCCGGCATTTGCCTGGAGTGATTTGGGGAAACCATGGAAAACCCAAATCTGGATGCCCGGACGGGGGTTCGAACCGCCGTCCTCCCGAATGCGAGGCGAGAACGCTAACCGTTACACCACCACTCTCGGTAAATAGACAATAATACAGACAACACGAGAAAACTCAACAGTTCATTGGAAACTATCCTGCCTGAGACTGGAGTCGAACTGGCGATTCCAGCAAATCGACAACAACAGGCTAACACCTACGCTGCAGGAAAGCAAGCGTGAAATTTAGTAGTATTCTCCAAGACACTGACTCAGTAGCATTTCCTCTCTGTTTCTATATTACGTTCAACAAAACCTTTTCTTCGTGTCAAGGCAGATGCGGCGTGGAGAATTACCGCAATCCTTGCGCTGTTTGGCGTGTAGCGTCTTGCAGACTCTGCATTAGCAACGGAATCTTTGTAGCGATTCCACCGCCGCTTTCCGTTGCCGCGACCGCGAGCCACGTGTGTAGTGGAAGGTTTCGGCAGTGGCTGTATCATTAACGACCTGGGTAATTAGCGGGCGCCGCGGTGGCAGCCCTGCTGCCAATTACCACTGGCCGCGTCGGGACGCCTGAAATATGGACGCCGTTTGCAGAGGGCGTGGCAGCTACGTCCAGCCTTCTGTACGGACTGCAAACACTGGCGGCGACTAGATATCACTGTCTCTAAAAGTGAGGATGTTTTGACTTCCTCATGTTCTGAAGTCAATACAATTTTAATACACTTTTAGATTCCTAGAAGCAAAAGTAAACTTGACAGATTTTGGAATCGGATATGGCATTATGATGACAGAATGTTTGCTCCTAGTATAAGCTTCCAGTCTACATCGGAAGCTTTCGGATTTTATTGAAAAAACTTGAAAAACCAAATATACAATCTTCACAGCAGGGCTAAATTACATTGTGAATTACTAGAAACTCATCACATTCACCATTATTTTAGTTTATGACATTGTAAATTACCTTAATTATAATGAAGTTTTCTTTTTTCTTCGTTTAGAATATCCGCTATTTTTAGAAGCAGAAAAAAATATAGTGTTTGTGCTAAGTAAAATATCGGATGTAAAAATTTAGTGAAACTTTCTTTTTAATTTGTTCATTCTGGATTTTTTGAAGCTTAGCAAATCTGTTATCATAGAAAAAATTTATTAGTGCTATACGGCTCGCCCAGATCATTAAACTGAGCGTGGTGGGTGAGCGGTAAAGCCCTGTCCTCGCAATCGGGAGGACGCGAGTTTAAATCTCAGTCCAGCTATCCAAAATTGGGTTTTCTGTGGTTTCCCAAAATCACTCCAAGTATATACCAGGATGGTTCCTTTAAAGAATATCTCATCGTTCCTTGCCTCCAGTCCTTTCCCGGTACTAATGACTTGGGAGTCGACGAGGCACAAAGCCACAAAAAAATTAAAAAATACAAAGAGATCGTTAAAACCGGTAGAGGATTGTGTGTAAATAGTGTGAAGGAATTCAACCATGGCCTCCATGAAGTTATCATTCGGCAGCCACCTGGCTTGAGTTCGGAATCCATGTAAAAACAAAATTCAGACTACCGAAATGGTAGCTGAATCCGCGTCATCTAGAATACTCGGTCTTAACGTTAGCACTCACCCACGAGGTTCCGCTTTTTATTCAGCAACCATTCCGGTTATGTACAATGGTTTCAAATAAATGTTTCATATTTGAAATCTGGTTTCCAGGATGGAGATTGCCGATCCTGAACTTCAAATAAGTTCTTATCAAGGGAAATTGTGTACGTATGAAAAGCAACTGGAAATTTGTTCGTAACCTCCCAGAATGCTTTGTAATGGAATGGAGCTTCTATTGCTTTTTGCTTTTTCTCAACGTTATTAATTGTTTATTTGCTACACCAAATTTTTACGAGAAAGGATATTCAATCTCCTTTGATTGAAGTAACTTCCCAGTATCTGACATGGCCTAAACATTGATTCAGCTGTTACTCTGTTGATGCAGGTAGCATATCACTGTAGGGATGTGGTTATGACGAGATACCTGTGGTATGGGAGGAATTTGATGGAGGGTGGCGTATAGAGAAAGAGAAAGAGACAACGTTCAGAAACCTTTAACGTTTATGACTTGCCTTTCGTGTTTCGTGATAGAATCAGAAACATTAAGAGTGATTCTTAATTTCATTATAAACTTTTATTTTAAAGAAACTATGCCCCAGTAGCTATTTACCCACATTGGCAGTTTTATCTAACATTCTTCGGCTGATGTTAAATACGTCCTAAACTTTTAAAAGCTGTGGTGGTAAAGTCATGACTTGTAGCTAAGTTTAATTTAAACGATATTAGACTCATTAATCTGCATCATACAAAAACAGTGATTGCAACAGAAATTTACCATTTAAGTCGTAAAAAAATTGACGCTCGTATACTTGACAATGAACAAAGATAGAATTTTAGTGTTTACTGTCAGCAAACTCCTGTATTATAAAATATGTGGACAACATTTATTGCAATTTTTTATCCGCCAGTTAAGGCTGATTACTACACAGCTATCACTGTACAATTGATTGAGTGATTGTGTTTTGGTTGGATATACATTGATACATACTATTTTCGTTATGTTTTTATTAACAAATGTTATCCCAACATGATGAAATGGACCTGTAACGGAAGTATTGATTAGTACCAGAAACTGTATGAGAACGTTCACTTGCAAAATCATCAAGAAATGTAAGAATATTTTTTCTTACCCACGTAGTCGAATGCGCCATTATTAACCCACTAATCAGTAAACTGTAAACTTGAGACGTGATTGAAACCGTCGGTATTAATTGTTTTGTCGTACTTAAATCTTGATGACTGACTATTTTGTTTTTAAGATCATTTCTTTTGCAAGATAACTGGTTCGTAAAATTTGCTCCAAACTCAGTCGACACACTCAGAACATGAGGCTTTAGGATACTGTAAAGGCTTTTGTATCGCTAATTTCAATCACAACATGAAAGAGAAAGAAATCTGTTAATCAGTACCGGTGAAACCTTCTGCTCTATAGAAAACTGCTGTTTGTAAGGACTGAAAAAAAACGATCATCGTTTTATAAAGCAGGCGAGTGTTTTAACCTTCAAAAGACCACTCAAATGCGCGACGCTGAATTAAGGGCTAAAACAAACTCCGCACAAGAACAATTCCATCAGATCGATGTGTGCGACTGCAGTCGATTGACACAGCTGCTTTATTCAGCAGGAAGTAATTGATATCCATCGCGTTTCCGCGCAGCCACAGTAAATTCGCTTTTCCACTGTGGGCGCTGCGAATATCGACAGCTGTTATCGAAGTTGGCACCGAGAACGCTGCTCATTTGAGGTGCTCGGTCGACTGTGAAACTCGATAAGGCCAGCAGCCCCACCAAGGACAACGGTAACCCGGAGATTGGCTACCACCTTACGACAAACGATCACTTGAAATGATTACGGAAGTTTGAGCTTTTTGATATAGTGTCAACAAATTTTCGACTATTATTACAGCTGTGATGAGATGAGAGACTGACTTCTTGTTTGATAACTCATGAAGGTGGTGACGTTATTTCAAATGAAAGTAAAAGATGTTTCACTGCAGAGGCGTTTGATTTACTTAGACGGTCGGGTTGAAAGTTAGTAACTAAATATGTATTTAATTACAGGAAGGTATCAAAACAACTGAACTTATATAAAAAAAGAAATTATTTGAGAAACGTTCTACGCCAGTGACATCAGATAATAGTAAATGTTAGCTGGCGTATTGTTCGTTGATTTGTAAATATGTGGTCATCTATTTTAGCCAGATCACATTATTTTGATTAATCTACTCCAATACCATTTCTTATTTTATATTTTTATCATTAAAACAAAGGTTTGGACTCTTAATTCGACAATTAGTATCTATTACATTCTGATATTTAAAGTTAAATGTTTCAGGATTAAGTAATTAAAAAGATCATATCTTTGGCGTCCGCTCAATGCTGTAAGCACCATCTTTCTGCAACACTTCTGTTTAGCTTATAATAAGCATACTTGCTGAAGGATACTCGAAATAAGGCTGGTTTGTATTGGATTTCTTCTTATTGTCATCCAGTGACACTCTTCTGAATTTATTTCTAACGTACGATACTTCCATAAGCGGTTTAAATCTCATGGAAAATCACAGCTGCAAAACATTACTTTAATCCGCGGCACAACAACATGCGCACCCTTCCTGATCATTGTTATGCACGGCAAATATCGATAAAAACAGGTGGTCTTTTACAATAAAATTAATATACACTTTCTGATCTTTGCCAGGAACATTAGAAGAGAAGTTCAAATTTAAATTATAATATAATATTCATTACAAAAAATAGCATAAAGCAAGGAAATTACATTCTGTTACTTTTCGTACTTCATAATTTATTTTGGTGCAGATGTTTACTGCCGTCGGCACCATTTTTACACACTCAAGTCTGACATTTGTGTAGTAAACTTTGACCAATTTCTGGTCGTTTAAAGTTGTGTTTTGTAAGAAATTTAATCGTTGTTTGAGTTTTCGATCCAATTGTGAGACACTCACATTGAGTCTTCATGTTCGCAGGGAAGCACCGCTAGTATTTTATGACGAATTTTCAGACGACCTGACAGAATCTGCACTGAGATAAGATTCGTATGCTCTGCTTAGCATATATAACTCCCCATCATAGTCGTTCGGTTTCCGGAAATTACTGGAAGACCTACATGAGGAGTTAAATGTGCGTGGTATAACATGCGAAACACATCTCAGAGCAGTTCCGTCCAAGAAGAAGGTCGGAGAGGGTTGTCCGAAACTTCGGCATTATACAATGACGCGGGCTACTAATGGAGCATGGAAATCATTTATTCTGACAGTGAAACCTTCAGTTGCAATACGTTAATTTTTATGTAACTAATAATAATGAACACTTTTATTGAACCTGTACTTTTCCTCAGGCATCAAGTTGTTACCAAACTTGCAATTTGTTTCTTTTACTAGGGAAAAAATTCATATTTTAATTTTTAACTCTTCCCTTGATATTCGATATTTTTCAGTGCCTTCTTTCATTGTCACAGAATAATATTTTGCTGAGATTGGAATCTAGCTTCTTGTCGCTATATTCCTAGAATGGGTAGATGTCGATGGATGGTCAGCTGGTTGTGGGAGCACTCACGGCTAAGCGGAGTGCGCCATCATCGATATCAAACAAGGCGAGGGGGCCGGGGTGGCAGCAGGAAGCCATTTCACGGATGAGAGGCTTCTGACGGAGCGGGCAGACGGCGAAGACAAGTCGCGAAATTCGTGGCCTGGAGGTAGAAGGTGAGGTCTCTGGAGAGAGATTCCGAATGGCGAGGTCAAGCAAGCGCTCAACGAGACAGTATCTTTTTGTGCACCTGAGTCTTGTCTATTTGAAAGTTACTATCACTCAAATGTGTTTTTAAGTGCCAGTTAGTCAAAATCAACGATGCAGGAGAAAAAAAAAAAGGCAGTGATAATGTTATAACATACATATGTGTGTTTGTTTTTAGTGTTTATCGTATACATATAGGTTGTACTCGATATTGTGGACAAATTTTAAGTTACTTGGTAATAGCGTTTTTAAGACAGACTCTGCAACAAAAAATTTCCAAAATTGCTAACTTTGACGACCACTTTCACAGTAATCCTCTACTTGAAGAACTGTAAATGTTGTACCCTTCCTCTTAGCACAGATTTTGTTTTTGTAACTCCTTCGTTTATATGAATTTACCTCTAAAATAATTTCAGAAAATTTTTAATTCGGAATTCGTACTTGGACCAAATAAAATAACAAAAGCAAATTTTTATGCTGGATCTTCCTTCGTTTCCGATATACAGGCCTGTGACAGAGGGAGAGAGAGAGGGAAGCACTGTTAATGACTGGAGTGGCTGGAATCAAATGTGAGTAAATCAGTTTCGTAACAACAAGCTAAATGGAAATATTGCTTTCATAATGTTTAGCAATATCAGTGAATGGTAATTTAAAAAAAATTCATTTAAAGTAAGTGAAGGTTCATTTTTAATTGTTATGCCCTTAAAATATGAATCTGAACAATATTTTTGTTTAGTAATTACTGTTATCATAATGACTTATTTTTGTTTACAATTAGATTTTAAACAAATGCCTCTCTTAAGTCCGTGATGTAAAAGTCCGTGATATTTTGAACAGTTAACTTTTGCAGTAAACTGTTGTCGCTTAGTGTAGTTGGTAAGCACAGTAAAGTATATGAAATAGCGATTTATTATGCGAATGTAACGAACAAATACCACTGAACGTACGGATGCTATTGAGATAGTACATTCACACCTCTTCTAATTATCCATTCATTTACAAGATTCGTATGGAGCCCTCTATCTAAAAACAGAAACTGGAAATAATAGTATTTGCCATAAAATTAAAATGGATGTTAATTTCACATGAAATAGAAACTGCAATTGTTATATTACCGTTCCTGTATTTAATAAAGCTGATTTTAATCTGCATTTTGGGAATAGTTACCACTCGTACCTAAGATAGTTTCCAGGAACAACTGTGCTGAGCTTTAGGATATAGTACTATAATTGAATCATCGCTTTGGTGGAACATGAACCATGAAAGAACTACAAATTACTGGATGTTTTTTGTTGTAGCGATGATGGTGGAAAATAATAAGTTGAAATTTCGAAAAAACATCGGCCATTACTTCCCTACAAAATAAATACATTTTACAACATGCTTTAAATTTTTCATTACAACATGGATTGATGCTGCTGTATAAACAGCTTCACCATCTTTGGCTGATGCCAAGAACTGTTTGGAACCCCCTTGCACCGATTACTGCGACAAGTTTGTTATACACAGAACTAAATTAGCGGGAAGCGTGTAATTGTTGTCTTGGCACAGTCATTGCTTTTGTTTGACTCGTACTGTTCTCGCTTTCTTGGCCCTGATTGTTTATTGCATCCCCTCGTATTTCGCTACCAGGATTAATTCGCAGAGGCAGAAAAAGGAGAGTCGTTGGCTGGTAGGAATTGGACTCGGTGCGGCTGCATTCCACCACTGCTGCGGTCAGGAATTTAATAAGGAGGGCAGTCCACATTGCGGCTCGCGTCCGACATTAAGCAATCCCGCCGCAAGCCAGGGGCCCCCTCACCAGGTCCTTTCTTATTAAGGAACAGTCAGCTGTATGATTTTCCCGCAGTATATGGTCTAATGATCTCGTTTCATTCCAGCAGTACTTTAGTCATCAACATAAAAAAGTGCAGATTAAATGCTGAATAAGTTCTTGTATTGCAAAGAATATGATGTCCTCTTTCAATTAATTTTTTATTGACAAGCGGAAGTTAAATAGGAGTTTATTTCTATCAACCAGAGGATCTCAGTGATATAATAAAAAAAAGCATCAATTGCGATTTACTCTGATGGTTCGGTGCACAGAATGTATATTAATTTCAATTCACTGATTCTTCCTCTTTAGATTAAAGTCTCTAACAATATATTTTTAAATACAGTTCATTATTCATTTAACCAAATTTTATCTCATTTGGTAAATATAAATCAAAAACCAAAAATTGTATTTATTTGGAAAATTCTCTATCAAATAATACTTATGATTTTGGTCGAAAACACTTATTTGTGTAAAGAAATATTCCATTACTCATCTCGTAATTTTGCGAAAAAAGTAAACTCTAATAGATCACTATCTGTAAGCATTAGTAGGCTTCGCATCACTATGAATTTTTAAAGCATTTTCGTATCATAGTTTCTGATACTAAGGGGGAGTTAGATTTCGGCAAAAGCTTATGCAATTAGAGTAACAAAAAATGCACACCTTTTGAATCTCTGCGAGTTGCGAGATATCCATTATTAACTTTGAAAATTATGCGAGAAAATCTTTCTTTCAGAGCCTCAATACACCGAGTATAATTGTTTTCAGCCCCCCCCCCCATGATTTTTCAAAATCTTACGTTATAATTGTGTGATAGACAGAACTAAGGTAGTGCAAATTAAAATTTTCGAAATTAAAGTGTTCAGAACATATAGCAGCGTTACAGACAGGTAAGCAATCGGACAAATTAGTGAATCAATATGGGTTCTGTTTTTTAGTTAGAACGATAAAAATATTGTAGGTGTAGAATATTTTAATTTAAATTGTATTTAACCCATTAATTGTTTATTTTTAACTACTTAAAAACTAGAAAAAATACAAGCTCATATCAAAAGACTCGCAATTTTTAAAAAAATGTTTACGCAGGATTAAACTAGTTGATTACATTCATTTGAGGATTTTTTTATTCATATTCATAAAATTCAGTGCCGTCTGTCGGGTTCAACCTGACTTCCAGGGGGGTACTATAAAAGCTGGAAGCTTGTCAGCTGATTATCTCGTGGAAGGGCGCTTTACTTTCTCGTACCAAATTACCGCTTGTAGTTTTCTCTCCCCACAGCGATCACATTCTGAGATGGTGAAATAAGTTTCGGTACGCCTAAAGTAAATTGTTGCATCGAACTAGCTTCCTGTACGTTCTGATCACAGGAATCACGTGATACACTACTTCGGTAGTAAAGTACGGTACAACGTTAACTGCAACGTATTTCACATGAATATCTACATTCAGAAGAACACGAAGCTGTCAGCAGTGGGGTTCCGTCTTTTGAGTTTCAATTCTCAATGGCTCGAGACTACAAAAACTATCTTTAGGAATCTTACGGCACATTATACTCCTAATTGTTTGCTGATTCAATCAGCATTATGATGGTATCAGTTGCCTTTCACTGAGTGAGCGGTTCCAAGCTCCCGAGAAGGGAGAAATTTTCATAGTCGGGACTTGCTTGATATTTTTAAGCAAAATTTATAATTCTAGAGGTTTTGCATGGACTGATATCTAAATCAACTCGATTGTAACATGCCAGTATCCAGTAGCATTTGACTGTAGCACTTGTCTTGGAGAGAAGAGGAATGGTAGTAAACGAGTGTTATTTCATGTGGCATCCACCTGTCTGTCCTGTCGATGTAGAGTCGGTTGCCAACTTGTTCTGCAATTTGAGTGGCGGGTAGCTAACTGCCCCTGCGGGACTGTTTCCGTATTGGCAGTTCGTTGCTCACCAGGTATTATTCAGGATGCCTCCCAATATTATAGGTTTAGCTTCAAAAGACTAAAGGAGCTTTCGTAACTTGAGGAGGTTCCCCCCCCCCCCCCCCTTTTTCATACCTGGTCCGCACAAGCACCGGAAAAAAAACAGTTTAGTTTTCATTTCTATAATTTTGAAATTCATTTCAGACGTTACAGATGAACATATTAACACATTGTAACTCCGCATTCCTTCAACATATAAGAGGTGCTGACTTTAACATACCTGATCTAAGAAAGTAATGGAAGAGCTACAAAAAAAAAATGAACAACTGGATCATCATAATCGAGGTTATCTGTAATTAAAACGATTCTCAGCTGCTCTTAGCCTAGTAGAGAAGTAAACATATTTCATTATACCAGTAGTCATCGAGTAATGACACGTCCCATTTACAATTGTATCTCTTCTTTTGTACGAATAGTCGATGGAGTTTTCAGCTATCCAACTGTACACTTTTTTATTTTTGACACATCATGCTGAAAAGGTATCTTAAAAAATCAAGTCATTTCCCACCATATCATTGGTAGACAAAATTTCATTAAATAACCTTTCCGGTTAACAAGATACGAAGATTTACTGAGCATGTGTGGCAGGAAACGTTATGTCAGGAGTCCGAGTGGTCGTTGGCCTATTAGTGGACGTTGTGAGTGGTGGACCTTAAGTGGACTGACTAACTTTCGTGTTTTTAGGCCTCTTATAAGTCTTCTGATCTTCCGTGAAGCTCTACATCTTGCGGGCTACTGATTGTAGTAATTTATCAGGATATCTTACACCACTCCGTTTTATGGTCGGAGAACCGAGGATAGAGAAGGCTAGGACTGGTTTAGCACTAGCTGATATATATTATCATATTAGAAAGAAAAGATGGCTAACTGGTAATGAGTCCGTTTAATGGCCACTGTAAATTGTGCATTTACAATCGATATCGTGCCCTGCAAGGACCACTCCGAATGCTGGCGTCTAGAAGCTAAATTACACTTTCCAATACTGACTGATGGATTGAATGACCATGAAGCGAGACATGGCAGCTTGGTTGGAAGGCATTAGCGAGAGGCGAGGCTACAAGAGTCGGTGCGATCGATTAGGTGATCCATATTGACTGGTTCAAGTCTACACAAAGAATGAGAAAGAGTAATGCTACTTATGTTCCGAAGTGAACATGCATTTGCCTCATAGCTGACCGGAACGAACCAGCCGAAGGTGACTTTGCTGTAAGCATTTTTATCGAACAACAAGCTTTGAATTGCGTCTGTCTTCACCAATCAGACCTGTTGCAAGTGAGATTCACAAAATACACCAACTATTCTGAAAAATACTAATTTCTCTTAATCAAACTCTTAGATCGAAAACGACCTTCACAGTAAGGCAATCAAATCTTTTCTTTATCTGTAACTTTAAGGCCAAAGTGGACTGTTTTTTACCAGTTCTGCAACAAGCAGAGTCTGAATAGAGAGTGCCACTTCATAACAAAAGTTGTCAGAAACATTAAAATATTTACTAGGAATTTCGCATAAAATAGGCTTACAATTTGAGCAAAAATATTAAATATCTCTCCCACTATATAACCTCACAATACAGTTACTTGTTAAACAACTAACAGCAACACTCCTCTCAGATAGGTTAGCCAACTGTAAAAATAAAATTTACCGATATTTGATAAATTTCCGCACTGGCATTTTAAAATGCGGTATCTTTATACGAAGTGCTAACTAGCCATTTTAAAGGTTGAATTCAATATGAAGTTGCTATTTCCAAGCTGGAAACATCTCGTACGATTATTTTTGTTGAGCAGTGCTATTGTCCGCTGGAAACAATACTTCTAAGTAAGAATTAAATATGACGAGAGTATATGTTTCTCGCTTTCAACGTTAAACATGCAATTGGATCCAAATAGAAACGAATGAAACAGACGATCAGAATAGAGCGAACGACGGCAAGAGAAAACGAACAGAACAAAAACACAAAGGGAGAAGGCAATGGAGGAATCTGTAAATTGGTGGAAGTGGAAGCTACAACGACAGCTCTCGCTGTGATTGCCGAGAAGCGGCGATAGAGGGAGACGTGAAAGCCATCCGATGGATCAAATAAAATTGAGAGGTCTCTAGAGCTTCTCCAGTTGACTCAATTGACACGTGTACGTGGAACTGCTCCCATCTAGAGAACCGGGGAGACGGTCAATTTCCTTTCGTAACATTATAGCGCATCGTTACAGGACTTCTTAGAGACGAACTAATCTGCTGCTACTAGAAAATAAAAAGAAGGTAATTTGAGTGAATTTGATATGCTATTCACTGTCTACAATTCTGTGATCAGTGCGCATACGCTGAATATAATAGCTCAGCCCTCTCATTCTCATGTTCTTCATGATCTTCCTTATGGTCGCTCAGTTTAACTACATTTCCATTTGTAATTTCTCAATATGTGTGCTTTATATCTTAGTTAAAACGTAAATAATTGAATCTAAAATATTTCCCTTATTTGCAAACGAAAATTTGTTTTCAAATATCAGAGGTTAAGTAAGTAGCAAGCTGCCAGTTTTCTACTGTTATAACAATGTGTTTCGGTCATCTGGGAATGCTCCCGCCAAGTCGAGTCAATGGCGGCACTATCTAGCCTTTTCTCAAAACGATTCGGGCTATTTTTGAGCCTCAATTCCTTCGGTCTTATTGATGCCTCATATTTCTAATACACATAGATATCAGCAATTTATCATATATACTATTTTTTTTGTTCCTGATTTTTGTTTAGATGATATTGATATGCAAATTTCACTTATTTTGGAGTTCACTTATTGACTGACTGACCAACGACAATCATACTCTAAGTTACTTCCCGTAATCGCAGAGAGCTAAAATTTGGCACACTGATGAACTTTTATCCCCAGTTTACAAGGAAAACCTAAAACACGTAAATTTTCTTATATCTATTTTACTTATTCCCCTTACTTTGATAGTTACTGAAATTCTAACTATTATTTTCTTTCCTTACCTACGACACGCCGACATCAAAATTCCACCGAGTTTGCCGTGGTCCTAGAAAAAGGTTTTATAAACATATTCATAGAGATCACGAAGTTCAACTAAGATTTTAAATTTTTCTATGTTCTTATGGTTAGATTGGAAGTTAGACTCAATATTTTTATAGGCTTAAATCTGCGGCTTTTGGCATTGTTCAGCCACGGCTGTAACCCATTATTTGTAGAAAGCGTGGGCATTATTGGAAACTTATATTGATATCATGAATTAGGAAATATCCTTATCCATCGATTTTCAAATGGAATCTTTATATTTTACTGACTGCTCAGAATAAGCGATTGATTTACAAAAAGAAAAGAGATCTTACAAAAACAATGCTTGTAAAAATAGGCCAATTCTCGTAGCTTTGAAGTGACAAAAACTTATGAGATCTTGTTCTGTGCCAAGTCTACACTATACACTGTGTATTCGCTTCATTTTTTGAAACAGAATGGTTTACTTGGGTGTTACAGATCGTTTATTTAGAATAAAAAAAAATCTGGTGACTTGGTTATTACGCATCTCATAATTGTTACTGAAATGATCCTAAGACTTGTCAAGCCCGAAAGACGTGTGAGATGGAAATCTTGGCTTTTGTGGACTTGTAATGATAGCTAGACGCATTTAAGGTATTCATATAGGTTTACTAAAACATGGCACGTATCGGCCAAGTCACCTGAAGTTTATGTTATAAGTATACGATCTACGCCACCGAGAGGAACAATTCTGTTTCGGAAAATGACGAGTATACACACTGTATAGATCTCATAACTTTCTATAACTGTACAGGAACGAGACTTGGCCTATTTTCACAAGAATTATTATTATGGGATCTGTTGAACAATGCTCTCTAAGCTCAAACTGAACGAGTCCTCAAATATACAGCAGAAGTAATATATCGTTATATTATAACAGCTGCTGTGGATCTATTGTATTACCGAGCATGGAGGTGTAGCGGCTAGCGTTCTGGCCTCGCATTCGGGAGGACGGCGGTTCGAATCCCTGTCCGGGCATCCAGATTTGGGTTTTACATGGTTTCCCCAAATCACTCCAGGTGAATGCCGCGATGCTTCGTTCAAAGAGCCCATGGCCGAATTCCTTCCCATTCCTTGCCCCCCATCCTTTCCCGTCTCTACCATAAAGACCTCGCTGTTAAGAGACGTTAAGCAGTTAAAAAAAAATCTATTATATTACTGTACATATGCTGTAAGTTTCATATTAATACTCTACGTCCTTTTGATAACGCCTAATAGTCGTTATAACAATAAAATTCTTCATTTATTGTGTACGATTTAAATGATGTGTAAGGAAGTTTAATGTTGATGATACCATATTTATAATGGTATATCATTAATTCTGTTTTACAGAATTCCATTGCAGCCAACTGAATGGTATGTCGCCATGTAGGCTAATCAGAGAAACAGGCTCTAAGTAGTGCATGCGTGACTGCATGATTACAAACAGCTGGTGTTTTTTTTCATTATGGCTTTACGCCTTGTTAATGTCGAGGCCATTCAAGATGGGAGAGAACTGGGTGCAAGAAACGTGAAGGAATTCGGCCATTAAATATTAAAGTAAACATTCCGGCGTTCGCCGGGAGTAATTTGGCAAAACCTTGGAAAACCCAAATCTGAATGCCTGGACGGGGATTCGAGCCCACGTCCTCCCGACCGCGAGGCCAGAACGTTACCGCCCATCGACTACGCCCGGTGGTGAGGTGGGTGATGGAAGACACTATAAAGCAACAAGTTTAAATATACAAATAAGCAAAATTACGTACCGTATGACATTTCGTTTTAAATAGGTCAGTGTAGATTAGAATAATTTTTGAATTGTAATTTCGTATTTGATCGCTTGGTAGCGTATTGAGTGGCTAACGACACGAACTGTTGCTTGAGGATGGCGAACAGTACATTTCAATGACTAATATAAAAATTCATTGGCTAGCGCGAAAATCGATAAATAGTACACTGCTTCATGTCACGGAAAACAATTAAACTGTAGCCTTCTGAATACTAGTGGCATCACATAACAATAATGTTACTGCACGAAGAAAGTAATCAGAAAGAATAATGCTACTCTTTTAAAATTAATGCGCTGATTGAGAACTTAACACCGAGGTTTTATAACTTTTAGTTTCTTAGCTAAAATTGGATCCATGTTCCAATTGCGGCTATAGAACAAGAACAAGCTCAAATTCTTCACAAAATACCGAGCGTGATTGGGGGGGGGGGAGTCGCTAATTCTCTGGCGTCGCATTGGTTAGGACGCGGGTTCGAATCCCCGTCCGGGCATCCAGATTTTTATTTTCAATGGTTTCCCCAAATCACTCTAGGTGAATACCGGGATGGTTCCTTCAAAAAACATGTCTAAATTCCTTCGAATTCTTTGCCCCCAAATCCTTTTCCGAAAGACCTTGACGTCAACTTGGAGTAACGGAAGGAAAAAAAATTAATATAAGAGGTGATGATAATGATGTTTATTGCATAATTATTTTTCTAACTGCACCAGCATAAGCAAATTTACGTCAGTTCATCAATTTAAGTTTTAAATCGCAGTTTGAGTTATATTTTTATTTAATTAAAAAAAAAATCCTTTGGTAAAAGCTTTGGTTATAAATACGTTTCACTTAATAATTAGCGATGTAGCACTTGTTAGCAATTGTAAAATTTTTATTCTTCTTCTTCTTTGGGTTTTACGCGATTTAAGTCATTACGAAGTAAAGAAACTTATGACCAACTTGGCGTTCTGGGAAACCATGGAAAACCGAAATCTGGATCATCGGATGGGGATTTGAACCCGCAGCCTCCGGAATGTCAGGCCGCAACGCAGCCACTCACCCAACAGGCATGGTGTTAAATTCTCAATCAGCCTATGAAATCTGTTTATTGCTGCATTAGGTTCTGCGACATGCCATTTAAATCAACACAGCTACCTAACTAAAGGGAACGAAAATTAAAAAGTGTGACACAGTGACTTGAGAAAGAATTGTTTTGTTAAGAGACGAATTTAAAACAAAATCCGATGGGTAGTTTTTCCCTGAATTGCGTTCGTCTACACATAATAGAGCTCAAATTAGCCCCAAGCACTGGCATTAAGATCTACACGACCCTAGTAAGACCGATTATAGAGTACGCCTGTCCAGTGTGGGCATACGCTGCTGACAGCCATATACTCAGACTACAAACTATACAAAACAGTGCACTAAAAAGAGCCCTGCATCTTCCAGCCAGATTTCCTACCTATGCACTCCATGAAGCCAGTGGAGTTCCATATCTCCATGACAGGTTCAAACAACTAGCTGAAGTTTTCTACAAGAGTTCAAATAGAAGCAAAAACCCCGAAGTCAACAACATCGGTCGCTATGACACAACCATTGACCGTCATAAGAGACCTTTAAGTCTAATCAACTAATATACACCACCGAGAAGCCACACCAACAGAGAAGTTTTGCATCACCCAAATACTTCTGGAGGCAATGTCTTCGGACAATATCCTCCACCCCCACCTGCCTACAAAGATATAGGCAGAGACGGTGCTGTGCTGCTGTGCTGCTGTGCTGCTGCTGCTCAAATAAACGTAAGTTGCTTCTCGCAGTCGATCAGTGTACACGATACAACAAAAGAAAATTGTACTTCATTGTTATTCAATTTATTAGCAATTATTCAATAGATCTCCAATAGAGTAATTTTTAAATTTGTTGCAACCTAACACTGTTCGTCTACGAGATCAATTTGTTGACTGCGAGACGGGTCAGAGCGCCGTGGCACCGTCACTGCCTTAGTTAACAGACAGGTAGATGGCAGAGTTTTTGTCCGAAGACATTTACTCCATCGGAATTATGGGGTTGCAATGCATTACGGTTGGTGCGTCTGCTTTATGGTGTCAATTACTTAGTAGGCTAAGTGGTCTTCTGTGTATGTCGACGCTAGTATCATAGCGGCCGATTGTGTTTACCACTGGGTTGTTGCATTGCCTTGTGCTTTTATAGAATGTTTCCGCCAATTGTCGGAATCTGTCCCTTACTTTTGGTATTCCGGCTGCCTCATGGAGTGCCTCCGTGGGGAACCGGTGCGGAAGATGAAGAGCTCTCTTCAATGCCCTGTTTTGAATTATTTGGAGCTTTCCTATTTGGCGGTCTGTAGCGTATGCCCACACTGGACATGCATATTCCATTATGGGACGTACGAGAGAGGTATATAGTTTGACTCCTGTAGCTGGAGCAAGTTTGCTGTCTCTATTCAGTATTGGATATAGGTTCTGCAATCTGATGCTTGTTTTCCGTCTGATGTCGTTAATGTGGCTGATCAAGTTTAGTCTTTTATCGAGGGTCACCCCTAGATAGCGTACTGTGGGGGACCATGGAATATCACTACCATACAGGTGAAGTGTTGGGTCCGGATGTGTTGGTCGACGAGCCCCGAGTCTCTTGGTGATTATGATGACTTGTGTCTTGGTTGGATTTATGTCTATTCGCCATCTCCTTGCCCACGCCTCAGTAACCTGCAAGACTTCCTGTAGGCGCCGGGTGGCCAGCACTCTACTGCGGCTAGATGCCAAGTACGCGGTGTAATCGGCGTAGGTTGCAGTAAGGACACCGTTAGAAGTCGGTACATCTGCAGTGTACAGGGAGTATAACACTGGTCCTAGCACGGAGCCCTGTGGGACACCTGCTTCAATGCTTCTGTTAGAGGAGTGTGCTTTATCCACCTTCACGCTAAAAGTCCTTCCATTTAGGTATGATTTCAGCAGCTTCACATATGGTTCCGGGATGCCATGCTCGAAGAGCTTAAGCAGCAGTCCTGAGTGCCAAACGGAGTCGAAGGCACGCGAGAAATCGAGAAGAACCATGGCACTGTAGTGCTTGAAGTTAAAGGCACGGGTCACTGCTTCAGTTACCCGCATCAACTGCTGGGTGGTGGAGTGACCACGTCGAAATCCCAGCTGGTGGTTTGGGATGACGTTGGTGTCTTCGATGAAGGCGGACAATCGTTTTAGGAACAGCCGTTCGAAAACTTTACTTATGGCAGGGAGTAAACTAATGGGCCTGTAGTTCTGTGGCAGTAGTGGTTACTTCTTCTGGGGTGATATCGCCTATTTGATGTTCGTCTGCAGCGTCGAGGAAAACTCTCAGGCGTCGCTGGACTGCTTCCAAGTGGATGGGATCCGCGTTGGCTTGTGATGGTCTTAAGTTTTTCTCAAAGACGTCAGCTAAAGCGTTGGCCTTTTCCTCTGGGGTGACGGCTAGGCCTCTTTCACCTTGCAGTGGAGGGATTCGCTGCCTTCGCCTGGTTAGTTTTCTTGTTTGCTGCCACAGAGTCCCGTCCTCCGGGCGGAGCAAGGATATTCTTGCCTCTCACTGCTAATTCCGGTGCAGTATCAGGGAAGCTTTGACCTCTCTTTGTAAACGATTTAGCAGTTTTCTAGTTTCTGGTCTTCTAGTTAGTTTCCACTCTTTAGCAATCCGGTTTTTATGCCGGATTTGCGCTAGTAAGTGAGGGGAAGTTGTAGAGTGGGTGCTGGTCTGGGTGCCCTGACTGGTGTAGAGGCTGCGGTTGCTTCTTTGACTGCAGTCTCAAAGGACTGTAGGGCGTCGTCGATGTTATAGATTTCAGTTAGGTCAGCTAGTTTATCCTGGAGAATCTCCTGGTAGCGCCTCCAGTTAGTTTTGTGGTAGTCAGGAGATGGGTCAATATGATTTTGCCAGGGTCCGACCTCAACCTCGGCCATGACCGGGCAATGATCAGAAGAGAGTCTGTTTATGGCTGAGGTGGCGACATACCCCTGGATGCCCTTTGTAATAAATACGTCGAGTACATCGGGTGTGTTGCCATTTCTCGAGTAGTGTGTGGGCTCCTCTGGTGCCCAAACGCACATATTGAGTCTGTTTGGCAGACGCCTCAATGCTAAACCCACCGTGTTGTTATGCCTACTGTTCCAGTCAGAATGTTTAGCATTGAGGTCACCGCCAATCAGGAGTTTGCCGCTGATGTCCGCTAGGGCCATGAAGTCTGCTTCTTCGAGGTATCTTCGAGGAGGCCGGTAGCACGAGATGACAGTTAGCTTTCCGCTGGCAGTAGCCAATTCGACCCCGACGGCTTCCATCTGCTGAAGAGGTGGAAGTAATACTTCGTGGTGTGGAATACTCTGTTTGATGTAAACCGCGACTCCGCCGCCTGCAGTGGGTCTGTCTCAGCGGTAACATCTGTAATTAGCTACCGCTGCTCGCAGCCCAGGTTTCAGAACGGTTTCTGATACCATACATACGTCAATGTCTTGGTCTCGGAGAAATTGCCTGAACTCTAGTAGTTGACTGAACATGCTGTTTGCGATCCAAACGCAGAATGACAGAGAATAGATTTGTGGCTGCCTATCCATTGTGGTTGCATTGAGTGCACTTAGGGACAGCGAGAGCGGTAGTAATTGCGCCGGTCATTTTCTCCAGCTGTTCAGAAAGGAGGTTTATCATCTTTAGGGCAGACTCCAGCATATTTGTAAGTCTGTCCAGTTTGTCTTGAGCATCACGGTCATTTTCGCCTGAGGTTCTTCTCTGTTGGGAGGCGGAGAGGTGACTGGGAGGTGGCTTGGCGGACGAGGTTAGCCGCTCTGAAGTCGTTGTGGCAGGCGGGTAATTGCACTCAGTAGAGGCAATATGTTCTTTGCCTGAGCTGTGGCCGTCCTCTCCCGTCGGTGGTTGTTGTCTATTTGTGTTGTTAGACCCAACTTTTCTCTTCCTTCTACTGCGCGACTGGGACTTCTTCCTCACCTCGCTACTGAGGGTTTGTTCCTGCCGTGTTGTATGAAGGTTGTCCTGATGTACTGAGGATAGAGCCTGTTCTTGCCTCTCTATACCGTCAGCTGATAGAGTATGGTTTGGGGGCTTTTCCTGTGTGGCTGAGATTCCTTTGAGGCGGTCTCTAGCTCGGAAGGGGTGGGCAAAGGATATCCCCAAAGAAGAAGAAGAAGCAGCTCACTGTATTCTTCACTGGAGCAAACAGTGCCCGCATTCGCGAGCAAGAGCTGTCTAACCTCAATGCACTCGAATGCGAAACGCTGTAGTCCGTGAGTGAGTCAGTGACGGGTCAGAGCTCAGAGCAACGTCATTGCGTGTTATTGTATCGAGCCTTGTATTGAGCCACGTACTTATGCAGCGCAAGATGACAGGCTCAGCCAATATGGACTCGTCCTGATGGGCTTCTCTTGATGGAGCGCGATCTTGGTGATGTCTGTTGCTTTCCTGCTGCTCGATCTCTTCGCGGTTTACGTCAACGAGGCCTCTTGCTCCAGCGCTTCCTCCACGTTGCTCATTGCCAACCCAGCTGCTGGTCACTTGTGTGAGCCAAGAAAACCTCGCAGATATCAAGAAATTCCTAGAAACTAGAAACTTGAGATACAGTATGGACTTCCAAGAGAACACATTGCATTCAGCAACGGGTATTCAACAAGAAGAAGCCGTTCCAAAAGACCCCACCAATATGAATGAGGGAACACTCCAGGGCGGCAGATCATCCTCACCCACAGCACCAGACAGGAGCGAGCCCAGAACAACCAAGTCTACCGCCCCGGTCAGCAGCCAAGTCAGGTCTCCAACAGCCAAGCCCGTCGCGACAGTCCACGAAATAAAGAGTCGTCACGTTCGGAGCTCCAAGCACAAGAGGAAGCCAATCATCCAACAATGCTTTCGATGCCAGGGGTTCCATCACCGAACAGTCGACTGCTGCAATCAAGTGCGGTGTGTCCGCTGCGGGGAAAGCCACAGCGTCCTGGTCTGCGCACTCCCGCTTGAAGACACGTTAATGGGCGCGAACTGCGGCGTGACCACGCCGCCTGCTATGGAGGCTGCCCCGTCAGAAGGAGACTATAGGGCGTCGCAAGCAGACAGCCCGGACCCAGCCGCACCCGAATAGCAAGAAGAGGTAATGACTTGCAAATAACTCCATGTTAGGGGACCTAGTGGTCGACAGCAATCACAATCAAGCTGGAGGCCACCAACACATTCGACGACCAGAGCATTGGGTCATCCGAAGCACCGATACTGCAACCATGACTTCAGAGAGATGCAACCACGAGACAACCAGCTGGGGAATATCGTCCAGCTACTATCGCAGTTGTTCGCGATGATGATCCCCACCTGACAGAAATAAGAATACTCAAGGGTTTCCCTAAATATGTATATAATGGTGAAAACCGGTTTTTTCCTAAAGTGTACCCTCCAAATGATCCCAAAAACAACTTATTTGAGACTGTAGATAAAGCTACATATAGTAGAGAGGCGTGTCCTGTCTAGCCGTGAACACAGCCACCTCGCCAACAAGATTCTCCCAGAAGGGGTCGATGCGTGGCTGGTTTTTCCGACCCCGCTAGCCAGTGACTTCGACTGGGAGAAATACGTCGAGCTGACGAAGAGAAGATTCAAGACCTTCTGCTTTGATCCGGTAGCGGGTCGTAATTTCCTGGTCTCAAGATCCAAGAACGACCAACAATGCCGTGGGTCCAGATCCCCCTATCATGGCTCACTACTCCGGGAACTGTTACAAATTACTGGACTACCTGCAGGGCAGCATGAAGCTGCCTCCTCTCTGCTGGCCAGTTCCTGATGGAGTAATCATACTGCTGTCTTGTCCTTCCGATCTTGAGGCAGCTATCGAGATTCTGCAAAGACTCTCCATATATCCCACTTCATCATACTATCTGGAGGAGAGGACACCATCAACACCTCTACACAGCAGACAGCGGTGGAACAAAGCGCCCCTACGCAGCAGATCGCAGCGAACCACAGCTGACTTAATGGCGAAGTGAAAACCGACGTCACTACGCAGACGACCGCAACAAAGTCTCCAACACGTAATGTCCTCCAATGGTTCAAGTGACAAAATTTCTGGCACTTGACCAGGGACTGCACTGAACCTGCTAGGTGCGTTCGCTGCGGAGGCAGTCATGGTGTTGCTGATTTCAAAACACCCCGAGGTGACCCCGTCTGCAGCAACTTTGGGTCCAAGCACTCTGCCTCTTATCGTGTCTGCAGCGCATGGAAGCAGCAACGAAACAGGAAGAGACCACAGCGGCGTCAAGGGCCTCACCTGCAGCGAGCAACAAGTCGACAAGAGAGCTGGATGTCAGCGAAACATCAACGTCGCAGTGCTTCGGAGCAGCAAGGAAGCAAGAACAGAATGCAGCGGACCAATGTGCTTCACACCCAGCCTGCTACAAGTTGGCAGGAGAGCGGGGCTTCGGGGTCACATCACCACCACAACACGACAGTCAACACCAGCCAACGTAGAAGAAGCAGGAAGACACCGGAAAACAACCAAGATAGCCAGATGACCTCCGGAGGAAATTGCAGGCTCAACTGGGATAGTCACGTCGCGGACCGTCGAGAGGACAGACTGGATGTCCTTATCAATCTACTCGTCCAACTTGTAAATCACCTATCATCGCAAGGAGGCATGCCTCCAAGCGCCAAACTGCCTTAGTTGCATTCAAGATGCCGTGAAGACGGTACGTCACCCAACTGAAGACATCGATTAGAAGCCATAATGAGAAGACACACCTAAACAAATGCTATACCCCCTCTTAATGATCTTGGAGTAAATATCGAAAGACAATAAACTCCACCATACCCTGCTCAAAGGAGCAGTTAATGGCTCTCTGCTGCTGCTATTCAATTTATAAATAACAATGTTTCCTATTTTTCACTTTTCAAAATTTTGTAAATTGGAGGCTATGGGTAGATTCGTTTCTTCAAGTGATTGGATATCAGGCCTCGTATCCATGAACAATTTGTTTGGAATATGATCTTTACTTACTTTGAAAGTAGTAATAAAAACCATCAAGTTTAATTTTCTCAGTTTTGTAGATCCTTGGTGAGGTAATAAAGTCTATCGTAGAACATACACAATATTCAAGAACAGTAGAGGTAACAACAGTCTGATGTCGGTCCCGAGGTGGGAGCCAGCAGATCTCACTAAACATCACTGCTCACCAACGAGGAGGAAGGGGGTTCAGATTTCCGAAAAAAATGTTCACGTAATTAATGGACGCCCCTAACTTTGACAAATGCTTTCGACTAAGTTAGCATACTGAATGTAAATAGAATGGAAATGGCAGACTATCCCTTTATCAGAGTCCAGGAGAATGATCCAATTTACACCCGTCTAACACAGGTTGTATTTCAAATCAACATTTCACCATATCGGTGACAAATATGATGTTGCTCAGTACGTATAACTCGTATTGAAAAGTTTCATCTAGTTTAGAAAAGTTGCATGATTGTATCTGTACTTTTGTTTAATTTTTTTTGCATGCGTGTATTTAATACTCCTAGTTAACATTAATGTCGCCGTGTTTCTTTAACAATTCGCCATCGTTAACCACTAAACGAATGTTCTGCCATAACAGTTTACTTTCTTTCCTAAAAATTATTGGTGAGTTAAGTATAGTATAATTGTTAGGAAACTATTATAAAAGATTCATCATTATCAGTAATGTACTGAAGTTTTAGTAGGATTTGTTTGATTATTTAAAAAAAACCTACCCTAACTCTTCACAGAGTCGATTTCCGAATATTCAATTTTTGTTTACCATGTAAGATTGGATATAATATCTACGATATCATTTCTTGCAAAATAACATGTATGATTAAATCAGATAGATGGATATTGCTGTGACAGTTAATAAGTTCAAGCGAGATATTCATGGTAAAATCAGGTAATGTATGAATTTTATTTGAAGGTTATTTCTACAAACTACTACAGTCAAGCGAAATGTTCTATAGGGGTCTATTGTGTTGATAAATAACTATGAAGAGTGTTACAGAGTAGATAGACTTCCTGGGGTAGCTCAGTGTGGCAGAACTAACAAGGCAACAACTTATTTCCCATCACCCTCCTGATTTTGTTTCGACAGTTCTTACAATTCTTAACCCAAAATCTTTGTCTCCAATGGACAATGTTATTCAGAAGAATATCTGCACTATTTTCTATCGCCATAGGAGTATACGGGCATATTTTGTGAGTGAAATGTCAGAAAAGGTTAACTACGACAGTGCTTTTATCACGTTGGCTAAATCAAACGCAGAATTAGTAGAATTTGCGCCGTTACACACGCCCAAAACAAAAATGAATTTTTCATCAAATTAAAAACCACTGAGACATGGACACATATCAGGTGAAGGGAAACTGAGTTTAGCTATCAGTCTGAGTGTGGTCAGCGAAAACTGACAAGTCGTAGATTAGTAACACGTTTCTACTTTTCGTTCATTCAGACGAAGTTTGTTATTACGCTTATTTTCAAGCCACAGCTCTCACAATCCTCCAGTACAGTGTTGTATCCTCCTTCTCGTGGAATTTACGGATTTAAAGAATTATCTATTCCACTGTTTTAATTCCCAGTTGGGTGTTGCAGACTTCCATATATATTAGCATGCACGGATTTGAACATTTTAACTTGAAAGTTGTAACTGCTTGAATCCTAATCTTCAGCGACGCCGGAGCTGTCATCGTAAGAAGTACTTAGGAGTTAAAGAACCAGAGACCACGGCAAAATCGAAGGCCTAGGAGAACAGGTTCCTATATCGTGGTGACACTGTCAGGATTAACACTTTTCGACGACTGGGGGATTATTGACCTTTCTTTAATGCTGCTGTCAACGTCGTAGGCAACAGTTGTGCTGATCGTCTTCAGGGTTTGCTCTTTACGGAAACTATCGTCTTGGTATGGTTATTGTACAATTAACAGCAGGAGTTATCTAATTTTTAATGTCTTAGAGAATCAGTTAAATTTTAAAAAAATGTATATACTTTGTTCATATTGAAAATACACTGACCAGCCAAAACATTATGACCACCTACTTACTGGCATATTGGTCCACCTTTCGAACTAAATACAGCAGCGATTCGGCGTAGCATGGATTCGAAAAATCCTTAGTAGGCTTACAGAGGTATCTGACACCAGAAATTCTACGCACAGGTCAAGAAATTCTCTTAAATGGCGGGCCAGCGGTTTGTCGGCGCAGCACCAGGCAACAAGCATCTCGTAAACAGAGAGGCTGTTTGGTTGTTCTTGTGCTACTGTAGTGAGCATCTATGAAAAGCGTTTGAAGGACGGCGAAACCACGAGTAGGCGACAATGTGGTGGACACCCACGTCACATCACAGAATGTGGAAGTCGGAGGCTTGCCCGCTCTGTAAAGCATGATAGGGGGTGATCTGTGGCAGATCAGACGGAAGAGTACACTTCTGGTGCATCCAGAAGCATTTCAGAGCACAAGAATCGCGATTCTGCCACAGATCACTCCCTATCCTGCTTTAATGGGCAGGCAAACCTCCTACCTCCACGTTCTGTGATCTGACGACACATTGTCGCCTACTCGTGGTTTCACCGTCCTTCAAAAGCTTTATATAGATATTCACTACACTAACACGCGAATGGCCGACCATACTCTCCGTTTCCGAGATGCTCGTTCCCAGGACGCGCTCACCAACAGTTGGCTCGTAATTTAAGGGAATTTCGTGACGTGCGTTGAAATCTGGTGTCACATACGTATGTAAGCCTACTAAGGACTTGTCGAATCCATGCTACGCCGAATCGCAGCTGTATATGCTAGTAACTAGGTGGTCATAAGTTTTTGGCTGGTCAGTGTAGATTTAAAAAATCTCAACTTCCTCCATGTCTTAATGTTTCATGTCTTCATGTTTCATTTGATGATATAATGATTTTCTATTTATGATTCGTGTGAACGACTCTTTAGATTTTTAATTCAGGGCGTTTGTGGAAAGCTAACAGAGATCAAACAGGTGTTGGGAAATAAATAAACAGCGTACAAATCCGTTTAATTGAAACAATGATTAATTCAACAATTTATAGCAAAGTCTATTGAGAAATATGTCTTTTATTCTGTTCTATACTTTAGGAATGGGCTGAAGTATAATATATCCAAACCATTGTATACACATTTTTAGATCATATTTGATTTGTGTTCCATTTCCTCGAAAGCTGAAACATACCAGTCGCATAGTAAATATTTCATATTTGATAAATGAATTCCCAGATGCAACAAGTAAAATGAGAGTAGTTATATCTTTGGTTTAGTTTTACGGTAACTGAGCACATGATGACTGGTATCAAATTCTGCAGACCTTATGATGTAGCTTAGTGTTCAGGAACTCCTTACAAAACTTCTGGTGTATCATTTCTAACTGATACACGGGACTTTCTAAAAGATAAAAAGGAAACAAACATGCATTACTTAATTATATTTGTTTACAAATAAACACTTCAAACACTAAACAAATTACAGCTGATTCTACAGGGCGTTCGCCGGGAAACGCAACCCACTGTTAGCGCTACAAGGAATAAACCGCTCCCGGCGAGCGAGCGGTCAGCTTCCGGCATTGTTCGACCGTCGGCCGCGGACTATTTCATAATAATTACGCTTCATAAACTTCATAAACTTGAGTGTGCTAAGCATTTAAATGTGACGTAATTCATTAGCTTACCTTATAAAAGATGCTGGAAGTGTTGACCCTCTTGTGTAATGCACATTTCACATCTTCTGAACATATTTCGAGACACACGCTGCCCTAACTGACTTAATGATTTTTTGGGTGACTGTTCTAGTCGAAAAGCGATATCGTCAATTTTCTCCTCTGTGAGAATACGGTTGACCGACAGTCTCTTCTTGTTAAAAAATGAACCCGTTTCTCTTACTTTTTTAACCAGACGCAGAATTGTTGATTTAGCTGGCAGTAAAGTGCCAGGAAATTCGCGACGAAATTTACTGCGACACTTTTTAAACGACTTCTTCTTCACATATGTATCGTAGAGAAATATTCTTTGTTGCAAACTGTAACGTACCATATTTATACTCACACTCAAACACGGTACAGATTAGTAAGAGTATGAAGCCCCAAACCAGCCAAACCACAAAGAAACGTTTATTCACAACACTGATTAATAAGAGACTGAAGTCACAAACTAGCTACAATGCAAAGAAACCGTTCTTAACAATGTAAGGGTCCCATTATCCTGTGTCACAGCACTGTTGGGGCAGCGGAGGTGTTAAACAGTGCGGTGATTCACGGTGCCGTGTGGCGGGAGTTGCTGGCCCGCTGACCGAGCAAGTTGCCGACTGCAACAGACTGGGAGGGTAGCGTTTTCCGGCGAACGCCCTGTATTTGTAAATAGCCATCAGTGAAGCAGGAACCCTTATCCGTGAAAGCCTCCGTTTTGATCTCGGTCTCATCCTCCGCTGTTCCACGTTCTCTTCTAACAACGGAACTGGACGGTTTGGTTCATACTTCCTGTACGAGGCAAGGGATGCAAAGTCCTACAGACAGATATTAGAAATATAGGAATGAAACATTATTTATTTCTTCAAATAAGAAGTATGGGTGAACCATTATAAAAGCAGGATGTAATATTGTAAAGGAAATACGTGAAAAAAGTGGCTCAAAAGCAAGAATCGTCAAAATGAAGGAGATGGAGGGACACTTGCCAGATGGCAAGCAAGGTTACTCACCAAACTAGGACATCCTTAGCGATGCCTAGACTTCAACGTGTTAACCAGTGATTATCTTCAAGGGGATGGGTTCAGAGAGCATTTTCTTTCTTACCTCCAACGGTGTCGACGCCCTACCCTTATATCCATTTCTCTAACGGGAACCGAGCGTGGTGGTGTAACGGATAGCGTTCTGGCCTCGCATTCGGGAGGACGGCGGTTCGAATCCCCGTCCGAGCATCCAGATTTGGGTTTTCCATGGTTTCCGAAATCACTCCAGGCAAATGCCGGGATGCTTCCTTAAAAACGCCATGGCCGAATTCCTTCCCATTCCTTTCCCCCATCCCTTCCCGTCTCTAAAGACCTCGCTGTTGAGAGACGTAAAGCTATAAAAAAAAAATCTAACGGGCTGACACTATGCCGTAGGATATACCCACCACTTATCCAGACAAAAGTGCTAAATTGATGAACCAACCAGGTAGACATTCTCCATCTCATCACTACTAAGTGCAATGAGTTATTGTTCAGAGCGACCAGCTACGTCAGATGTCGAGACTGATCGATAACAAGTTTTTTTTTTTTTTTTTTTTTTTTTTTTTTATAGCCTTTTTGCACTTACTTATTTACCGAAATTTACAACCGTGGAAGATAACTATTATAAAAGAGAGGAATAGTCAGAGAAAAACAGGAAATCACAAAAAATTAATGTTCTCTAAACCAGTACGCGATTTATTTGTTCTTAGAAAAGAATTGAAGCAAATAAAAAACTAAAAAATACGTGAAATTTCACGTAATCTTGGTAATCATCAGTCTACGCCAACAAGTTTCTCGAGGCACTGCTTAAGCTCACATCTTCACACGCTTGGAGATATGTTTGAGGATGAATTTAAAGTGTGTCGGGTATGGTTAAAGATTAATGGAGCAAAAACCGGAATGTAGAAAAGTTATGAAATACAAGAAATATTTTTTCATCATATTTTCTTAGAATAAATAATAAATCAGATGGATTTTTGTAAAAACGAATTCGTAATGTTTCAAACATCAACTAGTAGCGAAAAATAAAGCACGCGAGACCTATTCCCTTAGGTGTGGATCCAACCTAGGGTCACAAGTAACAATTCAAGTGCAAATAAAATCAAATTCGAATATTTATTTGAAATCTAGACTTCATTTTAACAATATAAGTGCAAATAAAGTGAATGCAGTTATTTATTTGAAGTTTCCTGGCTAGCCAAGCAGCGCTGTGGTGGCAGGAAGTGTAACTAACACTTCGGGCATAATGGACACTCGCCGAAGGTGCCGAGCCACTGAGGTGAGTAGTCTCCAGCACAACGCAGTGGATGCTACGTCCCTGCCGAGGTGTTAGCACGCTTGTAACTAGAGGACACGGAACCAATTAGCATGCACTCGATTATCCTATCAGGGTTTAGCGAATAGATAATAGAACTATTTAACAGTGTGGTATTACAAAATAAGACTGTAAAAGTTGAACAAAATAGAGGCTTTCTTCCAATAAGCTAATTATACTGTTCGAGATACATCATGTAATGTGTATTAGATTAATCCAATTAATATCTGCGATATAAATTTTTTATTGGCAGTATTAATTGCTAATAGGCCTTGGGGGGCATCCACAAATTACGTGAGGTGTTTTTCCGGATTTCTGGACCCCCCCTCCCCCCTGGTGAGATTTCGTGAGATCTGGCCGGACCCCCCCCCCCTCTGGTGGTGAGATCTGGTCCGTGAGAACCCCCCCTAGAAATCGCCCTCGAAACTTTTGTAGACCTTTTTTTTTTAGGTCACACCCTAACTTTTTTGACGAAATACCCTCCTAAAATCGACTTTGGCGCAAATTGTAGACCTTTTTTTAGGATCTACTGTCCCCAAATTTTTGGCAAAATCTCACGTGAGATTTCCGTAGACCCCCCCCTCCCCCCTGGTGAGATCTGGTGAGATTTCGCCGGACCCCCCCTCCCCTATTTCACCTCACGTAATTTATGGATACCCCCTTGCACCCTTTAAAATTCCGTTAGTTAATTTACGAGCGTATAACAGGAGAAGTACTGAAATGAAGTCTTCACGGGTGTACCGACGGATAGTGTTTTGAAAAAACGGTATTTCGACGACTAGCTCCGTCGTCTTCATCAGGTGTAGATACATCTGCACTGGTCGGCTGACCCGACGGTCAGAGCCCAATTCACAGAGTCCAAGGAGATGCCGAACGAAAAACCGAGTCCAATATGCTTTGCACAGAGAGATGGCAGCTGCTGAATAGAAGAAAACACCAGTACTGGCGTGTGTGCTTTTTTTTTTTGTTAATAATCTTTCATTCCCTCTGCTGAGGGCGGGCCGGTGTAGAACGTGAGTTCTTTTCAGCCAAAAGGTTTACATTTTATTTTGATTTTCTTTATTTGAAACATATTGATAAAACTAACTTAAAACTAAAAACTTAAATTCTTAATTTGGGGTTACAAGTTATTTACAAATTCTTATAATTAATCTACTTATTTTATATTTTGTTTAGTATTTTCTAATATTTACATCTCTGTTTTATCTAATATTTACATCTATTATTTGGCGTGTGTGGAACTGCGCGGCTTATTTATACCAGGCGAGTCGCTTCCGATTGGCCGCGGCGGAACCTCTGCTCTGTGGTGGCGCTAGTTGCCCTGCTGCTAGCGCCGTCTCTTCGGCCGGGCACGTGAAGGTGTCGGGCCGAGATATCACAATTCTCACATGGAGGAATATCTGAGCCGCTCGAACAGTGGTGAGCATTTGCCCAGGTAGAAGCAAGACGGATATCTAACAAAGGGCATCGACTATGCGCACAGGAGGCACAAACGGGAGGTGGTGACAGAGCAGCGTGGCAAATAACTGAATTCCTACACGGAGTTACCACAGAAACGTGTTGGCGACTTTACAGAAATAATTATTCACCAGGATGGGGGAATTTGGTGTGTGCAAGTGGAGCTTGCGTGGATAATGAGTAAGTACAAATGACAATGTTTAACAAACCGGATGTTGATACAATTTTGTTTTATGTACGAATCACGTCGCACGAAGCGGAAGAGGGCAGGGTAGGGGTATACGACAAGAGTTGGACGGGAATAAATACGAGGGTGAGTCAAATGAAAACCTTAAATTTGTTATAGAAAATCGAAATTTGGCGCCGTTATCCTGTAAGTTTGTAAGCGTGCTACAAGCAGCGTGCAGAATGGCCTGTAGGTGGCAGCATAGTGCAGATAATCAAATACCGTCGCATTATCAGTTTAAAGATGGCTGCCCCCCTTGAGACTTGCACCAGGGAAGAAAAGCGTTCTGTTATTAGGTTTTTGAGTAGTGAAGGTTTGAAACCTATTGAAATTTATCGAAGAATGAAGGTTCAGTACGGTGATGCATGTTTGTCACAGCAGCAAGACGAATGGAGTAGGAAGTTCGCAAGTGGTGTGACTTCAGTGGAAGATGCTCCTCGTCCTGGTCAGGCACAACGAGTTGTGACTCCACAGAACATTTCACCGGGGTACTCCAGTTTCACAAAGTGTCTGCAAGATGGGTGCCACGGCAGCTGACTCCTGAAATGAGAGAACGACGTGTTGATGCTTGTGAAGGACTTCTTCAGCGCTTTGAACGAGAAGGTGATGGCTTCCTTGCACGAATCGTTACTGGGGACGAAACCTGGGTTCATTTCCACCAACCGGAAACGAAGAGATCGAGCAAGGAATGGCGCCATTCCTCATCACCAAAACCAAAGAAGTTTCGAACAGAACCATCAGCAGGGAAGGTTATGCTGACTCTCTTTTGGGACGAAAAAGGAGTCATTTTGGAGCATTACATGCCTAGAGGGACCACTGCCACCAGTGCATCATTAACAGATCTCCTAAAATATCATCTTCGGCCTGCAATCAAATGAAAGCGACGTGGATTGCTGTCATCAGGTGTTCTTTTGCAACATGACAATGCAAGGCGCCACACTGCCCGTACAACAGTTGCAACAATCGCAGACCTGCATTTTGAGTGTCTTCCTCATCCACCATACTCGCCAGACCTTGCCCCAAGTGATTTCCATATGTCTGGACCACTCATAGAAGCAATGGGAGGAAAGAAGTTTCGTTCTGATGAAGAGGTACGCTACGCGGTGCATGATAGGTAGCGCAGACTACCAAAAGAATTTGTTCCCAAATGAATTTATGCACTTTGTAAGTGCTGGAGGACTTTCATTGTGCGTGGGGGAGATTATGTTGAAAAGTGATACAGCTTTGTACCACTTCTGCACAATAAATAATATTTTTTTAAAAAAAATATGGTTTTCATTTTACTCACCCTCGTATATGGCATTTGCCTGTGTGGTATTACGGCGTACAGGCCAACATCGAGCGAAATAGATTCATGACAAGGTGATGGTGTGAGAATTATGTTAGCGACATGTTCCAATCGCCGTTACAAATAGCGCAAGTGTTGTAACTATTTAATTGGGCTATTCGCAGTCCCATCCAATCTATTGGCTTTGCACAGTTGGGTTCATCAAGTGTTGGACAACTTAACGTCTAGTGTGCTGCATCATACGAATACTTGATAAAGTAACAACGCCCAAAAACTGTTTACTGCAACCTATAGTTTTATTTTATTTCATTGACCCGGGCTGACCATTTTGAGTAACTTCAAACAGATAAGAAAATTATTTGTGGTATTTAGTGTTGAAAAGATTTTAACTTCAGTGCATACAACATTTATACCACCACATTACACAAATGTTTCTATCATGCTTTAACTTACTTTTTGTTAAAAACTAATGATCATTTCATTTGTTGAGTTAATGATCGTGTCACTTGTTTGTTTCTCATTGATTTCATTTGACTTTTAAATAAATTCATTGTTTATTTTAATAAATCCAGTTAACGTGCAGAAATAATATTATTCAACCAACGCAAAGTCAATATTAAACACTAATAATCAATAGAATGGAATAATAAAATAATGAGCCCAAAAAGACGCAGGAACATTACTTTGTTACGTCAGAAGTTATAAATGTTTTGTTAACTGCACATTTTTTTTACAAGGTAAGCTTTAAAATATGTATGTAAAGATCGTTCACAAGCATTATCACTGTACCGATTTCTTTCTCAACTGTCTGACTTTGTGTCTTTAACAATCTACGAGGATAAACTGTATGTATGTATTAGACATACACAGAGAGAGAGAGTGAGGGGAAACTTCAGATTTAACTCAATTTTTTTAAATTCCTATCATGAACAAAAACATTTATTCTATTAAAAGTATTCTTGATCGTGAAATTGACACGAGAAAATGGAACAGTTAAGTAAAACTAACCACGAAATCACTATACCGAACTCTAATAAGGGACTGTAAGTGAAACCAGCGAGCTTATTACTTTGCTCACTGACCGCAGTTCCTAGTATTAAGAAAACCGTACAGTTTAGTTCGAAATGGTGTACTTACGATCTGTATTGTATCGTAAGTAAGTATCATAAATCAAGTGGAGAAATGACAGCATGCCTGTGAATTCTTGGCGTACCACCAATACGTTGTGATGCAGAGGTCCACATAACTGCCGTCAACCCTTTCAGCCAGTCACCAATAAACAGACAATGCCCCTTTGTAAGGCAGCCATTATTCTGCTTTATCGGTCGACACGCCCTGCCGGATACGCATCAAGTAGGCGCGCAAAGTGGCAGTCAGTGTTACCAACACCGCGCCGACAAAGCCAGCGGATTATTAGCTGACGCCATCACCGAACGTTGTCCGCTTTGTTATCTAAAACAGCATCCGACGCTGGTAGTTGCAGAGTACCACCATTTTAGAAATTTCATTTTAGTTTGCCTCAGGTCGCTGACCTGGAACCCTTATTGTTTATTTTATGTATCTTCGATGTACACACAAAAGTCTTTATATTGATCAGCTGAGAAGATCCTCTACATCAAGTGCAGTCTAAACAATAGAAGACACAAAAAATGTCCTTACGATTCGCCCTAGCCTGCCTAATAATCCATCGGTATAATATTTGATTGTACCCGTTGATAGAACAATCCTCTTCAATAAGATGTGCAATCTCGCTCAGAAAATAAAACCAAAAAAGTTCATCATCCAGAAGCATGCAGGATCGTCCGCGACAATACTTCACATCTCAGGAATGAGTCACTCGGTAGGTGAATATTTCTGTGCCTTAGCTTTTTTTTTATTGCAATAAATGGTCTTTGGCTTTCACCAAATTGAGCAACTACCAGAGATACATTTGTTTTCACAAAAATCCAAACACTTGTAATACAGTATTGAGTATTGATCATTGGCCATCATTATGATGTAGTTTAGCAATAAGAACATTTTAAGTACTTATTCTAGATTAAAAACCTTTTTTAAATTTAAACAAAGGTACAAATATAATTTAATACCAGAGACAACATAGTCATTTATATTATATTACTAGGTCCCCTTAGAAACATATTTGGAAGCAGTAACTTTCAGTCATTTAAAAGATATTTGGTGCAAACTACCACCTATATATTTATGCGCTGCCAAATTTTTTGATATCTATCGTGGCATGACCACTTATAGTACATTATTTCTCCATTATTACCAAATAATTCGCGAAAAACACTTATATATATAGTACTTATATTACATTATACATATATCATCAGGGTTGAGTAGGAAAATGACATTATTTAATATAATCCAAAGTATAATCATTTGTGTTAAATTATGCCTCTATCCTTAGAAATTGTTTTGTAGTACCAGCTATCAGGCATTTATAGGGTATGATCGTAATTACTATTATACATCCATTTTTATAGCAGGAGGGGAGGGAGAGGAGAGAACTTTATTTAGTATCCACCATCTTACTATTATTTAGAGAACATGTAGTAGTTTAGATAGGTCTACATTTTACCTTATTTCGTAACTCCATATTATATTTTTCTGTTGCATTTAGCAACATATTTATGCCTTAGCTTTAATCAGCACTAAGTCAAGAAGGTATACCAAATTATGCGTACGATATCGGACACCATCAAGTCTACTCTGAGCTATTGGCTACCAGTTTGTAGCAATATTTAACCATCATTTATCCGTCACAAATAGGCTCTTTTACATATCTTCGAAAAACTAATCCTAATGGGAAACTTCCATTCATCAGGAAAGATTCAACTCTCTCCCGTTAAAATTCAGTCCTTATCCTGTATTCTCTGGCAAATATATCACCGAAAACTGATGTAATGGTAGAATTCAATTTCAAACTGCTACTTCATATTATGAGATGGATTAGAATTCTTTTCTTTTGGTTTATAACTCTTCACGTCTTATTATATTTGTAATAATTTTTTTGTTAAGATATTCTTTTTTACGTTGTTATTAATTTATCCAGCAATGCACCATATAAAATTAGGAAATAGTCAAGCGTTAAACATAGATTATTTCTCGCAGACGAAATAATTACACTAAACTATCTAAATAAGTCGAATTAACTATCTTTATTTTGAATGTAGAAGTAAGATAAATACAGACGAACCGTTTTGATAATGACAACCAATAACTTAAACTGGAAGGAGATGCGCTATAGCGCAAAAACTTTCCCTTAACCTGGGAATTAAGTTTTCCCAGTAAGGAATGTCACTGCTGCTGCTGTATCTTTATTTTAATTTACAGTTTCTAAAAATTTTAATATCACGTTTTGTTAACGAGTTACGTAAATTGATTTCAAGGATTGTCTTCAAGGTCAATAGAGGCGGGAAAGGACTGTAAGAATTTTGGCCATACCCTTTTAAAGGAACCATTCCAGTATTTGCATTGTATTACCTGGGAAACCAAGGAAATCCGGATGGCCGGTCGTGGATTTGAACCCACTTCCTTCCGAGTGCGAGGCCAGAGCGTTACCCTTCACCCAACACGCACGGTGAAAAGTACAGGAATTTGTAGTCACTTACTGCTTGGTCGCGTTCGTAAAGTAACTCATCCGTTCTAATAAAGTTCTTTTTCAAATAATTTTGTTCAGAAAGAGGATATGATGTTCCTATCATAAAATTCTATGAATAATTTATTGGTTCCAACTTTGCATATACAACCCCTTAATATGGAACGTGCAGGGAAGTATATGCCTGAAGCAAGGTGTTTTTCATATCGTAAAACTGCAACATTTCTTTATGATGTTGAACGTGACTTCATGTGCGCAGTTTGTGATTATTCCCCCTTGCGATGGACGTTATTTTTCTTAGGTCTACACGTCTGAAAGCATCACAGGATCTGAATAATTACTTCAGCCTGACAAACTCATTGGAAATTCCTACATGGCGAGTCGAATGTGCCTGCCACGTACAGGTTTTGTAGTGTGGTGTCTGCATACGGAAATATCAACGGATGGCTGGTGCGAGGATTACTCCTTCATATTCACGAGAATCTCAAGCGTGGGGCAGCTTCACTTAAATGGTTAGCTCATCAGTAATGCAAATTCTACGAATCCTAGAATGGTAGTCGACATTCAATTCAGTGTTTTATATTGTCAGGGCTTTACCCTGTTTGCAAACTGAAATTTCTCTTAGATACTTTAGCTTCTGTGGTACCAATTCTTCACTAGAAATGTGTCTCTTTCTTTTCTGTTTGAGTCTTAAGATTAATAAAAGAGAAAATTTTTCGTTATTTTAATA
>CM061920.1:299848750-299919239 GCA_031002005.1 Vandiemenella viatica | reverse complement strand
CTTTCTCGGTGCAGGTTACTTTCATTTGCTCTAGCTATTTCATCTAGTTCTCTTTGACGTTGCAGACGATGTTGTCGGTCTATTTCACTCTCATTTAGCCAAATATTATTTCTGAAAGCAATATTTAACTCAGCTAAAACATAATATTTTTAAATGCTGATATGGAGGATTCCACGTTAACCGTGGTACCGAAAATTTAAATGGATATATAACAGTTGTAACGTTAAGAAAGCTGATATTATAATCATTATGTGTAATTATTTTCGCGATTTTATGTGTAAACTTTGCCTTGGATTATATAGCTAGGTATAAGCTTTGTTAAGGATGTATCTGTGGATTTAATGAAAAATATTCTTTCCATGATACTTAACTAAAAAAAGTTTATTTTTAAATGTGGATACCGAGGATTGCAACATAACCGCGGTGCCATAAATTTATCTAAATATAGCAGTAATCTACGACTTAGTCCTCTTGGAAGTGTGCTGAAATATAAAAATTCGTTACGAATAATCACAGCATCTCAATTTTTCTGATTTATTTATTTTTTGTTGTTTTTATTTTTTGTTGTTTGGATATTGGTTTTATTTTATGTTGATTTTTTTTTTTTTGCTGTCGTCAGTCTTTAGACTGGTTTGATGCAATCCTCCATCCCTTCCTATCCTGTGCTAACCTCTTCATTTCTACATACCCGTTACAACCCACGTCCTCAAATATCTGCTTCATATATTCTAATCTCTGTCTACCTCTACAGTTCTTACCTTCAACAGTTCCCTCCACTAACAAATTAACCAATCCAGCATGTCTCAAAATATGACCTACCAGCCTGTCTCTTCTCAATTATTCCTGCTTTAAAATAGAAATTTACGTGAATTGGAGCTACTCTTGATTTCAAATCGTCGTATCATTACTGTCATTATTTCAGTCAGATATAATTAATCCAAAAATGTCGAGATGTGATCATGGTACAGTTTATGTAGTAACGTGCATGTAACTGAAACAATTATTTCTGAGTGGCAACATTATCGCAAGTTGTGAATCGCTTGAAATGCAACCTGACAGCTGATATGATGCTTTGTTATAGGCCTAAGAGACGATGCCTGCAGCTTTATAATCTACGCGGTGTAGCATTAGGATATGAAACATTTTTAATTTAAGTTTCTTTCAATATAGCCGTATTTTCTATGTAATTATTTCAGTCGCATGTAAGTACCTGGCGAAACAAACGCCTGGACCAGATGACAATTGACTCGTTTTGTTTAGCATCAGGCATAACGGGTTTAGTTTTAAAATTTACGCGGTGTAGAATAGAATTTTAGGATGCCTAGTTATATTTGAAATAAAAATTCGTTACCAATAATCACAGCATCTCAATTTTTTCTGATTTATTTATTTTTTGCTGTTTGGATATTGGTTTTTATTTTATGTTGATACACCATCAATTATTCCTGCTTTAAAATAGAAATTTACGTGAATTGGAGTTAATCTTGGTTTCAAATCGTCGTATCATTATTGTCATTATTTCAGTCAGATATAATTAATTCAAAAATGTCAAAATGGATCACGGTACAGTATATGTACTAATGTGCATGTAACTCAAGCAATTATTTCTGAGTGGCAAAATTATCGCAAGTTGTAAATCGATTGAAATGCAACCTGGACAGTGATGACAGCTGATATGCTTTGTTATAGGCCAAAGGGACGATCTTTTAGCTTTATAATTTACGCGGTGTAGCATTAGGATCTGAAATTTTTTTATTTGAGTTTCTTTCAATATATCCGTATTTTCTATGTAATTATTTGAGTCGCATGTACCTGAATTTTCGGATGCCTAGTTATATTTGCACGTTATAGCCACGAGACATATTAATCGAATAAAGTACTTCCAAATATGTGCAATTCCGCACAAGTCATTATGAAAGAAGTATGTTTTATTACTTGCTGATATTTATAATAGCTGTTTTTCAGACATCGCTCTTCGAGAAAAAACTGAATTTCGTATTAAGTATTGGCTTATTGTGGCTGTATTGTACAGAATTCACGTAGCAATTTTGTTCCAGAGACAAACTGTATAACAGTCTACCAGAGACAATACGTCTTCAATATTGTAATACAACTTTTTCGTAATTCAACAGACCTGTTACGATTCAAGTAAATGCTGATTATACTTGATTCACGTATTCTTTTTATTTTGAAGTACTGCGGTCCAGAAAAATGAATCGCAGAAGTAAAAAAAAAAAAAAAATTTGTCAGGTCTCTTTATGAAAGGAGTGACCGTCTGAATGTGTATAATTATCTGTGGTCTACAGTTTCACATTTCTGAAGTTTTTTACTGACTTGCTTCTTCCCATGGTACATATTAGTCGTTAGCTACTTCTGCAGATGTTGATCAGCAACATTAGCTTTAAAAATTGGAAACACCATGCAAATTGATGCGGTAGTTTTTGCGTTATTAGAGATCAAGCCTCACTACAAACGCAGCTTGCTTACAGATTTATAATAGTATAGATTATGAGGGAAAATTTTTTCCTCTGTAACAGAGGACTCTATGCAACCTCTATTTATTGTTTTATGATTTTTATTTTTTTATAATTGATGTAATTTATTTTTCTCCTATTATACTCTAAAACTTTGCTTTGTCGTAGGTAAAACAGGTCTCTGAAATTTTATCACACGTGGTACAAAATTACAAGGCTGTGGCGGTCACACAGCCACACGGACATGACAATACTAAAAGGATTTCGTTTATGTCTTTTGAGTTATGGAACCCTAAACATAAGTTTCGTTTTTCTATATTCAAGCGTTGCTGTGTCTGTATTTCCGTACTAATTATACTGTAAAACTACTTTGACGGTGTGTAACAATTGCAGGAAATGCCAAAGGGACTGTATTTTCTCAACATGGCATTATGCAGCTTAATGGAACTACATGGTGCTGATCGAGGTCACACTGTGAATGCACGGGGCGCCTTTAGAAGCCACAGATAGCACTGACAGGCGACAGACTCCGGTTCATGTATGTGTGAAACGTGTAAGAAGCTTAAAACAACTCACAAAAATCATTTAAACATCTGTATGAGTTCGTCGAATAAAAGGAGCTTTGAGTATTTGACAAAATTGAAAATGGAGGGGACGATGCCTCGGACAACCACAGAGATTTTTTTTTTTTTACAATTTGTTGCATGGCTAACGAATGGAGAGATAAGCTCAGTTTGTGAGGCTACGTCATTGGATAATCGAGATTGGAGGAAATCTCGTAAGTGTAGGCTGACGCCAGTTGCTGGGAGAGAGAGAATTTGGAGGGATTTCTG
Organism: Vandiemenella viatica; assembly: GCA_031002005.1. Taxonomy (NCBI): domain Eukaryota; kingdom Metazoa; phylum Arthropoda; class Insecta; order Orthoptera; family Morabidae; genus Vandiemenella; species Vandiemenella viatica. The sequence continues at coordinate 299,915,932 of CM061920.1, read as the reverse complement.
GTTAAGCGCTAGTGGTGAAGATTTCTAGCAGACTGCACCAAACGCAGTTGCCGCTTTCTGTCGAGGGAAGGACTCAGCCATAATTCTTGCAGAGAAACATTTGTGTAGAAAGTCGGCCGGTAGCCAAACTCCAGAATACAGTGTTCCAGCCGTGTTTGAGCGACGGATGGTCACCAGTCACACTGATGATCTAGGTCTCTTATGACTTCTAGTAATGTCAGCACCGCCTTCAATCAAACGTCCACAACATCATCACTGACTCGTAAAATGTACTTTGTAAAACCAATATTAGAGTCTCATGGTCCATACTCCCTTAATCTTTGCAACTTAATCAAGTTACATTTTAATTTAAATGACAATAAATCGTTTATTTTGTCCTTTGTATAAGCAGTGAGCTTTCAATAGATTTATTAATTCAGCTATGAAATATATATTCATGTTTAACAATTCATTTGTCCTCACTAAATATCAAACTAATGAATTATAAATATATGTCATGTATCTAATCAATAAATAAAGGACTATCTAATTAACCCGATAAGAAAACTAGATCATTACAAGGGTCACAATCTTGCATCATTTTGCTATTTCTCCCTTCGATCGTTGTTGAGACTTAACAGTAGGCTGCCCCAGGCTGAAGCGAAAAAATTACGTTTATAGATGAAATGTTCTCGGGAACAAGCCGAGTGAGAACGTTTGTAAAGCTATACAAACCCGAGAAAACCTCCACTCTTAAATAAAATTACGTTTGTTCACAAAACCAGTTTATTAATATTAAACCGGTTGCTAAAAACTATGTATCCAAAATTCTTGTTAACTCCAAATTTACCTTCACATTAATTATTTTACGAAACGCCTTCTTTGTCTTCGTTTCAACTGTAATACTGTTACAAATAATTTGTTTAGTTGTTAATGTTGCAAAATAATAAGTCTTTATTTTTCACTAAGTTGTAATTATAAATATATAAAGTTTATAAGAAAGTTTACTTCCAGTTTCTCTTGAATACCTGTAACAACTGTTGCCAGGATACTTAGGTTTTGAAGCGATGCCTCAGAATTCATATAGCAAGATTCAGCAAATCATCTGAAGTATTTCTGTTACAATAAGGTAATATTACTTCTCAGAGAAAAACTCATTTTCTTCTCTCACGATATAAACGAAGCAAAATAGAAGCGACAGAAATGTTTTCCTTTCTGTGCAATGAAAGACCGGCTTCTATTCCGTGAAGTCTACAAAAAAAATAAGAACAAACATCGACCTGCCGGAAGCCATAGAAATACTAAGATCACAAAAATATCCGTGAGCTGCGTCGCCTTGTTCTGTTGCTTGCGACTCAAATGGACTTCAGAAAATTCAAAGTATTCTTTCCACGCAAAACAGTCATATGTAGATCATTTTTTTCTAAAAATATTTGTATTGCATTTTGTTTACTAGATGTAAGTTTGTTTTATAAAATCCCAGACAGAATGATTATTATTATTAAGAGATTACGTTGGATCACAAATTTTGCAAGTTTTATTCGCTGTTGTAGATTCCGATTTTAGGCAAGAGCCTAAGACTCATTAAAATATTTTTTTTACCGATCTAGGCCACAATCTATTGTAAAGTGATAAATAATAGTATTTTCTTCCTTCATCCCATTATTTCTCTTGAGCTCCTGAATTTGTAAGAACTCTTATAGGGTATAATCTAGATCTAATTCTTTTCGACTAAAATTACATATAATGTGCGATGGCTTAGAACCGAATCTGGTAGGTGAGCAGTATTATTCATTTCGTGTAAGAAACATACATATTTACACCAAAATATCGGACTGTATCAAACCTTCACCACTTCTAGTGGTTAAGCAGTTAACACTTCATACTGGCAATGAGAAGGACGTGAAATGGATCACTTGTCGACCATCCAAATTCCAGTTTTCCGAAATCACTTTAGGTGTATCGTTGGATCCGTCAAAAGACCATGACTGAATTTCTTTCAGTTCCTTGACCCAATACGCTCCCAACTGTGATGATTCCTTACATTCTTGCCAATTCACAATCGGAAATATTTTTAGAGAAATCGCAATGGATTATTTTGTCACAAAATCACAACTTCTCACTTAACATATAAAATTCTACTAATCAGTAATGAAGTATTTCTTGTGTTGATTGTTATTGGTAGTTATCACAATTTTTTCGTTGTATCGCGTTGTACCGGTTTTATTACGTAGTCACACTGGGATTCAACGAGAATCGTACGGAATGATTTGGAAAGTTTTCATTTATACAGCACTTTCTGTGGTAATGCGCCCGTAACACCATCGCTGTCTCATAATGAACCATTCGTTTGAATATCTCAGTGTCTTTGATATACGAGGGGTTTTCCACAAATAACTGCAGCCATTTTATAACTTCCAAACATATGGCAGTATTGGAAATCATTTATAGACGAAACGTGCTTCTCAATGTCAGCCGCAGAACCGCCAAAAAGAATAGATGGCATTATTTGGATGGATAAATCTTAAAAATTTCAGCATCTACCTCGCTAAATCCCACCACTGACGAATGAATTGATTTTTCGCTTATAAAATTTATGGAATACCGAATTTCCATTTCGGTTAATGGATTTTAAATGCCAATTTGAAATTTTAAAGAGGTGGAGTTAAATGGTAAATAAAATATTACTGATAGCGGATAGAAGAAATAATCATTGCCAGGTTAACGTTAGCAACATTGATCTTCGAGCGAATTTCGATCGAGTTTATAGGTTTTATATTTCACTTATTCAATAAAATTGACTTCATTTTAAATACAATGCGATATTGTTTACGACGTTCGTTACTATGTTTGTTAAACCAACTCATAAGACCATATTTGGTAAAAAATTCTACGCGGTTTTGTCTAGGACGGCCTTAACTTTTGTAGATATTTATCTATATATATAAAGATGAATGTATGTATGTATGTTTTTTTGTTTGTTAGTTTGTTTGTTCTTCATGCAAATCCTATCTCGATGAAACTTTGCACACTTATCCTTTGAAACAAGGAGAAAAATACTGTCTACATTTGGTTGAAAAATTATCTGTATAAATAATACATGTTGTCTCATAATTTCGAAATACTACTGAATGGCGATAGACAAATGCGTTGGATATGGACGTCTGTATACTGCTTTTTCCGTGTATCGGTCAGACAGCTCAGTGGTTAAAGCGCTTGCTTACAAATGTTTGGCTCGTGGTCTCCGGTTCAAATCTCCGTGGAGGCTAAGGTTTTTAAAAATTGTTTTTGATTGTAAGAGTCACGCCTGTGCCGTAGGTTATTCGGATTGAATGTTAAACTGTAGATATCACAAAGTTAGGGGTGCAATGCGAGACAAATCGTAGGTAGTCTTGCAATGCTGTAGGTGTACACTTTTTTACGTTATAATGATTTCTCAGGGGTTGTTCGCAGTCAGAGAGAGAGAGAGAGAGTGTGTGTGTGTGTGTGCGTGTGTGTGTGTGTGTGTGTGTGTGTGTGTGTGTGAACCGCAGTAATAATACTATAATTACGGAAGTAAGTCTCTGTCTTTTTGTTACGTTTTGACGACCAAATGGCTATATCGATGTTGATGGAATTTTCCAAGAAAATCTGTATGAAGGGCACAGGACATTTTCTCCGGTATGTTTAATAGTTGTAGTCACGAAATTTTGAGACCTTACTGATTCTCTTCAAGAGACTGGGTCGACGGTAGAGTGACATAGTGATAGCTTTCCTGTCATATTATGCCGACTCGGTGTTGTTTGGGTCCAATCCTTCGTTACCAACAACTTTCTATTTCAATTCTGACAACAAATTCTTAATCCACGCGTACGAAGTCACGGGTACGAGCTAGCTACTTCATAAAGATGGTCAAAAGATCTGCAAAATGTCTTCTAAAGTTTCATATGGTTCTTGGCTCATAATCTGTTTCGTTTTATGAAAAAAGTAAATAAAAACTTGGAAGTAAATTAGGTTTTGTATACATGCTTACAGATGCCAGTTTTAAAGTAAATCGAGAAACTGTGCAGTATACAGCCAAGCGTTGGGTTGTTTGCTGATAACGTAATGTTATATAATATTATTATAACTGGAGATGACTGAACAACTAAGGGGTAACTGAACAGGATATTTAGTTGGTTTGGTTAATGACGAGAAATGACAGGAACAGTCAGCTTTTATACACACAGATAATACTAACGGAAAGGGATTGCTTGTTAAAGAGGTGATGTGTAAATATCATTTGATACTATGCTCAATCGGGCAGACCGAGTGTCGTGGTGTAACGGCTAGCATTCTGGCCTCGCATTCGGGAGGACAGTGGTTCGAATCCCCGTCCGAGCATCCAGTTTTGGGTTTTCCATGGTTTCCCAAATCACTCCAGGCAAATGCCGGGATGCTTCCTTCAAAAGGCCATTGCCGAATTCCTTTCCATTCCTTGCCCCCATCCTTTCCCGTCTCTAAAGACCTCGCTGTTGAGAGACGTAAAGCAGTTAAAAAAAAATCAATTGGGCAGGAAAAAATGGGCAGTTGGTACGGAGAGATTTTAGAAACTCTTCATTTATTGTAGAGGGTGATAAGAGGATGCGCCAGGGTTACAGAATCTTTGCAAGAACATTTCTTGAATATGATGGTGTAGTTTCGGTCCCACATTATAGATATAATAACGGGATATGAAGATTTTCAGAAGAGGGCACCTAGATTTGTGTGTGGAAATCGCAGCAGAACACAAAAATTAACTAATATGGATGAAATTTTCTCGGGAAACTAGCCGAGTGAGAATGTTGGTATAGCATGCCGATTGGGCGCGAATATACTGTGCCGCCATTATCAAGTTGTCAATCGGCTGGTTCCGGAGAAAATTTCATCTGTATACAATGCGCAGACCGATCGTGGTGTGTGAACACCTCACGTTCTGGCCTCGCATTCGGGAGGACGCGAGTTCGAATTCCCATCCGGGCATCCAGATTTGGGTTTTTCATAGTTTCCCCAAAACACTCCAGGCGAATGCCGGGATGCTTTCTTCAAAAGGCCATGTCCGAATTCCTTCCCGTTCCTTGTCCCCAACCCCATTCCGCCTCTTATGACTTCGACGTCAAGGAGGCGTAAAGCCATAAGTAAAAAAAAAAAAAACAATGCCGAGAAAGCCTCCACTCCTATTGACAGATACGGTAATGTATCTGGGTTAGAATTTATTGTAAGACAGTACGTGGAAAGAGGAGAGTGCCACGAGAGTATAAGCCACATGCCGGTTATGAGGCCTGAATGGATACTTGTTGGAGAATTAGGAGCAGAGCGTGAAAGGGAAGAGATGACAATGACTAGAACCTGGTACTTTAGGTGTAAGAGAGTGGGCAAATTTTCTTTTGCAGGTAAGGCAGTCTGAAATTGGAACAAATTACCAAGGGATGTGTTGAATAATTTATCAGAAACCCTGAAAGAATTTCAAATTAAAATAGGAGGGTGATAATATTAGACTTTAAGAAGTAAAGTTAAAGAAACATATCATGAAATGGAAAAGCAGGTGTGCAGGGATTACGATCGGTGTTTATGTTCGATAGCAGTTAAGGAGCAGAGTTATATGTTATTAAAATACACATTAATGTTAAGATTATATGGAGAGTTATGCAGAAACTGTTTCATCTAATGAACCTTCAAATTAATGCATTGTGCTAAGTTCAGTAATAATGCTTTCAAAATATAAACAATAATTTCCTTTTAATTGTCATTATTTCTGGTAGTTACTTTTGTATGTATGAACTAGGATGAAACCTTGATGTGTTTATGTTTTTATTTTGCGGACGGAATCAAAGCGAAAAACTTCTGAGAGGCAACAATTCGAGCATTAAAACCGAGGCCCTAACGGTTTTCAATATTTCCTGGAATATTGGGCTCTTACAAATATTTATTAAGTTTAGTGATTCTAATGTACCTTTTCCATCTGCATTTGTAGTTTATTCAAAGTGCTCATGGAATTTACATACGTTTGAAGTGCGCAGTTCCATTTGCGTATCAACAAAACAAACTCATACCTAATTCAGCATTCGGTGGTGCTGTTGCGTACGCCAAACAGAAATGTGGCGAGTAAAAAACGCCAAGAACTGAGGTTGCTAGTAGTGCAAAGTATTTACGCTTAACTTATTAGTTTTGTTTACTACTTTTACAGTTAAAGCATTAAAGTTAACATTTTAAATAATTTAATTACTTATTGTTTGTTGTTTCTAGAGAACTTTCAAGGGAGTAATCATGATCGCATTTTTTTTAAATTTTAAGACTCATTAGATTCAGGGATCTTACAGTTATTTTTATGACGTATATTTAAGATTCCATGTAATTGGGCCCAAAGGGTACCCTTTTTCGTTTGTAAATATAACTATACAATGTTAGCAAACGAATGAACTATTGAGTCCATTGAATCGCATACTATGTTATCTGGTTCAATATTATACTTTATCATAACACTTTGCCCATGAGAATAGTTTACTTACAGAATTTTCAAGGAATTTGTCCTTTTCTTTTGTATAAAAATAAGTTGCATTTTTTAAACAAATCTTCGACCTCGTCTCAGAAACTAAATGCCGTTTTCAAGTTCTTTTGTCGTGAAATCAATGGGATCTGTTGAAATATCTAATTTTTTTTTCGCTGGAATTTGATACATAGTGAAGTAATGTTTTAATGCTAATATCTTATTCGGTATAGCGCACTGAATATTGGGTTCAAATCAATAAGATTTTTAATGATAAACGCTAGTAAAGATTAAATGTTAGTTCTATCAAACTATTAACTAGACATTATAGTGGCGAAAGGATCATACCGATGGTACCAACTCTTTGCCTATGTTAATATCATGGAAGGGGATTCATACGCTTATATACGTAACATTTGAATTCCTCGAGGCCATATCACATCACTCATCAACTATTTTTTCTTCAAATACGACTACTGGCAAAGTTCTAATTACATGTTTTACTTTATTTATTTTTTGACCGCTGAGTAATTGTGGGTATTGGTGTCAGGGATTGAAATAAATTACCAATAAAAGTAATGAATAATCTACCAAAAACGCTGAATGAATTTAAAATTTTTGATTGTTTTGTTGCAATCCACCTAGTCTTTGTGTCATGAAATAATATTTTCCTCCCAATCTACCAATCACAACCTATCTGCCTAGTATTTGACTTTTTCTAGACCTTCTCCTTAGCCTGCACCTTACATTAAAAAATTAACCCATCCTGCAAGCCTGAAAATAAAACCATGCATTCGGTCTTCTTTAAGACACTGTTGAAAATTTATTTATACACACATCATTTGAAAAAGAAGTTCATTTTATACTTTATCCGCAATCTTAATTTTCAACATCTCTCTTCAAGTATCACATTTCTAATGCATCAATTTTGCTTCTTTTTGGTATCGCCTGAAATGAAAGCTTCGCTCTATGCTACATAAACACACATCCAGAAAATTATGTCTGAGCCCTGGATTAATATTCGAAACTGAAAGGTTTCTCTTTTTGAAGTAAGCTCTTTTTACTATTTGTACTCAGCTTTTCATACTGTTCTCGCTACAATCTTCAGCTGTTTCTTTACTTCCTTATACTGTTACGTTTGATCCTATTTGTATATTTAATTTAATGCTATTGTCATCATTTCTGCTATATTTCATGACGGCTGTTTTGCTTTAGGTTCTAGTTTACATTATTCCAAATTCTTTTCCTCATGTTTTTGTCACACCTGTCAGTAATATTTTCAATATCATCACTCATGTCAGCTAAAAATACACTGTCATCAGCAGTGGCGGATCCGGGGGGATAGGGGGCTTAAGCCCCTCCCAAAACTATTTTGGTCCATCCATCGGTAATTTTTTAGATTTTGAAACCTTTTTCTTTCTTAGCTCAACTGATTTTTTAAGGGCGGCATGACTATAAAGCCTACCCTTACCCGACTCAAGCCCCCCAAAACTAAATCCGCTAAAGGCCTGCCCCCACCAAAACGAAATCCACTCAAGCCTCCCCCAAACCAAAATCTTGGATCCGCCACTGGTCATCATCAACTGATTGTTTCTCCATGGCATTCAAATTTTTCTTTTACGTTTTTTTAATTGCTTCCTTTACGTACAGCTTGGATAGTAATGATGGTTGCCAATTACCTTGCCTCCCACAATTTTTTGACTGGTTCTTGTATTTAATGATTGGTGGCTTCTGGCGTATCTAATTTTCTACGTACGAAATTAAATTAATAATTTCCACTTGCCTAAGCAGAATGGTTCTATAGCTTCCTACGTAGTATTTCGAACGAATACTTAATGTCAAGCATTCTTCACGGGTATTCTGTCGGATAATTTCTTCTTTCCACAACGTTTCGCAAGCAACCTCCGCTGTCTTCATCAGCTGAGATGTTATATCGAAGCTGCCACTGCGACGACATAGTACCGACTGTGAATGCATCGAAATCCTTGCTCCTATAAGTAGCCCGCTGCCATAGAGGATTTCACAGTCGGTTTTGTGTTGTCGCAGTGGCAGCTTCTATATGACATCTCACCTGACGAGGGCAGCGGAGGTTGCTGCCGAAACGTTGTGGAAAGAAGAAATTATCCAGAAGAATACCCCTGAAAAATTCTTGTCAGTCATACGCCGGGAAAAACTTAACTCTCACATCGAATACTTAATGCGTCTGGCGGTAGAGCGGTAAAGTTTGGGTCTAACTTCAGGGATTTCTATAATTACCCGAAATCAGTCCAGGTGAATGTAGGGATCGTCCTTTGTAGTAGCCGCGACAGAGTTTTTCGCCATTCCATATCAACCATCCTCAACTAGCTCCAATGATCGAGACATCGACGATTCATAAAGCACAAAAGCACGTTTGTGTTAAATACAAGAAGCGACACGTGCAGAGGTTATTGTAATAATTAAATTCGTCCTAAAATCACTTCAGTAAATTAGTAATATCCCAGTTGTTAGATCAAAACTGTTAAAAACTGTTACCCCCGGAGAAATTTGCAAGGTATATGTCCGTCACGCTATGTACAAACCAGTTACTAGACATTTAAAACGCATTTTATGGCAAGAAAGCTGTTAATAATTAATTATTGGGATCCTCAGTAGTTTCTTGGGGAGTACTGAAAACGGAGAAACCTCTGGAAGGCAGTGAATTAAAGCTCCAGTTAGTGCCGCGGTGAACTTTACAGACTAGGAATACGTTTATCACTGCGGCCGCCGCTGATTTAAAGCTGTTCGAAGAGAATTTAGTGGCGGTCTGTGTGTAGCAAACGGAGCTCCCGATTACTGCTCTGGATCTCCTCTGTTAGCACAGTCGTAAATTTCGGAGTGGCAGTGGGGTCTGCTCGGAGGGCTTATGAGAACCACCACTGGAGCCGGACCATGTCGGCTAATGCGCCAACTTTATAACGCTGTCATTGTTATTAGAGGAATCATAAATGGACAGGATGGAGGTAATTATGTAAGTTCACTCCATCTTAACTGTGATTGCTGTGGAAAACAATCAACTAACTGAATCTTTAATATTAACTGGGTGTATTCCTTTAAGTATAAATCTTCATTTCAGTAAAATCTTGTAGGTGAAAGTAGATGAGACTTATTTAGGCGCGTTACGTGACCTTTTGGACGTGGGTAAATATGAATTCGCGACTTCCCGTCACCGACATGCTATAACGTGTTGCGCATATGATATGCGTACTAGACAGTTTTTGCATTAGTAAAATCTTATTACTTCGCGTGAGAAACATGCTGTAATAGCGGTATATCTGTAGATTATTACGCTTGAACAGCAGGGGAAGTATAGACGATACTTGTATGTAATAAATAAAAATAAATGTTTGTTTTGCTTTTTGCCAATGTTATTTATACAAACACATAGTTTTTATCCAATTTTGATGGAACTTTACTTTAAAATAAATAAAAAACTTATTACTTTTGATTTAGGAACATCTAAACTATCTCCTCCTTTCCCTCCTCACTTTAACTTTGTTCGTACAAACCCACAGTTACTAACCGAATTTGATAGTACTTAGCACACGTATACTTCAAAACTAGGCAGTCTGGTAGCTCAGCGGTTAAGGCGCTTACTTCCGAGGGTTTCCCTCTCCGGTCGTGGGTTCAAATCCCGTGGTGAGCAGGAGTTTTTGGGAGTTGTATTTGATTATATGAGCTAAGCCGGGACGTTCCGTGATTCTGAATCCACGTTAAACTCTAGGGATCTTTAGAAAGGAATTACCTTCGTTTTTTATTTTTATTTTTTATTTTTGCTCTACGCCTCGTCGACAGCTAAGGTCATTAGAGGCGGGATGGGACTGGGGACAAGGAACGGGAAGGAATTCGGATATGGCCTTTCTGAGGGAAGCTTCCCGGCATTTGCCTGGAGTGATTTGGGGAAATCATGGAAAACCTAAATCTGGATGCCCGGACGGGGACTCGAACCATCGTCCTCCCGATTGCGAGGCCAGAACGTTAACCGTTCACCCACCCTCCACGCTCGGTTTGGCCCTCCTGCCTGTGATAAAATAGCATGGTGCATTTCCTTCGGGAAGATTCGATCCACATTCGGACTGTGGACTATGTTAGATTTTTAGTTATTGAAGCAAAAACTTCTTCAGGCGCATTGGGCGATATTTGGATGGATAAAATCTTATGAGTTTGCGTCACCGTCTTGCTAATGTTATCACTATACCTGTAGCAGTCAGGTGGCTCAGTGGTTAAGGAGTCAGTCTGAGGAACGAAAGGCACCCGTTTCGAATCCCTGTCTTTTCAAAGACCCTTAATCCGGCATTCACCTCTTACACAGCTTCCTGTGTAATGTGAAATATGCCAGCACTCATCCGTGATTCGGATTCAAAGTTAAACTGTAGGTCCTCCGTACCTGGTAGCACTACCGATTTACCCTGTCACCATTTCAGTATGACCACACGGAATTATTATTATTTAGTATTACATGTAGCAGTAAGTAAGACGTGTTGCGCGTATGATATTCATAGTTTTAGCTTTTAACTTCTGTCGACAGTCCACTTTTATTTTTTTATTTTAAATAGGAATTTATGACCTGTTTTGTAAAATTTTTCCAGGCGAACGCTGGGATATTTCCTACAAAAGATCATGTTGACCAAATTCCTTCCAGATCCTTCTTCCTTACTCTCCTACCTCTATTGACCTCGACGTCATGATAGAAGAAAAAAAATGTATTGTATAGAAGAGGTGACATTCCCCAAAGAGGGGAATCCTTTATCCAGTACTAGATTTTTATGATAAACCCGTCCGCAAATAGTGTGTTTCCTCGTACATGAAGCTCTTCACATACAGATAGTTCTTCACCTGTTGCTGACAAACTGGTGAGAAGGTTGTTATTAATAACACTCATTCACTGTAGTTCCACTGACATGGCAACTACCAAACAGTTGGCCAATGCTGCAAGTTTGTGTAACGATGGCCAATTCGAGAACTTGTACACAAAATAGAACTTGAATCCTAATCTATCTATTATAAGATAATTACCGTGAAACCGCGATAAAATATACAGTCAAAGTTTGAACTGATTTTTATTCACTTGGTTTCCTCTAACTGCACAAAGTACTAATTAGAAAGTTGTTCGGAGATCGCTAGCAGAGAGATTAGTCAGCAGAACCAAAGTTAACAGTTCCCTGCTTAACATAAACACTGTCCGTAAGCAGTGTTGCTGCAAATTATCTTGGCTGTCAGTGGACGAATTTACATGACAACGATATAGAAAATGTTTCCAGGTTAGAAATCTTCTTCGTCTCTGCTGTATTTTAAGATAAGATGTAAAAGATTCGTGGGAGATTGGCTAGAATGTAGGAAATCACTCATTCCGGATGCAGGTTAATTTTTTCTTACTAGCATTGCGGGCGATACTTGCTTAACTTAATTTATTAGTTACGACATTCCAGAAAGATCGACATACCACACAAGTGAACACCTGTCAACATCTTAAGGTGTTTATTACTAAACAGGAGCTGTTGCTCGAGTAAAATCCCGTCTCTAAAGACCTCGCTGTTAAGAGACGTTAAGCAGTTAAAGAAAAAAAAAATCGAGTAAATTTTGACAAACACTTTTTGTGTCTGGACAGCTAGAAACTCAACTGGTTTCACAGAGTAAATAAGCCGCACTGATTGCTTGCACAGTCCGTAAACACCAGACGCAAAAGTTTCAAATACCTCTGTTTAACTTTCACTCAGCATAACCAGAAATATTCACCTTTGCGTGAAATTCCTATAACTGTGCCGTATACATGATTTGTAGGATCAATCTTTCCAACGTTTTACATTACTGTATCACTCAATATCACCCCATTGCTCAGATTTTGAGGTAATTTTTCCAGTATTCTTCAGTAAATCACATATTGTTTTCATTTTCTTACTTTAATATACAACTAAAAACCATTTAAAATTCCAGATGCTTCAGATTACGCAGAGGAATTCATCTTATTTTGGTGCATAACTTGAAATTCGATTTTTTTAAATTTCTGTAAAAGAAGTTATCTCCTAAGTCCTTTGATGATGACTATTTTTAAATTATTTATAGAAATGCCAAATGTTTATGTATAACTAAAATTTTATCAATAACGGATTCCGAAGGCGCCACACTACATTTTTTGTCCTATATATTGACTGCATGATTATGCGGTACGTGTTTTTTATTCAGACTAAAAATGTTTCCACTTTCTCACAATTTTCTTCCCCATATATTGTCCTCGGGGTGTCATTACCTCGTTCGTTAACTTTGCTTCACTAAATCAACGGCTGTCATCTCACTGTTCCGAGGCCATCTAACAGGTTTAAAGGTGCACTGTCATAACCTTATATACAATAACAGGATATCATCAAATATCTGTGAAACTCGACGGAATTACTTGTCAGCGTTTTACCTGATGAGGCAAACAAAGTTTCACTCCAAAACTTTTGGGATCTTCAGATTGTCAGAAGCATTTCTGTAATGACATTAGCATTCTTTCCTTACAGGATTGTCCCACTCTCGTATTCACCATCTTGTCTTCAGTCTCCATCTGTCCCCCCCTTTCCCCCTTTTTCTCCCCCCTTCCCCCCCTTTTCTCCCCCCTTCCCCCCTCCTCCACGCCCAATACTGGATAGACTGTAATATTTGAACTTGCTTTGAAATTCTTTTAGCTGTTGTACCTAGAAGTTTTTATTTTCACCTTATTTTGTTCTGAGGTGTTTTCTTGGTGAAAGGATCAACACGTAATTACCTAATTACATAATTCTGTTTCCTCGTTCGGTGTACTGTACTACAACATTCCGCTAATTTCTGACTTTATTTACAATATTTTTTTTAGAATTTCATTTTCGTCTCTTTCCTGACATATTCTCTGAGGATTCTTGCGATTGTGTTACATATTATGTGATAGTTGTTAATTTTACTCATTATATCTCATTCCTAACTGGGGCTACATCCAAGATATTGGAAATCAGAGACTTGTGCCAATGTTTCTTTATCGACCGATCATAATTTTAGAATTTATGCAGTCTACATAGATACTGAACAGTGTCGAAGAAATGCTGTAGCCTGGTCTGAATTCTTAAATTACATATATCTTTTATGAAAATTTCTTTCTAGTATGTATGGCAATGGCAATTTGGTATTTTTCATAAGCATTGAATTATTTTCAGTGAATAACCCTCGTTTATATATAACGTCCCCTCTCTACATAGCGAAATGTGAAAGATGTCCTTTGTATGTTTTGCGAGTACTGCTTCAGTCTCGGTTCTTCTGCTACTGTGTTTAGGTACAACGGGATGCAGAACTCACAGGCGCTTGTACTGACGGCTGCTGCGCATGCGCAGATGGCGTCCTGCGGTCCCGAAACAGACCGCCGTCGTTTGGCCAACGCACAGTAGGCGTCTCGGCGTCCTCCAAACAAGACGCCTTCCAGACGTACCACAACCAGCCACTCACGACACGTCTTGTTCCGACGCCGTACCAAACACTGCAGATAGCTGCCCTCGTAACTTCACCGACTTCAGTGAGTCTCGTAGATTCAAGTCCATTTGCTCCCGTACCCAGTTCCTACGCTTCTTGTAGTTAAATGTGTTCTTACTAAACAGAAAGCAATGCTAGTTATATTGCATCATAAATTTTTATTTGAAGTCTTTTTTTTTGTGTTCGTGTTGGACTGCACAAATAGCAGAGCAAAACTATTGTTCGGAAAAAGGAATTGAATCAATCTCACTGGCGACACCACCCTTCATTTCATGGGACATTCTGAAAACATCAGTAAATGGCCACTTACGTAGTTGCTACCAACACGTGTTTTGACGCTAAAGCGGAGATGCAGTTGCTGAAGTGACATCTCGTATATAGAAGTTAAAGTCGTTTGCTTGTAAACAAAAATATAGCACGGAAAATGTAGCCAAAAGTATTGTTTGACACTAAGATTCTTAACACACAAATAGACTATCCAAACAAAGCTCTGATCACCTCAAAACACAATATTCAGTGTTTTATGTAATGTTTTATTGAAAACTCTTATGGTGTGGCAATGATGTCCAACATTTTCCCTGCATCTTAAATTTTTTTATGAGAATGCAATCTACCTCTAAAAAGTATCAATTTTTTTTTTTTTTTAAATTAAAAGTTTGGTATAGTAAGTACCTTCGTGTTTTGAACGTATTTTATATATATCACGCGACAGAAGTATCTTTCATGAAACTTATGTTGTTATGACCAATAAAAATACAGTGGAGCTTAAAAGCACAATTAACTGAAATGCTACATTTACATTTCTTATACGTTAAATGAACTTTAATACTAAATGATCATGAAACTGCAAACTCTAAAGGCTCAATTGACTGCAGAGCTTATAAACTTTGATTTACCTAATGAAAAAGTCACCTAAATTTACTTCTAACTCAGGCAACTAAACGATAGCTTTTTATAAATGCTGTTCCCCTAACTGAGTGATAGTTCAGTACTATGTTTTAAAGTAGAGAGCTCCATGAAGGAACCTAACAGGTTTGGGCATCGTGTTAGGGCGCCACAATACCAGACTTAGAGGAGAAAGAATGAGTGAGAGTTCAATTCACGCCGCTATTATTTCGGCATTTGCTGTTTTCATGTGATTTTGGAGCAAATACCCATCTCTATTTTCCTCTTCGAGTCTGGTGCATTGCTAAACCCGTCCACAGCTACAAGTTCTTGTACTCCCTTTTCATATTACCACTAGCATTTACCCGCTACTCCGCACGTGCGGTTCTTGGCGTGTATAGAAATACTCTTTTTTGGTTTGATAACATATATTAACTTGTAGATGCAAAAAATATAACTTTCATTTAAATATTTTCCTTTCGTTTAGTTTACCTTAGATTCGATATTCATACTATAGTTCGAAAGTTTTTTATGATATAATTATATTTTCACCTAGTATAATATATTAAAAATATTAAGTCGAAGCTACGTGAAACATTATCGCTAACGGTCCAATGAGGACATATCGAGAATCAGTTGACTTTTTTGACAAAAATTTGGAACACACTTTCCTGGGTATAGAAGGTGCATATTAAGGCAAAAGAAATGTACCTTTCACACAAGGCATCGCGAACGTTATCGTCTCCCGTAGCGTTGGCAGTACAATCGACGGTCATTTCTAAAATATCTCTGTCGTCAACGATAGCATTTGCTACAAGGAATCTGAAATCGCTGGCAAAGTTTCGTAACACGATATGTGTACATTCTTATGCCGTGGGTAGTAACATGTACTGTATTTCTTGCTTAATAACTTCTAAGCATATACCCAAATATCGAACCATCTTACTTCATCGTAGTGGTTAGGTTGAAATGCGGCCTGGACCAGAAAAAAACATGTTGCCAAAGCTACACGGAAATATAGGCTGGACATGCACAACGTCTGTTTTGTTTCCGGGAGCACACGTCATCACTGACATGATACTCATCAAAGCAGTTTATTAGTTGCTAACAATAATGCAAGAACATTCTGGTCCAGGCTGCATTTCGACCTAACCGCAATCTGTACTTATAATTTCGCTTCAAAATTAAACGATGCAGATAAACACATGAAATGCATCGGTAAATAAATTTTTGGTAATAACAACACTGTTTATTTCAAGATTCAAAGTACCCGTAGCATATATTATAACAATTAATTTTATAATACAACTTCAGTTTGTACTGCACGAGGACTAAACCACGCGCAATAATATATTGACTTTATCACAATGTAAATTTTATTCTTTTTTTCTTTCTAACGATTGTGGTTAGGTTGATATGCTGCCTAGAACAGCAATGAACTATACATATAAATGATTTTTGACTCGATAACTTTCAGTAAGCTATCTATATATCAAAAAAATATTATTAAGTACTTTTCAATTGCTATTCACTAACAAATTTCAGCGACCCGGTATCTTCAAACCCTTTACTGTTGATACTAAGCACAAAATTACAAACCGTAAATATTACACTTCTGTTACTCTTATTGAAGAATTAAAATATTATGTAGTGGTTTGAGTAACGAATTCTGTATAATTATATTAATCAAAATTGATAAAACCGGGAAATTATAACCAAAGACAAATATATACAACCCAGAGATATTCATCTTTGGTCAGATGCATCATTTTTTCAGTAAATTAAACACCGGTAATTACCGGTATTACGTCTGATACAGGTATTTGGTTTATGTACTGTATTCAAGAAAACTGAAAAACTAAATATTCTAAATCAAAATATTAAACAGAATTAAGTTGTGTGATATTTTTTTCAGTTTTTAGTGCCAGGAGTGAACATCTCAATTACGGCGTGATCCGTTTCTCATAATTTTGTTTCAAGAAATGTATTTAATTAATCCCTCCATACCACGGTACATATATGTCATTAGCTATTTTCGCAGTTTTTAATTGTGACTGTTTTCTCAAAAAAATTGAAAACACCACCCAAATTGCTGCGGTAATTCTTGAGCAGTTCCCGTTTAAATAATGAGAGACACGCAGCTTGCTAATACATTCATAATTGTTTAGATTCCTTTCTCCTTACTGTGTTCTTACTACCATTATCTAGCTCTTTGATGCAATAATTTAAATTCCATATTTTTATCATTTCTTATTCTAACCATTAAATTGCTCATGTACTACTTTCTCACTATAAGCTATTCAAATCGTAACTAAAAATAGAATTAGTTCCATAGATAGATAGATATGTTCACTTTGATCCCATGGGAGAATAATCTCGGGGATGTGGAACAGTACATACACTTATTAGTAATGTCAATATTAGTATATAATTGAAAATATTTTTATTCATTGACAATTGACAACAAGTTAGTTACAACCCATTAGTATAACCAATCTCTCCTGTAATCTATAAATACAATCCCGAGTTAAATAATACTTACTATGTGGAACAGTGATGGTAATGCACCCATATGTTTCCTTTATGTCCCTCAGTGTCTCATCCAATATTATTATAAGCAGTAGTGCTAGTAACACACTTTCTTGTCTTATTCTTCTTCTTCTATGAATGACTTGCCGTATCCCGGCGTAAGATGTTCCCATGGCGGATGTTTTACATGGGAATGTCTGGGAATGGTTTCTTGTTGCCTTCCGCACTGCGACAGTATTCGTAAGCGTTGTAGTAAGCGTGTATGATTGGGACAGTGTTTGTTTGGTGTTGTTTATGTTGCGGATGAAAGATTAAAGAAGGGAGGGGGTGAGACGAGGTGTTGGTTCCGAAAGAAACCGAGGGGTGGGGGGAGCCAGACTCAACGTCCCGACATGAGAGACGAATTTCGTATGACCAGGACTTAAGCCCACAATTTGGTGATCAGGAATTGTGTACTATCACGTCTCCTAACCTGCTGGCCAAGTCCTGATGGTGAAAATTTCTTCCAACACCAGGATTCGCAACAGCTAACCAGTGTCAGCGCCAGACATCTTCACGGTGCCGCAGCCAAATGAACCAACCGTACAGGCTTCCTTGTCTTAGCCTAGTTTAATTTTTTAATTGTTTCTTCCTCCTCCTCAGAGTTGAACATTGCAGTAACAGTTCTGATGCATTCCGTAAAATCTTCATGGCCCTTTTATTACATTTTAATTCACTTGAACTCGTATTTTGAAATGGAACAATGTATATAGACTATATAATAGTGCATATATTGAATCAGTTTTTATCTCTATTTGCATATCTCTGATTTTACAACACATCTGTTTTGCTGTCTGAGTCTATTTGCTCTGTAAAGTGAAAGATAAAAATGTCTGAATTCGAAAGTGAAGTAAGTTTGATTTAAAGTTATTAGGTGATATAATCATCATACTCAGTTTCCTATGTAATGGTAATCGTAGAAAATTTTATTCCTATTAGCACTTATAAGAAAGATTAAAGGAATGTTTGATAGAAAAAATTCAAAACTGGTGACACATATCATGCCGGTAATAAAAAATTCAAAACAACGGCTTTCAACATAAAAAAAATCCGAGACTTTGTATTTTTGACCTGAAAACCGTCTTTACGTTTTCATAGCGGAGTAAGGAATGAAAATTTGTAAAACAAAATGTTTTTCTTTTTCAGTATTTGCTACCTTATACGGGAAGGCTGCAGAATTTACTAGACAGTGTATACAAGTGTTTTTTAAATTTTTTCTCGTACTTTGTTTTAGTTTATTGATTCTGAAACCACTTCCTTAATTCATTCAGAGTATCATTTTGCTTCGCCGTTGAGAGTCCTCAGTTTGGTTCTTTCAACGGTATTTGATATATTCAACATGTCTCCATTGGTGGCTGGGCATCCTAGGCCGCCACAGCAGCAGCAATGCTGTGAGATGACGGGTGCTGAGTCCAGCATAAACCTCAACTGGAAAACAGAAGTTAATAGACTCCGCAAAATACGTCGTCTGCATAAGGGCTTGCATTTGCGCCATCGAGGCTGCCTTTAACTGCACAAAGCACACCATGACCACAAGCTGGCACTCGATTTCAGGCACAAGGGTGTGGGAAGATTCTCTTGTTTAGGTAAAAGTGTCAGGGATTGGAATGAGTTAATAAGAGAAATGATGAATAATTTACTGAAAAAGTTTAAAGAATTTAAAGATAAAATTTGTAGGGGGCGAATGTAGGTGGTTGCAGGATAGGGGGAAGATGGGGGTGTAGAGAAATTGCCACCGGAGCCTGTGCTCCATTGCAATTAAATTAAATTAAAGCGCACCATCCATCCTTCATTGTACTTTCCACATAAAATCACCAAGATCTACGTCAGGACACAGGAAGAAGTAAGGTTCAATTTAGTTTACAGAGGAAATGACTGTAATTGAAGAAAAAACTAAGCATTATTTCATACTGCTTAGTTTTGAGTCTTAGAGAGCGGACTTAGGCAAAATATGAAATACGCTACGGCCAACAATTTAAGACTAATTCAAAATCAATAAAAGTAATTTTTGAAAAATTGTGGCACTTTAAAATTGAAAATGTCAAAGAGTGGGAGTAAACACACCTAAAAAAGCGGAAATGTGTTGGCTCTTCCGACTGGGCAAGAAATGCGAGTGAGAAAAAGCCATGCGGAGCCACGAAGTTTGGCAGGCGTCACTGAGCGGCGAGACCCAGCGGTGCGGGGGAGGGAGTTACAGCAGCGGAATTGCCAACGAAGAAAGAACGCAGTGATACCACAGTCAATCAGATTCGTCTTATTACTTCTGTAAACCTGCTCGGTGACGTTATATGAGTTAAGTATGGAGTAGTAGTTTCGCTTGAGTACCTAGCAGTATTTTTTTGTGTTCACAAATACAAGCTTATTTTATCTTATATATGTAAAACACTAAGCGGAAGAAAATCTGTACATTGAAGACATTTTTGAAAAAATGAGTTTTTGGCTCTGTTAATGACACACACAAAAAAATCTAGTTTTTTTTCCTTCTGGCTTCACGCCTCGTCGACGTCTAGGTCATTAGAGGCGAGATGGGACTGGGGACAAGGAACGGGAAGGAATTCGGCCATGGCCTTTTGAAAGGAAGCATTCCTGCATTACTATTACTATTACTCCGCGATTAACTAAAAGTGTGTGGCGGAGGATGCATTGCACCTATCCGGGGAGGGAATGGTTTGGAATGGATACACGGGATATGGCAGGAGGCGCCTGCATTCTCCTGGAGTGATTTGGGGAAACCATGGAAAACCCAAATCTGGATGCCCGGACGGGGATTCGAACACGCGTCCTCCCAGAACGGCAACCGCTCACTCTTCACGTTCGGTGAATTTTTAAAATTTGTGTTTCTCTGTCTTTATGTCTGTTTGTTTAAATGGATGGGATTCGATTAGAAACAACTGGTCGAATTCTGGTGAAGCTCTGGTAGTAAAATCGGATACGTTCCATTTTGATGAGACCATTGAGGAATTTAAGTAAAAGAGTCGATGAATTAGTATCAATTTTTCGTTGAATGCGATTTTGATGGAATTTCGAATAATGTGCAGACTGTGATTGTGGAGGTAATTTAGGAAACTAGGGTATATTTCATTTTGATATGTAGTGGAAAACCCGAGAAATTCAGTATAATATTTTCCAGAAATCAGAGTATATTTTTTATTGAACGCGATTCACTCAAGAAATGCAGGTCGGATTTAGTTTATTGTAACATTCAAATGCTTATGGTGATCTCAGTGTACATACAGCATTGCATTATTTGTACGATTTGCTGCAATTTTTTTTTTTTAATCTTTCATTCCCCCAGTTTTTCGCTGGCCATATGGTAACTGTGGCATGATCGACCGGGTTAGTTTACGGTAGCTGCGATAAGACGTGCATGCGAGAAAAATCTGGTGAAACCTTCGAAGATATCACAAATTTACTTTTTTATCGATTTAATTCCTATTAACAGTCTACGTACACGAAGTTGTGGTAACAGGTAGTATACAATGTTTTTACTTCCTCTGAAACACGTGCTGCAGCAGTTAAGTACTGAGTAGCAGTTTCACTCATTACCTGGTAATTGCTTATCTTCTGTACCTAAAAAAAAGTTAAATTATAAACTACATTCGTTGTTTCAGTGGCTATTTGGTTAAAGAAAGACATATTAACGTTAGGGCCTGTGGTAGCAGGAAATCCAGATTTTTATGCAGTCACTTAATGTTCCAAACAAACCTACTTGTAAACGTTATTATAAAACATCAAAAATGTTTTGCGAAAATAACCAAAAACTAGATGAGCCGTGTGGAAATTTCGCGAGTACAGTGAATAGTAAGGTTGGGAGTTTTTAATAGGATGAACGAAGAACCATCTCATTTGTTTCAATTGTTTATTTGTTTAGTGTAGTAGGTATAGTTCGTAACAAAAGTCGACGCCAATGAAGCAGTTTAATAATATCTCTGTGATATGTGCTACTGCTATTTAGCAGCTGGGCTGTGAAGTGTGAGATACGCGCGACTTTCACAGTTATTTCTTTTGCCCCTTAAGAGTCAAATTACAAAAAATTTCAATCTTAAGAAATGATGTGACCAAAGCAGAGACCTTAATCTTTAATATTATACTTCATTTATCTATTGCGGTTACATATCAAAGGATCTAAATGGCTCATGATAAACAAATACGTTACGGAAATATCGATAATTTTGCCCTTAAGGGTATAATTCCAAAAAATTTCTTTCCTAAAATATGATTCGATCAAACTGGAGACCTTAATCTCTGAAATGGTACCTCATTTCTCGATTTCAGTTACATATCAAGGAAGATAAATATCTCGTGAAAAAAAATACGTTATGGAAATAATGATAATTTTGCCCTTTCAAGGTTGAATTACGAAGAGTTCCTTTCTTAAAGTATAGTGTGACCACGGCGGAGACCTTAATCTTTACAGCGATACCTCATTTATCTATATCGGTTAGATATCAAAGGAGATATAAAAACGCGTTTCAGAAATATTAATACTTTTGCCCTTTTAGGGTCAAATTCCGAAAAATTCCTGTCTTAATATGTGATGTCACTAAAGCGGAGATCTTAATATTTAAAATGATACTTCATTTATCTTTGTTAATATGTGATGATCTTAATATTTAAAATGATACTTCATTTATCGATATCAGTTAGAAATGCATGGAGATAAATAGTTCGTGATAAAAAAAAAATAATAATAATAATAAAAAAATACCAACTCATTTTAGATATATTGACATTTTTGACAATTAAGGTTTGAATTCTGAAAAATTCCTTTCTTAAAATATCATGTGATCAAAGTGGAGACCTTAAGCTTTAAAATGATACCTCATTCATACATTTCGGTTATTTATCAAGGGAGATAATAGCTCGTGACAAGAAGAAAAAAAAAACTTATAGAAATAATATATACGATTTTTAATTTTTGTTAAGAGAATTGTTTGGACAGAAATAAAATACTGTTTCATTTTCCTCTCTTTATTGTTATACATTGAAAATATGGAACCATTTTACAAGCAAAACAAGCTTTTAGTAGGCAGAGTTATTCTACTTTAGTTACTCTAATTGTTTCTCCAAAATGTTCAGTTTGTTGCTGCTAGGTAAATTTGTGGAAACTTTTTCCATGTTTGGGTTTGAAGAAAATGTTTGCTTCCTTCTTATAGTTTTAATGTTCTATGAGTACATTACTTAAGGAATATACCGAGCGTGGTGGTGTAACGGATAGCGTTCTGGCCTCGCATTCGGGAGGACGGCGGTTCGAATCCCCGTCCGGGCATCCAGATTTGGGTTTTCCATGGTTTCCCCAAATCACTCCAGGCGAATGCCGGGATGCTTCCTTCAAAAGGCCATGGCCGAATTCCTTCCCATTCCTTGCCCCCATCCTTTCCCGTCTCTAAAGACCACGTTGTTAAAAAGGGACGTTAAACTGTTACAAAAAAAAAAAAAAAAAAAAAAAAAAAAAAAAAAAAAAAAAAAAAAAAAACAACTTAAGGAATAACACCTTGAATGTAGCATTGTGTTCACAGAGTCGAATTTGAGACCAAGCGTGGTTGATGAGTGGTAACACTCTGACCTCGCATTCGGGAGGACGCAGGTTCGAATTCTCGTCCGGCCACCCAAATTTGAATTTTACATGATTTTCACAAATTACTCTTTGAGAATGACTAGATGGTTACTTCAAAAGTCCACAAGCGAATTCCTTCCCGTTCCTTGCATTCTGTCGTCCTCTGGCTCTGATATCATCAACCTCGACGATTCTTTAAACCATAATAATTATAAAATCTTTGGCGTCTGGCCTAAATTAGACAGAAAGGTATGTGGTTTACAGGCGTCTAATTCTTCACTGCGTTTCGCTAACGGGATGCATTCCGCTATCCATCATTTTAAATTATATAATCATGTTACATGACATGTCACATGAAAGAATGGAGAATTACTTCAATAGATAATTTTAATCGTAGTAGGCGTCAATATGCTATAGAAATACAATACTGAAGAGCCAAAGAAACTGGTACACCTGCCTAATATCGTATAGGGCGCCCGCGAGCACGCAGAAGTGTCGCAACACGACGTGGCATGGACTCCACTAATGTCTGAAGTAGTGCTGGAGGGAATTGACACCATGCATCCTGCAGGGCTGTCCATAAATCCGCAAGAGTACGAGCAGGTGGAGATTTCATCTGGACGGCACGTTGCAAGGCATCCCAGATATGCTCAATAATATTCATATCTGGGGAGTTTGGTGGCCAGCAGAGGTGTTCAAACTCAGAAGACTGTTCCTGGAACCACTCTGTGGCAATTCTGGACATGTGAGGTGTCACATTGTCCTGCTTAAATTGCCCAAGTCCGTCGGAATGCACAATGGACATGAATGGATGCAGGTGATCAGCAAGGAGGCGTATGTACGTGTCAGCTGTCAGAGTCGTATCTAGCCGTTTCAGGGGTCCCATGTCACTCCAACTGCCCACGCCTCACACCATTACAGAGCCTCCACCAGCTTGAACAGTCCCCTGTTGACGTGCAGAGTCCATGAATTCATGAGGTTGTCTCCATATCCGCACACGTCCATCCGCTCGATGCAATTGGAAACGAGACTCGTCAGACCAGGCAACATGTTTTCAATCTTCAACAGTCCAATGTCGGTGTTGACGGGCCCAGGTGAGGCGTAAAGCTTTATATCGTGCACTCAGAAAGGGTACACGAGTGGGCCTTCGACTCCGAAAGCCCATATCGATGATGTTTCGTTGAATGGTTCGCATGCTGACACTTGCTGATGGCCCAGCATTGAAATCTGCAGCAATATGTGGAAGGGTTGCACTTCTGTCCCGTTGAACGATTCTCTTCTGTCGTCGTTGGTCCCGTTCTTGCAGGATCTTTTTCCGGCCGCAGCGATGTCGGAGATTTGATGTTTTACCGGATTTCCGATAGTCACGGTACTCTCGTTAGAAGGTCGTACGGAAAAATCCCCACCTCATCGCTATCTCGGAGATGCTGTGTCCCATTCTCGTACGCCAACTATTACACCACGTCCCAACTCACGTAAATCGTGATAACCTGCCATTGTAGCAGCAGTAACCGATCCAAAGCCTGCGCCAGACACCTGAAGTCTTATATAGGTATTGCCCACGGCAGCGTCGTACTCTGAGTGATTCCCATCCCTGTGTTTGCTTACGCATGTATATACTAGTTTCTTTGGTTTTTCAGTGTATGTGTGACGAGTTTTAAAAAGTTTTCATCACACTTTTATTGCGGCGATGAAGGCGAAATTTTGCATCTCGTTCACCAAGATCCCTACTTTCCCTACGTGGCTTTATTTGACTGAACGCAACAGTTGGGAATATAATGTGCAATGAGATGGCAATACTGACAGCTGTACCTCGTACATATTATCTGAAATGTGTAAATAATTTTGGGATTAATTCGTTAGAGAATGTGGACTGTTTGATGTATATAACATATTTTACTCTTTCTACGTTTAAAATGGATCTCGTATAATTTGGAGCAATAATATTAATCTTGACTTCAGATGTTCTAAAATGGAAAATAATGTAACTTGCTTTAGTGTCTGGAAGCACGTTTGGGGTTTTAAACATATATAGAACTAATTTACTTTTTATTTGATGAAGTAAAATTTGATTAAGAAATTCAGTCTCAACTATTACTCATTTTAGAGAATGTTGAGAAGTTCCACACCAACTAAATTTTTCTATGGTACGTACATAGCACTTGATTAATTTTTGAGTAACTATATATAGAAACTATAGCTCTTTGCAAGAAGAACTAGTGCTGTGGTGTTTTAACTCACTGTGCAGAAGATGATTTAATCGAAAAGACGTATTACAGCCAAGGAATTGAAGGTGTCTTTAAGCGATTTGCACATAAACAACGTGCACTTAATAAAATCGTCAATTAGTTATGACCGTTTTAAGAATACAGCTTCAGTTTGAGATGAAGGCTGGAAAGAAACAAATGTTGATTCGCCGACCCCGATAGCGTGGGGCTAGCGAGCTGGCTTCGCATTGCAGGGGTCGCCGGTTTGAGTCCGGCCCAGGGCATGGGTGGTTTTAATTAAGTGTTGTGTTTGTCCTGTGTTGTCCTGTCACTTGTAATCCTCAATAACACGAGAAGAATATACAGGCACAATTGAGAAACAAAGAAAAAAAAACACAGTTGCTGGCTAAATGGCTAAAAGGCCGAATGCCACTTAAAAAAAAAAGGTTGATTCTAAAAACCATAATCTAAAGTATTAATTAACCATATCTACTTTACAACGTTCAGAAAAATGTTAAATAGCATCTACTTATTCTTTACAATAATTAAAATGTTACGACATCCAGCCAATATAGAAAAAAATTATTCTTCGTAATCTTTGCATCAGCCATTGTAGAATCTTGTAGTAGCTGTACAAGCCTTTATTCCATTAACAGTTTAAATTTTCGACTTTATTCTTCGTATGTAATAAGTGCTCAGTTTTTTTTAAAAAAAATGTTGCAGTGAAAACCAAGTACATTAAGGTTTCAGACGTCAGTAGGCAAGATGTCCTGGTCTAATAATTACGACTTTTCTTACCACTAATGAATTTTCTTCACGTTGCTCACAGAGTTATTAACGGTATTCGAATTATTTTAGCTAAAACATTTTTTGGTGGTGGATCGTAAATAATCCTTGATTTCTTTCCCTTCCTCCAGTTCAAGCGTTCAGAGTGAATTCTATGCTGACGCTGCGTTTCTTTGATGTGGAAATTCTCGGTGTACGGCTCCCATTAAGGAGAAATATAGAGCCCAGCGGCAGCATGAGGAGGCGATTCCATTTGGGCACTGACGTCATTTGCTGTGGGGACTCTTGAGTGCCTCATTACGTCTCTGAAGGCTAAGTTCATCTTGTGTCTCAAAATACCTCAGAAGTACACCGGCATGCGTCGAAACATCGACATATTTTCAGGACTAAAACCGAGCGTGGTGGGCGAGCGGTAACGTTGTGGCCTCACGTTCGGGAGGATGCGGTTTCGAATCCACATCTAGATTTGGGTTTCTCATGATTTCCCCAAATCACTCCAGGCGAATGCTGGGATGGATCCTTCAAACAGGCCATGGCAGAATTCCTTCCAGTTCTATGCCATCAGTTCTTTCCCGCCTCTAATTAACTCCACGTCGACTAGGCGTAAAGCCGTAAGCAAAACAAATAAACAGAAAAAAAACACAAGAAATGAAAATGTAGCTATAGAACAAATATATAAATAAAAATTTTCGTCACCTGACCTGCCAGTTTTTTACTATTATCATGAATGTGGTGCCATTTCCGTTTCAATGGAATGAATTAGCAAGTGTCATAACTGTAAGAATATGGTTCAATATTCGTACTGTTCTTTCAATTCTTTGCATTCTCTTTGTAGGCACTGTTGCTAGGATTCGAGGAAGTAGAGCTACTAACTACTGCTATTGACATTTCGGGAGTAGCGAGAGGGCAAGGTAGTCAGAACAACGCTCCGGCCATTCAACAAGTGCCGGAAGAGTTTTCACCTCTGTACTCGCCGTACGACAGGTTGAGTAGACCCTTGGAGCCGATTATGACATCAGTTTTGAATGAAAATCCTCGACCTCGTTGGGATAAATCCATAACCGGCCAGTTTAAATTTTTTAGGCAGCACTAAAAATTACTGAAGGGATTTTGATTGGATTTCGCAATTTGAAAGCTTAGTGTCTGAATTACAACCTGAAATTTATCTAATAACGCTGGTACGCCGGAGTAACAGTGATAAATCTCATACGAACATTAATTTCTTGATTGAATCACTTTGAAACTCTTTATCAAGTTTTGAGCGCGTATTTAATGTTTTAAAACTTAAGGTTGAATTTGATGAATCATCACGTTACATTCACTAGGGACAGAGCATAAAATTTTAATATCTGATCAAATTAACAAGAAAGAATTGCTACTCGATCCTAACGGCGTCTATCTGTTCTTCCTTAAAGGAACGGGTACAACCTTTAAGTCCGACAGATGACAGCAGTTATCGAAGTCACAGATTTAGAAAATCGATTACAAATTAGTGTATTCTAAAATTTCTTCCAGCCACGAATTATGTGGCTTCCTTGAGTCATGGAATATCAGGAATTGTTAATGAAATGAAGCTTTTTATATTATTAACGTATTGGTGATCCTATTCTGAGGGAGCCGTGTGAAACGTGTAACTTGTGTTCTCTATGATAACTGCATATTTGTTTGTGAAGTCTAACGAAGTTTTATGAGCCGGATACTGGGAATTGTCACAGTATTCGCCTTTATTATCGGCAATCTGAGCGACCGGGACGCGAGGCCCTGAATCTGAACATAAGCATCATTACTTCTGCTATTCAGTGTAATGGCGCTTAACTTTCACAGTGGTCTTGTACTTAAACACAGCATATTTTATTTTCTAGTGACTATAGCTAGTGTTGTAATGAGAGAAATAAACGTAAAAATACATAAATTAAAAAGTGGATATAAGTTTCTAGTGAATAACCGCTGTTGCTGGAGGCAGCGACGTATTTGAACCATAAGGATTTATTGTATAATGATTTCAGGTTTTAGTATGTGCATTGTTCTATGGAGTCAGAAGCAGCCAAGCCAGGCTTGTAAGTGCTACCTCAACGTGGACTTATTCAAAAAAATCTGCAGATGCCCTAACTCAGTGATTCGCAATTAATTTTTCCCGAGTACCACTTCAAGAAAAAGCTCAACCTTGCGTACCCCTTACAAGTGAAATGATGAATAATTAAATGCGTTCATTCCAGTCGAGTACTTCGCACAATCACAGCATTACAGTAATATAATTCACAAACATGGAGTTTGACTGTATGAAAATATATATTGGTGATAGTAATTTTTTAATTGTCTTAGTGATAACCTTAGGTAAGAGATTACCTTAGCCAAAAGGTTACAGTAACCAAGAGATTACCTTAGGCAAGAGATTGTCTTAACCAAGAGATTACCTTAGCCAAGAGATTGTCTTAACCAAGAGATTACCTTAGCCAAGAGGTTACCTCTCGTGCCCCTTGAGGCAACCTCATGTATCAATGGGGGTACGCGTACCACTAATTTGGAACCACTTCTCTAAGTTAATCACCAACACCAATTAGAGCTGCCTAATGACGTCAATGGAATCTACGTATTTCTTACTCTTCGGTTAGCGCTCTGCTCTCGCATTCGGGAGGACGCCGGTTCTAATCCACGTCCGGGCATCCAGATTTGGGTTTTCCATGATTATTTCCAAATCACTATACTTCAAAAGGCCATGGCCGAATTCCTTCCCGATCCTGATCCCCAGTTCCATCCCGCCTCTAATGACTTCGACTTCGACGAGGCGTAAAGCCATAAGTAAAAAAAAAATATTCTTATTCCACGAGCAACTATAATAGATTCATTATACTATTACTACATTATTACTAACCGATAGACTGACTCTCCTTGTTTCAGCCTGTACACCATGTAGTTCTTCGTGGTGACAGGCATTCCATGTAGCCATTTTATATCCATTCAACCAACCATTAATTCTCCAGTCATTTAGTCTATCTTCAATTAGATGCAGAAACATCGGTAAAATGCGCATCCCGACAGATTCTTGGTGCTCATGTTAAACATTGTAATATTTACAGTCTTCAATGATCATCAAATGGCATTCTATAATCTGTTATCAGGTTATTATCTTTTATCAGCATAGATGCTCAACTAGCACTTAACCATGGGTTGCCGAACCTACTAACCTAATATCTTCTTTAGTAGCCCACTAGACAGAAGAATTTCGTATCAAGATATGAGCGATTTGTTCAACTACACGAACGACTTGAAGTTAATAAACTTTCCTCTAGAGTCACCTTACATCAGACAGCAACGAATCAGCCACTCGCCTACCCTCTCAATGCTGTCAGTTAGGTAGGACTCTTACTCTGCTTTCTGATACTCCCCCTTCTCTGATTATCTTGACGTCGGAGATCCTGAAGAAAACGTCTTGAACATCGAGCACAAAAAAGTATATTGCGCCGATAACGATTATTTTTTTTCGCTTATGGTTTTACAGCTCATTGACGTTGACTTCTTTTTTTACTTATGGCTTTACCCTTCGTCGACGTCGAGGTCATTAGAGGCGCGATGGGACTGAGGACAAGGAACGGGAAGGAATTCGGCCATGACTTTTTGAAGGAAGCATCCCAGCATTCGTCTGGAGTGATGTGGGGATACCATGGGAAACCCAAATCTGGGTGCCCGGATGGGTATTCGAACCGCCGTCCTCCTGAATGCGAGGCGTGAACATTAACCGCTCAACCACCACGCTCGGTCCATTGACGATGAGGGAAAGAATTTGGAGCAAGGAATGGGTAGGAATTCTCCCATGCCATTTCAAGGAACCGTCCCGGCATTATCTGGCGTGATATCGGGAAATCAAGGAAATCTGATATCCGAATGGCCGGACGGGGATTCAAACTATTGTCCTATCGAATATCAAGCCCGAGCGTAACTTCTCACGTACCAGACTCGACGATCAGCATATACGTTTTTGTGGCGTCCATTGCGGATATTAATGTTAGACTTTCGTCAAAGATTGTAATTCTTCAGCAGGTGCACAAGCAGTAATTTATATCACCGTACAGTTTTTTTTATGTTAGATTTTTTTTGAAACAGTTGGAGTCTGAACTATATACATTTGAATAATCAAAAGTCAAACAATTATTATTTAGTTTCACTAGTTTACGAACAGACCCGGTCAATGAGGCCTAAGTCACTGGTAAAGTGTAGTATTTAATATTATTGTTTCCATTACTGCTCGTAACAGCGATCTAATTTTTCACAAGTAACAGGAAAGAAATAAACCACAGCTTTTGTGAAAGAACGTTCATGGCATTCGGAAGAACTGGTTATAAGAGGCCATACATACCAAATCAGATATAGAATCTGACCGGAAATCAAATTTGACCTGATATCGAATAAGGATCCTCTCGAATTCTAGAGACGAATGTTACCACTCACCAACCAGGTTCGGTAGTTACAGACAATAAGAAATTACATAAAATAAACAATATTCTAAGAATGAATGCAATCCACAGACTTCTGCGTTCGTTGCACAAGTAGATATTACAATCGTCACTAAAGTAAACCCAATGAAATATTCTGACTGCAGCTTCTATTTTTTTTTCTTTTTTCTTTTCTACTGATGCGTGTTACAGTAATTTACTGATAATAATTTCAGTGTCGAAAACCTTATTTCTTGTATAATTTTCTTCCATTCTCAATCAGTATTTCTGTTCTATTCGATTGCCAATTGGAACTGATCAGTATCAAACGAAATCAGATGAAATCGATGGAACATATTTCTCTTTAAGCCACCGAACAAAGTGGTTGAGTGAAAACCATCTGCCCTGCATTTGGAAGGACGCGAGTTTGAATCCCCGTCCGGCCATCCAGATTTTGATTAATCATGATTTTTTTTTTCCCGAAATCACTACAATTGAATGCCAGGATGGCTCCTTCAAGGATTCAAGGGTACAGTCCTTAACGTTCCTGACCCTCAGTACTTTCCGGCTTCTGCTGACTTCGATGAGCCTAAAATTGTCAGAATATAAAAGACATCGTCACTTAGGACACAGAACACCTATGTACATTTTTCACACAAACATTGTAACTAGCATCACATAGAAAATGCTGCAAATTATCCATATTGACAGGACAATATGTTGGAATAAAGAAATATATCTTTGTGGAACTTTTATAAATGATTCTGCGCAGTCACTTGAAGCTAAGCATGGTTATTGTGTCTGTAACACTCTGACGTCATGCTTCCGGCCAGAGAGTTTTCTCCAGAAACATTATTTATTCGCGTCATTTAATGAGGATTCCATTTAGTTAATATTTTTTACGCCTCATCGGGGTGATTAAAGGTGGGAAAAGACCCTGGGCAAAGAAAGGAAAGGAATTCGGCCATTGCCTTTTTAAGGAAACATCCAGACATTCACCTGGAGTGATTTGGGGAACCATGGAAAACCTAAATCAGGATACTCGGACGGGGATTCGAACCCGCGTCATCCCGAATGCGAGGCCAGAACGTTAACAGTTCACCCACCATGCTCTGTTTAGTTAAGTAACTGCGATAAAAAAAAAAGATGAATTGACAGAACCCTGAAAGAAAGGCACATATTTCGTTTTAAAAATCATATTAATTATTAGATATATTTTGATCATTCATATTTTCTGATCGTTGTTACAATAAGCTGAGGACTATGGGATCACATGTTTAAGATGGTATTAATGTGTGTGTGATTGAATCTTAAATTTTCTAGCAGCAATGTTAGCAGTTAGACTGAAATGCAATCTGGACCAGAATGTCAACCGAAATGTTTTGCTACCGTGTAAAACACGAGGAATTGTACTAAGCGTTATTTTATAACAATTCTGCTTAGTTTTAAGGAACTTCAAAGAAGTAACTTGCCAGAACACTCAGTTCAAACTTAGAGTGGCTTAAAGGCTAACAGTAACGTATTTTAATATGAAGTGTAATATTGTGTAGGTATAAATTTTATGGTTGGAAATGTTGTCCTATAATGAATGATCCTTTACCAAGAGCTTAGGTTTTATGCTTTAGGTGTATTGGTTTTTACTGGAGGTTAGAGTCCCGTTTATTGAACTGTTACTAAAAACATCGATTTTAAACACAGATAATAGGATTACTCACATGGGGCAGTTACAGAACTACAGCCGGATAGGAATTAGTTCCAGGGTGACCCAAATTATGGCGTGGTCTCATTCTATTCTCTACGCATCACTTTAATCCTAGCAACTACAATACGATCCAAAGAACAAAGGCGGAGACTTAAATTTCACATGGGTTTGATTCAAAGTTTTTTTTTTTTTTTTTTTTTAATGGCATTCGGCTACTGAGACCATCCAGCCAGCTCAATGTGATTATCACAGCTTCCAGTAAATCAGTCATCCAGTATATATATTGCAGCTTCTAAGTAACGAAACCACAGGACGGACATGACATTCACACAGACACACAACACTTAAACACCCGTGCCCTCGGCTGGACTCGAACCGGCGACCTTCGGCACGCGGGGCCAGTACTCTAGCCCCCACGCTACCGAGGCCGGCAGATTCAAAGGTTTAATGGCGAATGAACTGGAAGGATCAAAGGCGACGGAATGCAAAAGAGGGAATGTGTAATCACAGACTTAAAGACCCAAAGAGTATTCCGGAGAAATGTAGTCTCCTAAATTGGGGTTATGATCGCCCCCTCCTGCGTAAAATAATCCAGAAATAAAAACAGTTCTTACAACTCTCGTAGTCAGTCCCAAGTTACTTCAAACGGCAATCACTATATATATATATATATATACATATATTGGAAAACCTATTGGAATGGGGAATACTAGTGGGAGATGCACAGACTTCATTCAGTTATAGATTAGCGACATTTCGTGAAAGTTCGCGATAAGGTTTTGGTGTGGTGTCCGCTTAATAATTACTATTACTAACGACCATACAGAAGTGAACAAAATTACAAATAACATAAGCAGAAATGAATAATATAATATCAGTTTTAGACTGATCTCAAATAAAGCCCATAGCAGCTAAAACAGTGTAAAGATTCATCCGAACAATGTGAGCATACTGTAAAAGGCATAAAAAAAATTATGTTACTAACTGAGAAAGTTTAGGGTAAGAAAAGCAGGAGGTGTTTGAATACTTGTAAAACTACAGGGAATCCCTACAGAATTTTGCTCTAGAGACTATCAAGGAATAAGGGACTATGGGAAAATCATGCTTATCAAACAACAGGGCTGATTTAATCATAAAGTTCAACAAAAATATACATATGTACTGGATTGTCTTACGACTAAATAAGGATTCATAAGCCAAAATTTGTCTATTTGAGTGTTGTTAACTGTTATTATAATTCGACTGTTAGCCCAGTCAATAAAGGGCCAAAAACAGTGAATGTCGGAACTTTCTCTGGTAAAGCTGAATTTTCTCCCAGTAGTAGATCACTATTAGAGAGACATTTTTTCAAAAGTCCCCGAAAATTCCATGGAGCTTCCCCCCCTACCCCCCTTTAAGTTTAAAATTTAGAGTTTTACGCAATCGCATATAACTTTTTAACCAAAAGTTTATTAAGGTTATATTACTTACAGTTTTATTCCCTGATAAATATTCTACAACTTTTATAATAACATAATTTATGATATGTGCAGCAGTTTTCCCGTAAATTAACGAAATGTAAAAAAAACAATATTTTTTTTGCCACCTATCTACGTTTTTGCAAAACCATATTTTTATTCGTCACCAAATGAAAAAATGCTTCGAATGAAAGTTGTAGCTCATATATTCCTGAGTACATCGGTGTATAAACATATACAGTTATGTGTATTACTCTACTAGTAACATAGAAAACAGTAGCTGGGTTTTGAGCGCGTGAGCGCCCGGGAGTCGGCGGGCAGCGTGAGCCGGCCGCGCCCGTTGTGTAAGAGGAAGAATAAAGGTGCTATAATTTCCAGAAATTAAGGCGAGAAGACAATTTGCTATTCTATTCCACCTTGGTAACTCGAGGGGAAACAAATTTACTAACACATCGAAATCACGCTATAAAAAAAGAACTTTTACTTGAAGAAAGGTATAACGTACGAGCATTTTAAACAACAGTATTTTCACGATAAGTTATCCGAATCTTGAATTATCTGTCCATTTTTCTCAATAAATATTATCACTTCAGGCTGTATCACGAATTAACATATTTTTCTCCCCTCACGCGAACCAATGACCTCCAGAAAGTTCGCTTAAGTTTTCCTGTCAATTTCGAGACGCTGTATATCAGAGCACTATCTCCACTAGAATTTGGTCTCTTTAAAGAACATTTCACTGTAAGAAGAACGGGAAAATACTGGTCTGGGACGTGGACTGACATGTGCATCGAACAGGGTTTGATGCGTCCCATGAAATCCGTTGGGGGCCTAACTCATGGACGAGGCATAACCGACAGCACTCTATCGAAATGGGTCCTCCGAACACAATTTTTCTTAAAAATTCATGATGCTGTGGAAGCTTATTTTGGGACATCAATTCAGTACAATGAGCAGCATGTTGAACTTCGCGTATCTAGACGAGAAAGAGATTTGTCGGACCTGCAAACATTTACAACATGGTTCCAAACACACAATCCTTTTACAAAACTATCAGGTGAATTAGTTTCATTGACATCTGGATTCGTGTGTGATGACTCAATAAACTGCGATGAAGCTTATGATGTCGGTCTTTTTTTTTTTTTTTGTCCTGTCATCAGTCTTTAGACTGGTTTGATGCAATCCTCCATCCCTTTCTCCTTCGTTTCTACATACCCCTTACAACCCACGTCCTCATATATCTGCTTCATATATTCTAATCTCTGTCTACCTCTACAGTTCTTACCTTCGACTGTTCCCTCCACTAACAAATTAACCAGTCCAGCATGTCTCAAATATGACCTACCAGCCTGTCTCTTCTTTCTTTCGGTCTCTCAGCCATAGCCAAAATAAAGGGAACTAACTTCCATGATATTAAACTTCACAGGAAGGATATGGTTAAGACTCAAGCAGTGCAGAAGTCAGCATTGGTACGATCAAAAGAAGTTTGTGTCAACTCCCAACAACTTTTTAACCGTATTTTGTGTGTGTGCGACAGTCCCGGAAAATTGAAGACTTACTTGGAATTCGAACTGGCTCCTCGACCACCTGCTTTGTTTGATGATGTATCCTTACGAAAAGGAACAAAATCGTCACTGATGAAGGTATTTGAAGAAGGTGTCATCGACGTAACGGACCAAAATGGTGCAACTTATGTTTTGGACGGGGGATTTCTTCTACACAAAGTAGCGTGGCCAAGAAATTGTTCCTATGGCGTCATCTTAGAAACTTACTGTACATATGTTGTAAATAAATATGGATCTAATTCAATTGTAGTATTTGATGGTTATCCAGACGAGCCAACAACGAAAAATGAAGAGCAAAACAGAAGAGCAGCCAAAAGATCTTCACCTGACATAGTATTTGATGAAAACACAATTTGTGTTACTGGAAAAGAGGAGTTTTTAGGAAATACTAGTAACAAGAGAAAACTGGTACTAGCTTTGGCATCTGAATTCAGAAAACGAGGACTACAAGTTGTTACAGCGGAAGATGATGGTGATGTGCACATTGTTATGACAGCAATTCAACAGCAGAGAAGTGACTGTAAGGTATTTGTCGTTGGAACCGATACCGACTTAATAGTATTACTTACGGCACTGGCTCCTGAAAGTGCTTGCATATACTGTAGCGTATCGCCAGGGGTGGGGGGGAGAGAATTATTAATTAATTCTTAATATCTTTTACGCTATACAGGGTACTATAATTAAATGTAAATTATTCAATGAGAATTGGATGATTCTGGGATTTGAAGACTGTCACAAAAAGACATTTTAATAAAGATTTTCACAATGGCATCTACAAATCTGAGCGTATTTACCATTACGTTAATAAACAAGAGGTTTTGCAACTTTCTAAGCAACGCTCAGACGTACAATGAGCCCTTTAAATGCAAGCAAACAAGTATAGTTGTACTTTAAAAATCTCACAATTATTCTAATACAAAGTATGTTACCAGTTATGATGATGGCAAACAATAATGAATTTTAATAGGTTGGGACGCCACGAATGATTAACCTGCATTCGACAGTTACACAGTCTAGCTCAGTGGTTTATCAGATCAGAGCAAGGATCTTTATCTCAGATGCGCTTACGGGTACAGTTTCACGGAAGTTGCAGGCTGAATGGCTTCGAAGAAACACATTACCGTTCCACGGCAGGTAGCGCTGAGCGTCGTAACTGGCCACGCCAGCAATATGCGGCAAGTCGCAAGTCAGAAGTGCGCCTCAGATGGTCTCCAGGACACAAGTCCGCCCAGCACACATGGACCGCAAGTCACCAGTGACTTGTCTGGGCTCCCAACTGGAGGGAAGTCAGGCAGGAAGTGTCTCGTCTTTTTCTGCCGCCATGGGAGGTAAACTCTGACTCCGCCTCTTGTGGCTCGAAGACGACATAGAACATAAAATTCCCCGAATCTTAGTACTATGTTCACTGTGATTGGCTGACCATCTGCCGTCATGTGAATCTGTGCTTCTCTTCGCCGCGTTAAGTCTCGGCAATCTTCGAGAGCCGATGCCTCCTTCGGGAAGAAGGAATTCTGTTTACCGCCGGCCCGAGAGAAACCCCTAATCCTCTTACCACTCTGTCAAAAAGGCGCCAGCCCGTCTGCCCTTCACTGAAGCGTAAAATCCTTGCCTCTTTTCCTTTCAAACGCATCTTTCGAACATGCAGTGGACATCCCAAGAAATGGAAAAATATTCTATTCCTTTACTTTATATACAATAAAAAGTTATATGTAACAGGGAGCTTAGCGAATCGTTACATAATGCCCCACTGTTAATGAAAATTATTATGACATAATAATTTTATTTTGAGTTTTGTGATTCTACTTTAGTTGAGACCAAAACATACTAATTTAGCACTTTAACAATTACCACAGTTTTCAAATGAGATCCCAAAATCACCGCGATTCTCGATTTGTGAATTGAATTTTAATGGGCTTTCTTACATCTTTTGGCCGTCTTAGAATTCCTTTACTCTATATACACATGAATTCAGATAGCCATCCCTCATACAAACATATATTAAACACAATAATAACATATACATGAGAATATAAATTACACATAGACCTATTTACATAAAGGCTTAAAAATTAAAAAAAACTTCTAGGAAACCTTAATATCTACAATATACGGCAGAACATTGTCAGAGAAACTGAAGTTAGTGAGTGATTTACACAAAATTTTAGGAATCTAATTGATCATATCTTAATAAAAATATATATATATATTTTTTTAAAAAAAACTAAATTTTCCCTTCAGGATTTTATAATCAAAAATGCATAGTTGCTACGAATGTAGAAATATGCCAAATCATTTGTTATTGTACACCAGCCGCCGGCAATTGCGGCTCTCTGCCTCTGTCCGCTAATGGGTCGTCTACCCGAGATAAGGATCTGGGTCTACCTTCCTGGGAGTAGCGGTTTCTTGTGTACCTGGTACATCTGTTGTTACACATACACCTTAGGCGGCGTGGTAAACCTTGAGATTCCGGGCATTGTGTGGTCCCATCTGTGAAATTCCATCCGTTAACATATAACAGTTGGTCGAAATCACCTTTTCTACGGCAAACGGACCATGATAAAGCCAAAAGAACTTCGAAATCAACTTTTTGTTCGCATCCGATATAGGATTCGCCCGTACCAGAACTTGTTGTCCGACCTCGAACCTTTGCGTATGTTTTTTGTCTTGTTTAATTTGTCTTTTCTCCAAATATTCATGCGCCCTTTTTATGTCTTTTCTTCCTCCTGAAGCAGGGTGTTTTATTACCTTTTCAGCAAGGAGTTTAGACCGCTTATCGAACTGTAAGTCGACCGGCCGGAATAACGTCGCGCAATTTACCGTAGTATTAAAATATTCTTCTATCTTCGGGATATGTTTTACCCAAGATGAGTGCTTTTGGCCTATGAGTGTCCTCATATACACGCTTTACGCAAATTTTCCGGAATTGCACGTCTGGTAATGCACATTCCGTACTCACAACTGCGATCTGCAGTGGTTTTTGCACTGAATCAACGCTTCTTTCATTCTTCACGCTATCCTTTTATGGTAAACCCTTTTGCTGCGTAATACACCATGAACATATGTTTCGTAATTCCTCTTTAATCTGCGCTTCAATATTTGCCTAAGTCATTTATTGTCTCCCCATCTACTGTGTGGAAATATGACCTTTACTTACACTTTAGCTAGGTTTTACTTTCACCTACCCTTTCCATTTTTATTACCTAGGCCTAGGCTTTTGTGTTACTCGGACGCAAATATAGCACAGTAAATTTCTATAGTACTGTGTTTGTTTTCTTTACTTCTTCACAGTACAGGATTTTATACAAATCACCACGTTATCTTTATGCCTCTAAGTTTTATCAGAGCAATTGTAACGTCAAAACATGTTTCCTATGTAAGCTGTTGGCGATTCCATTCATCGGCCTTCGCTTGTTAGCGGAAGCGTCCC
The DNA here is from genome assembly GCA_031002005.1 of Vandiemenella viatica. Lineage (NCBI taxonomy): Eukaryota > Metazoa > Arthropoda > Insecta > Orthoptera > Morabidae > Vandiemenella > Vandiemenella viatica. The sequence continues at coordinate 299,877,391 of CM061920.1, read as the reverse complement.
GCTGTGGCAAGGGTGTCTACCTGAGGGGATCTGGATTAGCGGTTTCCGAAAGCCTGACGGTGTTGTTGCAAACACGTCGATACATTCAAGGTATTCGCGTTTAACATTTTCAAACTCATCCACAGTGTTTATATGACACGAGCTTCTTGATCAGCCCTTTATTTCCTTATTAAATAAATTTTGCTTAACTACTTAACTTCGTATTTACATTCCATACTTCAACCAAAATTGCCTTTCTAGTTTTATTGCGGGCTTGGCGTAGTGTGGACAGTTTCTCGGTGCGTGTCTACCCTTGCGTTCGAATGCGTTACTTGTTCACCTCGAACCAATTTTGGTATTTCTTTTGATTGCTTATTCACAGCATTATTCTGTACACGCGCCGTTTTATTTTCGAAACGATGGTGATTCTTGTTGCTCGAATGCCATGTTTCTTCGGATCTCTGTCCGGTTGATGGTCCCGGTAATTGTGTCGGTAATTATTCTTTATATACCATCGTTTATCCGTTACCTGACCTCTTTGTTGAAATTATGACTTGATTGACACTCACCGGATGATCCTGAATTTGATTTATGCCGATCCTATCCAAGTATCTCAAGTTTCCAAGAATTGCTTTGAGTGGTGATTGCGGGATGGCTCAGTCTAACCTGAATCTCTGCAGGGAAATGCTCAGTGAGGGCGGCATTTAGTTCTGTATCTGTCATGGGTCTGTCCAGATATTCCGACAGAGATGATAACCTTGAAGCATAGACAAACATTGACTCGCCTTCACTTGCCTCAAACTTTCCCTGACAGATCCGAATTCGGGTTTGCCTCTGTTCGGTCGCCGTCCAGAATGCACTTAAAAAAGCATTCTTGAATTCTGGGTATGCAAAGTCAATTTTACAAAAGGACTTAAACCAAAGCTTCTCCTCTGGACCAAGACATAAAAATGCTACACGAGTCTTTAGATTTTCCGGTGTGCCTTTGAGATCAAAGTAATTTTCTAATTCATCAATATATTCTTTTGGATTGATTCCCTTTCGCACTTCGAATTTTGGGAGTACCAATTCGTCTTGCGTGTACGTTCTGCCTTCAGAAATAATGGATAATGTTCTCTCATTTATACCGTTTCTGACCATCGCTTCAGTTGCCTTACATTTTGAAATAATGTCAGCCTGGAAGGTATTTTGCATTTCGCGCACTTCCTGATAATTTTGATGCAGTAATTTCACTGACTTATCAACTTCAACCATACTCTCAGCAACCGCGAAGAGCGTTTGATGTGTTTTATTACGAAAATCTGAAACCAGCTGTTCCGTATTTAAAATACTTGTCATGTGTTTCGATTGAGCATCTTCCAACTTTCCACATCTCATATCTAATTGATTTGAGGTGCTCTGAATACCAGATATTTCCTTTCGAATTTTTATTTGAAAGTCATCAAATTTTTCGTTTACCTCTTCGCGAAATCAGAAAACTTAGTTTCCACTTGGTTACTTAAAGCATTCAGTTTCTCGAGCATATGTGCATTCTGCTTGTGTGTTTCTGCTTGCTGAGCGTTAATTTGTGTTTTAATTACTTCCAGGTGTTGTGCAATTAACTTTTGTACCATTTCAAGTGTTGGCCCTTGTATGTTCTGGTCACCCGCAACGTTACGTGGATGTTCAGTCTCATTAATGCTTCTTTCAGGAACAACCAAATTGATTTTATCATGTCCTGTACTATTATTTCGCCTTTCCAAATGTTCACTTTCGTTATTTGCACTGATTCTGGAATTAACAGTCGATTCAAGTACTCGCTTAGCTGTTGTCCGATTCTCTATCGTTTCCAATATATCAGGCCCATAGCTCAACTTTAAAACAAAGCGAGATGTATTAACTACATTATTCAGCCATAATCCATTTTGTATACATACCCCGTTACAGTTACGCAACAAATAGCCAACGATCGCCAAGATCCGACTGGTACAAAATACTCTTTGACAGTATCAATTGAAATACCAGATATCAACAAAATTACAAGCAGCAAACAAATTAAACGCACCATGATTTGACTGCTGTCCAGTTTCTTCGATAAACTATTTAATCGGTTCTCAAGAAATTCTTTGTTCTCAGCCAATGACTTATCAAATTTACTGCCCAAATCTGCGTGAGATTTCTGAAATTGTTCCATCATTATTTGGACTAGAGGTGTTAAATCCCCTTGATTTGCCATGTTATTAGTGTTAACCGCCATTTCAGTGCCTGTGTTTGTACGAATTTTCAATTGCAATGATCTCTAAGTTTCTGAAATCGAACACGACGCAATTTTAACACAAATGAAAAATTTCCGGTTTTCAAGAAAAATCGTACAAATACCCCTCCAAAATTCAGCAAATGATGCACCACATATCAAACAAAAATTTCAAAAGACAGACAGATCACAAAAATCAATATCAACGCTGTAATGGATAAACATAGCAAGTGCATGCAGACAGAACCTTCGCACAAATTATACATCAAATTAAGCACAAACATGAGCACATAAGAACACATAAATTTTCAAAAGAATACAAACACAAAATACATGTAACGAGTGCAACATCAAAATGAAGTTATGCACTATCTATTTTCTACAAGAATAATAAAACTGCCAAAAGCCATTTGCAACACTCCATGAAACTTATTAAAAATTCTGGGTTTCAATACCACGATTTACTCGTGCCCCACGTTGGGCGCCAATTGTAGCGTATCGCCAGGGGGGGGGGGAGAATTATTAATTAATTCTTAATATCTTTTACGCTATACAGGGTACTATAATTAAATGTAAATTATTCAATGAGAATTGGATGATTCTGGGATTTGAAACTGTCACAAAAAGACATTTTAATAAAGATTTTCACAATGGCATCTACAAATCTGAGCGTATTTACCATTACGTTAATAAACAAGAGGTTTTGCAACTTTCTAAGCAACGCTCAGACGTACAATGAGCCCTTTAAATGCAAGCAAACAAGTATAGTTGTACTTTAAAAATCTCACAATTATTCTAATACAAAGTATGTTACCAGTTATGATGATGGCAAACAATAATGAATTTTAATAGGTTGGGACGCCACGAATGATTAACCTGCATTCGACAGTTACACAGTCTAGCTCAGTGGTTTATCAGATCAGAGCAAGGATCTTTATCTCAGATGCGCTTACGGGTACAGTTTCACGGAAGTTGCAGGCTGAATGGCTTCGAAGAAACACATTACCGTTCCACGGCAGGTAGCGCTGAGCGTCGTAACTGGCCACGCCAGCAATATGCGGCAAGTCGCAAGTCAGAAGTGCGCCTCAGATGGTCTCCAGGACACAAGTCCGCCCAGCACACATGGACCGCAAGTCACCAGTGACTTGTCTGGGCTCCCAACTGGAGGGAAGTCAGGCAGGAAGTGTCTCGTCTTTTTCTGCCGCCATGGAGGTAAACTCTGACTCCGCCTCTTGTGGCTCGAAGACGACATAGAACATAAAATTCCCCGAATCTTAGTACTATGTTCACTGTGATTGGCTGACCATCTGCCGTCATGTGAATCTGTGCTTCTCTTCGCCGCGTTAAGTCTCGGCAATCTTCGAGAGCCGATGCCTCCTTCGGGAAGAAGGAATTCTGTTTACCGCCGGCCCGAGAGAAACCCCTAATCCTCTTACCACTCTGTCAAAAAGGCGCCAGCCCGTCTGCCCTTCACTGAAGCGTAAAATCCTTGCCTCTTTTCCTTTCAAACGCATCTTTCGAACATGCAGTGGACATCCCAAGAAATGGAAAAATATTCTATTCCTTTACTTTATATACAATAAAAAGTTATATGTAACAGGGAGCTTAGCGAATCGTTACAATACTTCTGTAAAGAGACAGGGGGTGCAGTTCCATTAACAGTGTACTACAGAATCACCACTCTCATAGAAAAGTTTGGAGATCAACGTCAGTTACTTCTGTTTTGTCACGCTATGACCGGATGTGATACCACATCCAGCATGTATGGGATGGGCAAATTAAAAGCGATAGAATTGCTCAGATCGAAACCTGATATGCAGAATACAGCGAGGAAGTTTTTGGATGATTCTACAACAAGAGAGGACCTTTTGATTGCTGGTGAGAAATTTGTTTTATGTTTTTATGGGTTAGAGAAATATTCAAATCTGAATGAAGCCCGTTACTACAAGTTCTTGACAGTAACAAAGAAAAGTTCCCTTACATCAAATTTTCATCTAGCAACATTACCTCCAACGTCTGAGGCATGTCGTGAACATTCGCTGAGAGTATTTTTGCAAGTTCAAAAATGGTGCTACAAACTGGGGTCGGAAAATTGAAAACGTGAAAGAAATGAGAGGTACCTAAAGAACATTGAAACCAATTCCTACCTCGAAGCCATTTGCTCCAAACGAACTGCTGTACTTAGTGTCATGTTCTTGTAAACGAGGATGCGGACAATACTGTATTGGCTTATCTTGCCTAAATTCACACCTGTATTCAGAAGAAGATGAATTTCCTCATACAGATTAATATGTAACCGTTATCAAAGAGACATGCTTCTAAACATAAAATAAGTTTTATGAGTTACAATAATCATGACTTGTAAATATTAAATCGGTGTATATAATATCTGTGGTGGGTGGGAGGTCCGTGATGCTGTTTTAAAACACAAGTAATTTAAAACAGCTGCCGGTTTAGCCAGTCCGGGACACGGCGGGTCCATAGGTGGTGGATAATGGAATGACCTGATATAACAAGGCTAGGTTAAATCCCCCGAACCAAAACTGGCATACAAATGTGTACAATAATTAATTATGAATAAAATTAAAAATCTTTAATTCAAATATGTTACAATCAGAAAAACAAATTTTACTTCTCATATCACTCTAATGTTATTTTGATTATACACAAATATTTACTAAATTACAAATTAAAGGTCTACACACTATGGGCTAGTACGAGTATAAGTGTTAAAAATAGATGTTATAATTACAGTATTAACTAATTGAATAGGCATATGAGGATAAGGCGCCTTTCGCCTACGCCCGCCGACTCCCGAGCGCTCTCGCGCTCAAAATCTAGCTACTGTTTTCTATGTTACTAGTAGAGTAATACACATAACTGTATATGTTTATACACCGATGTACTCAGGAATATATATGCTACAACTTTTATTGGAAGCATTTTTTCATTTGGCGAAGAATAAAAGTATGGTTTTGCAAAAACGTAGATAGGTGGCAAAAAAATATTGTTTTTTTACAACATTTCGTTAATTTACGGGAAAACTGCTGCACTTATCATAAATTACGTTATTATAAAAGTTGTAGAATATTTATCAGGGAATAAAACTGTAAGTAATATAACCTTAACAAACGTTTGGTTAAAAAGTTGTATGCAATTGCATAAAACTCTACATTTTTAAACTTAAAGGGGGGGTAGGGAGGGAAGCTCCATTGGAATTTTCGGGGACTTTTCAGAAAATAATCCTCTCATCAAGGTTTATCACCCTTGAAAAAATCAGCTTTACCAGAAAGAGTTCCGACACAAAACCTTTATTGACTGGGCTATGTTATGAAGACTTCAGTGTAATCGAAGACCACATCCAACGCTCCTAAGAAGCATTGGTTTACAGAGCCCATAATTGAAAAAAGTGCAACTGTGCAACTGGTAATATATCGAAAAGAGGAATGGTTGACGAAGACTAAGAAGCGCTTGGTTCAATAGACGAAATAGAAAATATTGCAACGGAATATGATATCTGTGGATCAAAAGAGGAAACCCAAAATTACTCAGCATGTAGGATGGTAGCGGTTACAACTTTGTAAAAATTAAATAATAAGAAATCTTTGCTGCTGATCTTAAACCACGTTATTTATGTTATTTATCATAAAAAAATATATTTCTATACAAGAAATATACGTATATACTCTGTTACAAGATACTGTTACTGCTCGCTGTGTACTGAGAGATGATGTTCTCCCAGCGTCATTAAAATCTGTAAAAGAAGAGCTCTCTATGTGATTGGGGTCCTTAAGGCAGCATGGCTATGCCTGACGTTCGGCACGAGGTTAGTTGGTTCCTTCCCCGGTAGTGGAAAAAATTTTTGACATATATTACATGGCTAGTAACCAGTAGATGTCATTGTGCACAAAATCGTTAATGAAAATCCTGAGTTAAAACAGAAATCTCTTCCCAGAGAGTATGGCGTACGATGTTGTTGATGGTGATAGGTTCTACGGGTAGGGACTATAAATTTATGATATCATTGGCGCTTACAGAAGAGCGGAACGGATCGTGCAGACATTGAAAGTTAACCTGCAATGTCACAACAGAAATAAGACAGCACTTTACACGATCACTGACCACCGCCATTTTCACCTATGATAAAACTGACAAGTTAACCAACACGTGACCATCACCATTTTACCGGAAACATTTCTTTCTATACTGCTACGCCTGGGAGAACAGGTCCTTGTATCAAATTTGATATAAGACATCTCGAAGATTGCGACGAAATGTGTGAACTGTTGACCTCTTTGTATGTATTTCGTTCTCGTTTCCTACATTCTTCGGAAAATTGGTAGGTTTAAAATCGAGGCAGCATTCGCAACTGTAGTGTAGAATGTTTTACAGAAATTTCTGTGACTATTTCCTTTTTACATGTGGGTTGCATGCACGTCCGCTCTGTTGGTTGAGGTAGTTGTGGCACCATTACGATGTCAGGCACCTGATGTGACATTAGCCCGTTCGAACTTTGTAGGAAGAGAAATTTTCACTATTGCCTCAGAAGAGTATGAGAAGTGGTGGTGGTGCAGAATTACCATTCTGTGTGCCAAAGGCGTGAATTGAATCCTAGTTTTTTTCGCAGTGTTTATTTAGTGAGGACATACGACAATACTATTGATGGTAATTCGGCCATCTTATTTGGCTTTGTAGGCCAGCGTAATGTCTATCGGAAGAGTAGGATTGATTGGATCAGCACCGGTTTTCATCCCCTTCCTACTTCCATCTCAGATACACAATACAGAACAACACACCTCGCGTAACAACATCAGCCAACCCCACGGACAAAGATAACAACAGAACTTAGAACTTGAACATTTTACAAATTACATCTACACTCAGCATACTGAACACAGGTTACACGTTTTACAGGAAGATGACAGCGCTGTGTGGTACAGTATTCAGTCAGTACTGCATTTTAAAAAAAAAGTCAGTTTTGAAATCAGTTCATCATTATATTTTGGTTTCCATGAATATTTTTTAATATTATTATTTTCAGTATGTGGTGAATTCCTTCCTATCTCTAAAACTGTGAGCCAGTTTTTATGATATTGCAGAGAAATAGATTGCAGTAATCAGCTCTTGATTGATTAGAAATCGGTTTCCCTCTTTAAATTTTAAGGACTTAATATTGGCCTCCTTTTCTCACTCACGAATAATTTTAAATTGTGCAGTAATAAATGTCCATAAAATCTGAATAACATTTTTATGATTTAATGATAAATTGCCTTATTGTTTCATACCATATTTGGTAGCAACTACTGGTAATTTGAATGATAATTAACCTTTTAAATTTATTATCTTTCGTTTATTAATTTATTTTTAATGTGGTGGGGCATTTACTCTGCTGGCAATATCCCTAGGTTACTATTTTTTCAATTCTTGTTTCTTATCCTAATTTCTTAGCAAAGCCTGCGTATATCCATTACTTTTGTAGAAACTAACGGGTAAACAAGGAAATTAGTGAAATTTCGCTGCATTACCTACTCTAGCCAGGCACCATAGGGTGGTTCATCTCTTCTATCAAAAATAAAAAGTTCTTGAAAGGTGAGAGGTTATAATAACTATCATTATACTGAACGTTACGCATATCGCAGTTTCCTAATTATTCCCTTTTGTTGGACTGCAGGACTTCTCTAACTTTCGCGAGCATAGTGTGTTTCTGTGCGTGTGTAGGATAAAAAAAATGTTATAGAACTGAGAGTCAAAACTCTCGTATGGGATCTTTCTGTGTTTCTGCTGGCTAATGCTTTGCGCGGGCTGCCGTATTCGACTCATACAATATGCATCGGCACCCCCGGCGCTTTCGTTCGCCTATATTTCATCGAAGTAGTGAAGAAACTCATCTGTATCCCCTGCCATGTTTGTTCTCTCTACACTGAGAGACATTGACATATGGATTGTCAGCATGTAGACTGGAGTGGTTTTTATTATAGCAAACTCCAAAGCACACACTTCAGTTTTTCTAAATTATTCGTTTATTATATTCAATTTTTTATTTGGTTCTAGTCCAGAGCTGTTGATGGTATTTTGATAAAAATTAAGTTTTGTGGTCTTATCGATTATGTGACAGACTTAAATTTGCGGTATTTTCCTCCTTTGTCTTAGCGTAACCTGATAGACTTACTGGGCAAAATTTCGGCTGCACTGGTGTCCTTCAAAAGCGTACAAAGATCTTTTTATTTATTTATTTGCTTGTGGCTTTACGCCTCCTTGACGGCTAAGGTCATTAGAGGCGTGATGGCACTGGGGACAAGGACAAGGAACGGGAAGGAATTCAGCCATGGCCTTTTTCAAGGAAGCATCCAGGCATTTGGGGAAACCATGGAAAACCCAAATCTGGATTCCCGGACGGGGATTCGAACCGGCATCCTCCCGAATGCGAGGCCAGAAGGGTACAAAGGGTTCTACAATTTGATTTGTTTAATCTCTCTAGGACGAACGCACCATACCCAGTCATCAAAACTCTTGATAGTAGTATTTAAACTGGGGAGGGCGTCTGTCAACCATGTTAGTTAAATTTCCGTGTAGCATTGCTATCGAGGCATAGCAGCCGTAACGTTCCTTCCCTTTGAGCCACGTTACTTATTATATTTCTGTTCATTATAAATTGCAAAACGATTGAATATTAATTTGGGAGTAGTGATGGGATAAAATCACATGAGTTTATATTTACAAAGATATTTTTTTGAATTAATACAAATTAACTATCACATCGACGATATACATAATTATTTATATCAAAACAAAAATGTAAAGAAATGAGTGGGGCATAACATTTTACACATCATTTATCACCATAAATTACCCCGTAAATTGACAAAGTACATCAAAAACCATCGGCATGGGACATCCGACCTCCCTAGCTCAATTAAATGTTATAAAGTTTTAGTATGAGTCCTCTTTACCTTGACAGATTTCTCTGCAGGGTCGCTTCAGGACGTTTCTGCGTGAGGACAATGAAGTCTATAAACTCAATGGATACATTGCCAGTTTCTCGGCAAGTAGCTTCCTTATGCAACTGACGTTAAACAACACTAGTGGACACTTTTTCCACATCTACGACAAACTATTGGTTACACAACTGTAAGCTCATAATTGCTTCCGGAGGAAGAAACTTTTAAAATTACCATTTTTCATCCCGACAACTTGGCACATCCAGCCAGATCTGCTCTCCTCCAGTCCTTGAGAACAAGTCCCTTTGTCCCACCAGGCACCCACGCGGTATCGTCTTTTAGTAAGAAAACGGGAACCAATCCAATACTCGTTGGTGAAACATGAAACAAAAATCAGGTTTCAGTCGTCTCTCAATAGTTGGCAGTAACTGTCTGCTTCAGTCGCCCATACTGCACACCTTGACCAAGAGCCCTCTCTGGAATGTCCATAAACTTGCTGGAGCTCACCAGCCAGAGTGTAAATATGGGGAAACTGGTGCGTCGCATGTAGTTACTTCATATCACTACACAGCTTTTATACTTTTTACATGATGTTAAATTACTGTCAACTTCCTTTTTTTTTTTTAACGTAGATCGAAATAGATGCTCATGCGTTATCGAATCATAACAATGAGATTACAACTTTAAAAGGCTATAAACCTGAAACCAAAGAATTTAGAGTGCAATTCTACAATCCTCTGTGAGCTAAATGTGTCGATCTTTCATTTGTTGAAAAGAGATGTAGCTAGAAGTAAATTTCATCGCACTACGAGAGTCTGTTGTCAGTTAATATCAAGATAACAAGCCTCGACAGAAGACATTATGCTAAAAGATAATTGACTAACACTGTTCAACTTGCTGGAAGCTGCGAACTTCGTTTTATAAAAATATGAAATGGCACCATACTGAAATTTATCTGTTTGCAGATACTTGAACGAAAAATTGTTGAAAACGTGGATTGTTTGTAAGAATTTTTTTAAGTATCAGCGAACCGATAAATTTCAGCGGGGTGGGAATCCTTGTTTTTAGAAAATGAATTTCGCAGCTTGTATCATGAAGAATAGTATTAAAGAATTCACTTTAAGCAAACTCAGTAACACAGAATTTATTCTATTGCATCGCAGAACATGTCACAACCATGCTCTTTATCACTGGCCTCCAAGAAGCCCTGATGTAGCCTCCTGTTTCCTTTTTCAGTGGATGAAAATAAAATATCTAGTATTTTTCCTCTCCTTTTGGCTAACACTAATGAACTGAAATCGAAAATCCGAATCTTAACATCGAATATATTGTACAGTATGAAAGGTGAGCATGGATACCTGATAGATATTGTTCGGGTTTCTCTGTCACATTGAATATTTGTGAATGTACGATTTTATTTTTGAAGGGATTGATCAGTAAAAAATTTCCATTTTGTAAATAAATCCTTTTAGAATTACAATATTCTTTGCAATCTACCCGTAAATGTAGGTCTACACATTTTTGTGACGATGAATTTATCACAGGACAGTTAAACAGTATCTTTGAGAATATCGATATTGGCCACCGGCTGTGACATATTTATTGCAAGAGGCAAGATGCTTACAGTAGGGTAGAGACTTGGTTAGCAAACGGGAATGTGGTACCGCGGAAAAGTGATTGTATCACTAGGCTCATATGTATCCAAACGATATGAATCGCTCATCGCTACATTTCCTCCTGGGACTTATTAAATCAATTATACACATCTACTAAGACAGTACTATACCCTAGAGGTAGTATAGTCTAGCGAGTATCAAAACTGACACACATCCATTTCCGCTTTTTGTTTCATAAACCGAAATAGTTATTACATTTCGGCAATAAAAGAGTTGTACGAACATTGAAGATGTTTCTTTTTTTTTACTTTTTTAAAGACAGTTGATAATTATTAAGTGTCAACACAAAACATAAACGTTATCATATTCAAATAAAATGCTGGTTTTGAACGACTATTGGATAACAACAAAATGCAGCTAGTATATCAGACTACAACAACGTAAAATGCCTAGAAATTAATATTCAACGGTTCCATACCACAATTACTGGAACAGTACAGAATTATCTAAGAGTTCTGTCAAATATAATAAAACAAGATTTCAGATTCAGTAATTGGTAGTTAGCTTGTGAATATGCTTGCCTGCAAAAGCTAATGTTTTAGTTCTGTCGTTTCTTGAACATACAAAGCGTGAAAGAATGGAAAACATAAATTTAATGTTTTGGCTGACATGAGACAGTGTCAATGCAGCATGCGTTAGTAGGAATTGAGAGACAGTTTTTCGATAAATTTAACTTAACCATAACGATTTCTGTCACTTAACATTCCATATTTTTTCTAGTGCTGATGACAAAGGCGGGACATTGAACATTGATGCGATACGTAATGATGGCTATTTCAAAATAAACAAGGAACTAATTCAAACTAATGTGCCTATTGTGTGGAAACGGTATTTTCTAGCCTGTGGTATTGGCAAGCAAATGAGGACTGACAAAATGTGGGTGGCTGCCCTTACGAAAAAAAAGGAACCTCTTACATTAACGAAGAACATGCAATTAGGAGCTTCTTTATTTAACAACATGCTGCTCCTACTAGTGATATAATTGATGTACATCTCCAGCTGGTTATTATTTGTGGCTTCTAGCTATTCTTCCCTGTCTTATCGTGTTGCCCGCTATCTCCGGGAGTCCTTAAGAAATTCGGTCTGCGGTAAGGGGCAAAAATGTTATCCATAGCACAAAACATATGTTAATAAAGAAGTGTAGAAATTTTATAAGTTAATTCTGACGCATACCATCATTGATGCACAGTTTCTTTAATGACATGATAATGTCAATTCCAAAATTTAAAATTCCAAGAAATAACAGAAAATTTCAGGAACGACGAAAGATAATGCCAGGATGGTTTATGAGTTGTTGCTACCTCATCTTCCGTCTTGGGTAAACCTGACGCGAGGGTGCTGTGGCTCAGATTTGGGGATGCAGATCCCGGAAACTAAAGCGTTGTCTCGCGGTTCCACGGTTCGTGTCAGATCCCCTTACTGGTAATACGATATAGTTTTTTTTCGTAGTCAGTTCACTTCTAGCATGTTTAAGGTACTTGGCCAATCCATCATTCGAAATCTGTTGCGGGAATCCGAAAAAAACTGAACAGAGTCTGAGATATATAATTTGGTGACTCTACGATAATCGTGGTGTCGCAATTTCATAATGGATTCTTATGTAACTTGATGAAACAAATGGAAAGTGTACAATGCACTTATCCGAAAGGGTAATAGTATGGAAGGGATATACGCGATATGGCAGTAAGCACCCATGGGCTATCGTGAGGAACCATCCCAGCATTCGCCTGGAGTGATCCGGGAAAACCATGGAAAACCCAGATCAGGATGGCCGCGATGGTTGCGATTGTTTGCCTACGATGTCGTTATCTATAGCTAAATAAGGTGCTCTGACGATTGCTTAGAAATTCAGCGCGAATTGGATGATATTTCCGAATGATGCCGTAAATGGCAGCTTACACTTAATTGCAAAAAAGTGCAAGGCAATGCGAATAAGTAACAAAAGAATCAGTTTGCTCACGAGTACAAAGTAAACAATTCAATTGCTGACACGGTTGATTCCCTGAAGTATCTGGGGGTAACAGTAAGGTCTACAAAGCAACATGAAATGGGACTTACACATAACTTCGTAGGCAAAGCTAATTCTAAATTACGAATCATAGGTCGTAATCTAAGAAATTGTAATGCTTATACAAAGGAAATAAAAAACTAGTGAGACCGTATCTGGATTACTATTGTGGAATTTGGGATCCGTATCGCAAGACTCAGTGGAGAGGATACAGAGGAGAACCGCTCGATTCGTGACTGGTTGCTATAGCCCTTATGAAAGCGTCATAGAATTGATACAAGATTGCGCTGGGATCGTTTGAAAGTCAGACGACGTCGTTTGCGTTTGAATTTAATGGAGAATATGCGAAATTCTATGACCTACGAGTGCAGTGATATACTTCTGTCACCAACCTATTTAGGTCGCCATGACCGGAGGGATAAGATTCGTGAAATAAGATGCCGTACCGACGCTTTTATGTAATCTTTCTTTCCTCGTGCTATTCGGGATTGGAATGCACAGAATTAAGATTGATGCTTAGCACCCTCTGCCACCCACAATGTTTGTGAATTGCAGAGTATGGATGTAGATGTAGTGTTGGCTGATCATGTATTTGTGAACAATTGTAACGGAGGATGTTAAAGTAAAGCTGAAAGTGACAATGTCATGGTAATTGTTTTATTTAAAGCCGCTGTGATCAAGAATGGACAACCTGTAACTTTGAGGTCAGTATTCTTAAGCAAGCCGCGGAAAGAAATTAACACTACAAATTAGGTACAAAGATGATTACATAGCTCTCATGGACAGTATTTTAACACTGCATATTAGTGATTTTAAAAGTGGAACTGTTGCTTGTCATTAAAGCTCGAACGAGTAAACAGCCAGATATTAATTTATAAAAATAATTTATTTGATGATTAAAAACTGATAAATTAATGTGAGTGGCACGAACTTAATTATTTTGAGCTACGGTTATCTGATGAAATTCTATAATTCTCTTTCATACAGTCAAAATATATACTCGTTTGAGAATAGTCTGTTTTGGTAATGTAAGTTAGTGCAAACATTTACCTCAAAGGCTTGCACGCGGATCTTACTAATCTGCCGCTGTGTGCTCGAGGGACTCAGCTGGTGATCACACAGGCTGGAGGACACATGTTTAATTAACGTGGTATTACCTGCTGTGGTCTGCAGGGCTGATGGCATAACCTGCGGCGGGGCCATTACATGGGTACTCGGCCCTGTTCACGATCCGTCTATATTAATTTATGATTGGTGTGGGCTGAGAAAAAGATACCTTAACATTATAAGAAGGGTATTACGATACCGAAATTCAAGAATGCAAGAACGAACTGTCAGACTTCAGACGAATGATAAAATTTAACTGTTTTGTAAAAATACTTAAAAAGGATAAAAGGAACTGTGTGTTGTGGACTATACGAAAATAATATGGCCTCAATCTAGAACTGTTAACATTAGACCTAATATTTTGAATTTTTTTTTTATTTAGCGCGTGACTCATACAACTATGAAAATTTTCATGACAAAAAAGAGAATCTGTAGTGAAATTTTAACATTTCAAAAAGCTTTAACCAACAATTGTAGCCCAGGCATTCTTCACACTAACAGACAAGGAGCTTCTGAGGATTCAACAAAAAATATTTTTATAATAATATTTTTTAAATGATATTGTCACATATCCAAATGTCTGTGGTTCCGATTTCCTCTTTCGAAATTACATCTACTTGTGTACATAAATATTAATTTCGTTTCTCATAAGATGACATCTTTACTGATTCGGCTACGTAAATGCCAGTAGCCAAGCTGTATTTAGTCTTGTTACTGACTGATTTACACAGATATTAGAAAAAACTCTTGCATTAGATCAAAATGGTTGATTTTTCCCACCTATAGCGGTAAAGAGCCAACGGTAATATGTTTCACTCCATAGTATGTTATTTAGTACAATCATGACGAAACTTGCTCTTAAATTCGACCGATTTTCAACAGAGTCATTAGCCTATTAAAATAGCCTCCATATTTTCGGATCTACGATTGTCTTGTTAGTAGACTTTAATATGCTATTATCCAGCTACGAGGCAACGACATAACTTCATGTAGTGTTCATGGATAAGCATTATGCGTCTGATTTCCAAGCACTGTAATTTTGAGTTCAAGTTGGCTCCTGCCTCGCGGGCTGCCGTAACATGACAGGGGCACTTTACAAGCAGCAGCTAAGTTCAGAATATTGGGGCTTCAATAACTAATATTATTCCTTCATGTAGTAATCGTCATTCTGTATATCCCTAGTCCTTGAAAGCAGATGTTGGTAATGTACATGTCATTTTTAGTACCATTTTGTAAGATTACAACTATTACAACTGTAACCGTCCACTCCCCAAAATCTGCAAGACGCCTTCAAATGCTTGCAGACAGTGGTGTATTTCGAGAGAGCAACTAATCTTAAATACGGTCGGTGGTGGCAATGCAACATAAACTTCAGAAAGAAATTCAGCCTCCTGCAATTCAAATTATCAACACGGAATTAGTAAAGATTTAATAAAAATAAGTTTATAATATTCTAAGGACTTTATTTCAAATTATCTTTTCCTTCAAAAAAAAAAAAAAAAAACCACCGACCTATATGTAAATTTAAAGATAAATCTAGAAGATCACCGCTGCCACAAAGTTCCAAAAAAATAATTTACGCCACATTTGAAATTTTCTATCATTTACAGTTTCAACAGTAAGGTCCGAAAAATTATTGGTTGTAAGTTACGGAAACGTTTTCAAATAAATTGTTCCCATCAAATTTATTCTCCTTTATTTTCATTCCTCTATTAGTATTCTCGACGGTTTGTCAGGCTATTGCACAACTTGACACATCACACTTAACTGAAACAATACTTCTCACTACAAATCTATTTCGCTGGTCCCCAAACTTACGCAAATTTAATATTAAAACTGCTGGGCTGAATAGTCTCTAGTTCGGAAGTTTGTTTTGCCCTTCACAACACTTTAAACAGTCGCCGTCCTCTCGAATCCAAAACACTGAATTTAATATATGGGTCTGCAGAAAATTATTCTGAGCCCTACCTAAACCTTCTCATGGACTTTTTAACCAACACTTTTCCAAATCACTTACTCCCCAATAAACGTTGATGAGAATTCAATTAAAAAAGAAAAAACTAATAATGTTCCAGTCCAGCTGAAGGAATGCAGGTTTTATCACTCCTCTCCTGGGGGCGGAACATACGCTCCTACTCACATTCGGTGATGGACAGCCACGCTTCTCTTAGCTCATCCCTACTTATAATATCTGACTATGGCGCAACCCCACCCGACGCCTCGGTAGGGTACCGTTCTTCCACTAAGCACCAATGATACAACTTTTATCCTCCGCGCTTCTCAAACCATTTCGCCACATTCTGAAACAGCCTAATATGACCCAAAAACCCTCAAATAAAACCCGAAATATGCCACCGTAACCTTAAAAAATTTTATTAGTAGATATTTTGAGTATATATATGCGTGAAGTGATTCGAGAAAACCACTTTACCGTTACTACAGCATGTCTCCATGTTAGGATTTCATAGTACATCATATTAAAATGTGTTAATCCTTCAGGCTTATCAAACTCCAGGAAGCTTTCCTGTTGTCTGGAATGCGACTGACACCTATTATATTATTTCACTGGATAATTTTATCGAGATCAGTTATTGATAGAAGTCTCGTAGAACACGAGTGACTAAGTGAAAAAAATAATCAGGACTGGAACATTAGCCTACAGTATTATATTTTCATATCCAAGTTATAATGATGTAAGAAATTTGTCTTCTTTGGAAAAATACTTTCCAAAATATTGGAAATAAAATGGTAGGATCACTATGAGTGGCAATCCGGATTACTCCTATTAGGTGACGTTGGAAATTTAGAATTTGAGCTGAGTCTGGAGAGGAGGTTCTACAATCAATTTACTATATTTTGTGTGTAATGAGCACTTTTAGTTTTACAATAAAGGTGATGACCTTTATGCAAGTAGATACTAAGATACACTATCTACGAATTGTAATTATGGCGACCGGTATATCAAATTTGAACCCCATACAGATGGCACAACGCACATCCAGTTGATCAAGTTTAGTATTCTGTCGGATAAGTTCTTCTGCCCACAATATTTCGGCAGTACACGGTGCCGCGTCGTCGCAGTAGTAGCTTCGCTATGACATCTCACCTGATGAAGGCGGCTGAGGTTGCTGCCGAAACGTTGTGGGCAGAAGAACCTTCACGGCAGAATACCCTAGAAGAATCCTTGTCATACTTTTTGCATGATTAATAAACTACTTTTTTCCGGTTTTTACAAATACGTGACTTTCCGCAATGGTTATCAAGCATATTTAAATATATCGCGTTATCGTCTGATGGCAATAGAAAAGACTATTTCGAACCAACAGAATGGAATAGATTTGTTCTCTTTGATCACATTCGAGAGAGCTCCAATGATTGTGAAACAAATCACTGCGGTAGGATAAATTAAAAGTTAATAACCGTTCTACTGAACTACAAAGGAATGTCCAGTAGTGTCAGTTAGTAAATCATATTCGGATTAATTTGAAATAACATTCCTGTTGTTGTATTGGAGCTACGATTACAGACTAAATTTAGGCCCTACAATAAACCAAATAATTTCCACCACTTCTACTGTTGAAGTTACAAAAGATTCTTCCTGTCACGATCTCACTATTTACAACCTGAAGCATTCACGAAATTAAGCGCGAAAAAGTGACCAGGATCTTGTGTAGGATATCCAGCCAAGTTTTAGAAATGGCTGTTGCTGACACGGAGTATACATTACTACCCAGCTGTGGCCTAGGGCAGCATAGTAGCAATTAGCTGATGGTCAGCCGCTCCATTACGTGCATGACATGGCTACAGGCACACGATACAAGCATACAGTGGCCATAGGCGTGAATAACTAATGGCCGAGGACAGTGACAGCTGTTCCAGTAGCTGCACAGATATTACCCCTCTCGTCTAAAGCATACTTTACACTAGGCATACTGATTAATGGTGTTCTAAAAAAAAAAAAAAAAATCTCTGCAAGTCATCCAACGATTTTAACACATTTCGTTCTTGCTTATATATATACTACCTGACCCGGTCACGCGTTGCTGTGACTCAGTAGTTATAGTACTTTGGATCAATGTTATTCTAAACTACCTAATGTAGTCAAATAAATATTCACTAATAAAGACGAAAACGTTTTAGTCGATTTGAAAATTCAAAAGTAATTGGTAAAGAGTTTCTGATAGTTCAAATTAAGGATAAACGAACATAAAAAGTTTTAATTACATTTTATTACAAATTACTTAATTGAAAATACATAAAAATTGAATTTATAAAAATAAAGAAATTATTTTTTATTTATTTCTAAATTGAAATTTCAGTTTTATAAATGAGGTAGATGAAGTTGATTTTGAAATATTTTAACAATTATTTTCATTATTTTAAATTATTACAAGTTATAATTTTAATTTATTAAAGCGCTATTTGGTGTAACACATATTTGGTTATCCTGTCTTTTGCTAATACTAATAGATTTGATGGTTTCCCCACACGTAAGAAGACAACATATAGCTGCCCATGGCAGAAACACGTATTGTCCAAGCCGCAAACGGACATTGTTTGGCATTGAGACTTATTTATGGTCTTAGCGAAAGCCAAACAAATCGGAAATTGCAGCCGTTTAAATGGTATTGGAGATTCTGACGGTATCATTGGAATACGTGGCAACAGAACGATTTCTCCTTTAAACTTTCCAGTCAAAATAGTTGCTTCAAGAACATTTCCGGTGATCCTTTTGATGACCAAACGTGTACCGTTGCATAATCTAGGTGGATTCAAATTCCGAAGTAGAATAATCGGTGAACCAATCTTTAATGAAGATTGTGTGGTGGCATTCCTGGTATATCCAAAGAATTTAAAAACTCAGTTGGAAAATTTACGGCTTGATTTTCATCTAAAATAGTGTCTATTGATGTAAAAGACATCAGATCACCTGGCAACAACTGTTGTATCTGGAAGTTAATTTCATTGACATCAACATTTTTTTGCTGACAAAACAGCACGATTACTGAACCAATTATAATCTGAGTAATTATTTGATATATCCGGAAACACACTCTCAATTAGTTCATTTTTTGAGTGAACAACAGTGAAAAATTTGTCTGGCAGTTTGATGTAATGTGTATTTCGATTCAGTTTTATTTCACCGTTTCCAATATCCAGCTATTTCTTACAAAATACTTGTGCCGATAGATCATTTTTCAATTGTACTCGCATGTTCATGGTAAATCGGAATGTTTCGACATTCCTCCATAAAAACTGTTGTTTTAAACATGCGTTAATCTCATCGGCAAAAGTAGAGCGATGAATCACTGGTAATGTCTGTCGGAAGTCACTAGACAGTAGTAGGACAGTACCACCGAAAAGATTTTTAATTTCATTTAATTTAATAGATTATCGTTGCCTTTCAAATCTTACACAGTTCTATGAAACGTTTCGAGCGAATGTTTATGAGCCTCAGTACACTCATCCCAAATTATAACTCTTTTGCAACACTGCAGCCATTTCGCTTTTTTTATATTTTACACATTGCGTTTGGTTTGTTATGAATGTCTAGTGGCAGCTTAAATACTGAATGTGCGTTTCGCCCCCCATCTAACAAAATGGCAGCAATGCCTGGCGATGCAATTGCCAATCAATTTTCTGTTGCGACCGTACCTTCGCATGGATCGACGATATTAAGAATGTCTTACCGGTTCCACCTGGTGCGTCCAAGAAAAAAAAAACCCGCCTTGTTCAGCATTAACAGTCAGCATAATCCGATTATAAATATTTTTTTTGTTCTACTGTCAGTAATGGCTTTTTATTCGCAATAATTGTAGCTAAGTCCACATTGTTATACTGTTGTTCTCGTTGCAGATCACTGTTAACTAAGTGGGTGGCCGGGCGATCAGGTGATGGCATACCATAATGTAATGATTATGTGATAAATTTGAAATTAAAACACATAAGTCTTCGATTAACACTAATGCTTCATTATATATCTCTGGTGTGAAATATAGATTTGGGAATAGGTTTGATTGCTTAACTCGGTGTAGTGTGTCTTCAGTCATACTGTTTTTATATTTTTCCCACAAAATCGATGATTTTGTTGGATAACATGTTGTCAAAATAATTGCAAACAGTTGACTAATACTATTCGGCGTGGATGTCAACGCTGCATCAGCATGTGTCAGGTCCCAATGGTTGTCGTCCACCAGCAACTGCAACTTGCGACAAGCATCTTCATATGTATTGAACACTCAACGATTAACTGTTCGTAAATATTCGAAAGAACTTGGTCCTGGAACATTCACCAACAACAAACGCAAAAATAAGCATTCACGTTGTTTCGGATGAACTGTGTAGAGTCGTCCTAATGTCTTGGCTTTGAATATGTCTGCGATCAAAGGATGTGGCTTTCCTTGTTTACGTCGCTCCCATTTTATATCTAATTTGTTCCATGTAAGATAGCAAGGAACATCGGTATAAAATAATGTTTTTGCGAATTGGCCGAACACATCAGATTTTTGACACAATGTGAAATATTCAGTTAATGTCGTTTTTGGTGGTTCAAGTGCTCTTTGTAGAATATTTTGTTGGGTGAAATATACACGTTGACCGTTTTCAAGATGTACTGCAAGATGCTAGATAGAAGGGTCTCTTTCATGTATGGGAAAACTAAAAATATGCCATATAGTTTCGTTGCTGCTGATGTATCTACCTATTTGGTATCGTGCTATTTTGTCATTTTCATTTACATTTTTTACTTCAAATACGGCGAAATCACTGCCTTTATTAACGTATTTGCAAATGTATTTAATGGATTTTACAGAACTGCAAACCTCGACATTAATATGAGCCTTATACGATTTTGAAAGCAATGATGAGTATGGTACCATCCACTGATTGTCAATTTCAACTTGGTTTCTGGAATTTGATATTCGCATCGTAAATGTGTGGCCACCATTGTCAGCGTTTCTGTGGCGATACAACGGATAACCGTCGATATCCGTAATAGTATCATTCGTATATTCCTTTGGGAGACGCTTCTTACATTTTCCATCTTCCATGCATGGCGATGTCATGTTAAAAGCGCCGCACGGTCCGTGGATCATGTGACTGGTAACAATATCAAACAATTCTTGATCAATTATCTGGTCCGGAATTTCAGCTGATATTATTTGATCAATTTCTTCTGGGCGGATTTTATCTTCAAGCCAAATCAAAATGTGAGAATGAGGCAAACCTCGCTTTTGCCACTCAATCGAATACAGATAGCAACGTGTGTTACCGCAAAACCGAATGTTTTACGATTAAATTGATCAATGATTTTAATTTTTGTTTGACCACACATGCTGTGATACCATGACGATGGATTGATTGTTGGCCTTGTATTTCCTCTAAATTCGGATTACATGTAAATGTAATAAAAAAAAATCTGGACGACCATAATGACGTACGTAAGTCATCGCATCTTGTATATATTCCTGCATGTTCCGTGGACTGCCGATGTAGCTTGAAGGTAAAATAAATGCATTACCGATATCATTGGCATTTAATAGCATCTCGTAAGTGGATGTATTCCTCCGATAGTAATTTAGTCTGGTTGTATCGAATAAATCGCAAACGTTCGTTTTCAATCTTAGCGTACATATCCACGAAGTATTGATGGTATAGTTGGCGATGTCGAAGGATATACTTATCCTGATTACGTCTAATCATCAATCGCTGGGCGTAGTACTTCATTAAAGTAACTTTTTTAATTGTTTCTTTACCTGAAATAATAATAAATTAAATAGTAAAAAAATTAGAAGAATAAGAAATTAATATAGTGCGCCCGCGATAATCCGGCCTCTGTTAGGAATACCGCGGGTCTACTGTATTAATAAAATAAGGAATTAAATAGTTGAATATTAAATTTACCAGTAACTGGATCACACTGTTTGATGTTGATGTGATATTCATCCTGCCCTTGCCAGAATATCAGTGGATACTGGAGTGCGTCATACGAACGTGGTAGATCCGAAATTATACTAACAGTGCTATCTCGACGTGCGATTTTAATAGCTCTATTGTCAACTAGATAACCAACTATAATAATTGCAACTTCATCTACAGTTGGCGCGTTGAACCTGGATGTTAGATCGCAAATTTTATTTGCTCCAAAAGACGTCATCTGGAAGCAGGAATTGAATTTGCGTGTCTTGCGCAGAAACAATTTTGAATCGTTTGATTCGCCAGCATGAAGTGATTGCAAAGGTTCTGGGAGAGTGGGAAGTGGTAATAATACAACTTCTCCTGATGCACAACACATGCCGGCTGTTTCATTGCGGAATTTCAACGCCTGACAGTATTGGCATAGTTTGTACATTGCACCGATTGCAATTTTAGAATGTGTAGAGTAATCAATTTCTGGTGCATATTCGAAGGCAAGACGAACAAATGATACACGTGTTAATGCACGGCTGATTTGCTGTCTCTCTCGTTCCCTTTCTCTAAATGTAGCTATGTGCTGTTCTCGTGCCACTCTTGAACTCGATATATTCTGTCGCAGACGTTCATCACGCTGTTCTTGAAATTATTGCATACGACGCTCTGCTGTCCTGATTCTTTGAGCTTCGTTACTTGCCGCGATTTGTTCTGCTGATTGATGAGCCCTCTCAACACGTTTGCGTCGTGCCTCTCTGCTACACGCATTGTTGAGGTTGGAATTTTTTGGCGGAATTTCACTGAAAGTTATAATGCCAACAATAAATATAAAAATAGTTGAATTACAACAAAAAGTGCCTTTCTAAAATCCTTAAAATAAGACATTCTAATACAGTGCTGAAACAGGAATGCATCTATGCAAGTAAATGCCTGATATTAAATAATAATAATTATAATTCCGTCTGGTCGTAATAACCTGATGAGAGGGTCTTCTGTCAGCTGCGCATTCCACCCCTGTCGTCGCCGCCTGAACCTAACTCGGCAACTCTGCCGCGTACCGGAAACCTACAGTTTTACATGGAATCCCGACCACGGAAGCGGTTTGGTGTACTTCACATTACACAGCAAGCTGTGCCAGCGGTGAAAATCCGGTTAAATGGCTATAAAAATCCCCGCCGAGACAGGGATTCAAACCGGGGACCTTTCGATCTGCAGTCAGACGCCTTAACCACTGAGCCACCCGACCACTCGGTACTAAATTAGAAATTGGGTAAGCTAGGAGTATTGGAATGGAGAATTATAAGGAAAATTTTGGATCCATTGAAAAATACAGTACAATGGAAGAAGATAAGAACTAATGAGGAAATATATCATAACATTGAAAAAATAACAGAATCATTCAGAAAAAAGGAGAATGGCATTTTTTTGACACATCTATCGCATGGATGACACCAGGCTAGCAAAAAAGATATTAAAATATTTTTTGGGAATCAAGAAGTTAAGAAAGATTTTAAACGAAATAATATCAGTGAACAGTATGGAAGGAAAATATTTTGGAATGCAGATTTCGAATATGGCAGGATTCCAAGGTAGAGAGGAGAAGAAAACGGGTTCAAAATGGTCTGAAGAGAGAAAGAGAAAACACAGTGCAATAATAAAGGAGTACTGGAGAGGAAGAAAGAAAAAAAACAACTGGGGAAAAATTGAAATTGACACGTGGTCCCTAGCTGACCATAACGAAAAGAAGAAAATGAGAAGCAAGCAAAAATACTTACACGTTTTTTAATTTATCGTAACGTTTTCTTCAATGTTATATTCATGTGTGTAATTACTTTGTCGTTAAATGTAATAACATACAAACGATACACAACACAATACACAGCACAATACACAGCAAAATTAGAGAATGATGCTACACGAAAAATTCACGAAACTAGGTTATGTCATATATAAACACATAATACGTAGAGTATACTGTAACATAAATAAATCGAAACACAACGCCATCTACTGGACGGTTATCCAACCTAGATAACCAATTTTAGTGTCGATAAATTAATACACCACCATCTGTTAGAAACGTATGGAACTATAATAATAATTTCCTGTGGTCGTAATAACCTGGTGACAGGGTTTCTATTGGCTGCGCATTCCACCGCTGCGCCGGAGGTGTAAGCCGAGTTAAGTGCGTATAAAAACGCCCGCCGGCACAGGCATTTGAACCAGGGACCTTTCCACCTCCAGTCCGACGCCTTTACCACTAAGCCACCATAACGCTAAG
This sequence comes from Vandiemenella viatica, assembly GCA_031002005.1. Classification (NCBI taxonomy): domain Eukaryota; kingdom Metazoa; phylum Arthropoda; class Insecta; order Orthoptera; family Morabidae; genus Vandiemenella; species Vandiemenella viatica. The sequence continues at coordinate 299,853,261 of CM061920.1, read as the reverse complement.
ACTTACGGCACTTACAAGTAATTACCAACCATTGTCCTATGACAAACATTGAACGAACATTTAATACGCAATAACAAATATTAAGGTCAATAATCGAGATAAAAATTGCGTATGGCATTGTGGGTTTTGCAATATATGAAGTGTCCCGGAGTAAAGTCTTCGATTTTCTGCGCATGCGGACTTTTGTCGTGGCTGCACTATCCTAACCCTGTAATCCTACCTGGTACAGGGGACGCAATATTTAGGCTGGAATCCGAACCACGGATGCATTCATGCGTACTTTACATTACACAGCGAACTATGCTAAAGGTGACGGTTGAAAGGACCGTTCAAAATCCCCGCCGAGATAGGGATTCGAAACGAGGGGCTTCCAATATCCAGTCAGATGCATTAACCACTGATCCAACAGATCGTACAGTTATAGACTAACGTGGCAACACCTATATTTTGAGACTTATTCATCACATAGTCCATCAGTAAAGTCCACGATATGAAGTTTGCGCTGATTTCTTGTATCTGATTCGGAGTTCCTTGCCAAAATACGCAATTCCTTCCTTCCGTCAAGTATAATGCTATAATACTGCTCGACATTCCTGGTTGTTACCACACAGAATAAGTCATTGGAAGAATACACAATGGAATAAAGATGGAGAGAAAAGACCTAGTTCATCTCCCTTTACAAGGATCACGTCCCGGGAATGCTTCCAATACCCGCGGCACAACTCGAGAAGAATTTTTAATCACAAGAATGGTGTTTTCCAGATATGGTGAATGACAATTCCTAGTCAATTTTAAGTACACAAGCGAGGTCAAATAATTTTTATATATACTATGTATATTACGACGAGTTGTTTATAAAAAAAAATTACTCTCCCATATCAATTAATCAGTTTATTAATCTAAAAAAATTCCGCTTATAAGCAACAATTAGAGTTTCCTTTCCACTTAATGTCTGACGAGTTTTTTTATGAACTGACATAATAATTCTTATTGTTTTTTGTTGTTTGTGATTTTAAGGCTTTTGTAAAGGAGAAGATGATCAGGATTTTTGCATGGAACGTGTAGGAAATTTTCAATGATCTTTGTGAAGAAACTGTTCCGGCATTCACCTGGTGTGATTTCTGGAAAATATCGAAAGCGTAAATTTTGATTTAGATTAAGAATCAAAACCAAATCCTTCGGAATAACAATACCGATCGGTAATCTCTATCGGGCTCATTTGGAATAGAATATTTTTATTATTGTAAAATCTGACCAGACACTACGTTCATATATCATCTTTTGGACTGTACTGATTATTTTCGATGGCAATATCTGAGAACGGTTATTCTATGATCATATTTGTAATGAATACTACTTTTTAGAGTTTGTACAGACTAGATGGACAACAAAAAAATTTATTCATATTAAATTGACTTTAAATACTTTAACTGACAATCACATGTTAATAAGAATGGTCTGATCGCTAGGCGGTTGGTTTCAAAAGTTCGCTGATTTGATCCAGTGTTCGAGTCCCGCTGGTGGCAGGAAATTTAAGAGTTATAACTGATCATGTGCGCTACGCCAGGTAGTCCCGTGGTGCGAGTACCAAGTTAAACTGTAGGTCCTAGAGGAAAGGAACTGACCATCGGACCTCTGACACAAAGGCTTAGAATGCAAGTTTCAATGCTTTGTGAATAACTTGTACTTCAGTAAGCAATGAGTTAATAATATTTTGTGTGTGATAAGCACTAATTTTAAATCATTACGTTTTATTATTATTATAATAAATTTAATTGCGATGGTGGTTATTCCTTTAGTCATCTAATTAACCCATTTTTTAGTTTTTTTTTTAAATTATCTTATATATCTACATATCTACATATATACTCTGCAATTCACAAAATTGTGGGTGGCAGAGGGTGCTCAGCACCAAAGCTAATCTCTTTGCTGTGCATTGAGTTGAGCGTTAAATTCCTCTCCCATCCACTTCTGCGATTTACAAATTTTAATTTTAAATTCTTTAAGCATTTTTGGTAAATTATTCACCAGTTTACTTGGTAATATTTTCCAGTCCCTGATACCCTTACCTACAAAAGAAAATTTTTTCCTTCCCTTATGCATGAAATGGTATGCCATCTTGTGGTCATGGACATCTTTTTTCTTCCATGCACTACTTCTAATTCTTCAACCAATATCTCTCCAAGCCCCATCAAAGTCTTAATGCTATTTATGCAAGAAATTTCTTGTATAACATTAATTGTGTAACAAAATCCTTTCAATCGCGGAATTATTAGAATATAGATTTTTAACAGCTAAGAGAAATTGATATCTGCAATTCTGACATGGCACTTTGTCACAAAATTTTAGTTGATTCAGGGACGCAATAATTTACTTCTAATCAGTATAACTGGAGAAAACAAGTTGCAGTTAAACTTTTTTTTTTTTTTTTGAATATAGCTTTACATCTTGTTGACATCGAGGTAATTAGAGGCGGGAAAGGACGGGGCAAGGAATGGGAAGCAATTCGACCATGGGATTTGAAGGGAGCATCCCCGGCATTTGCTTGGAGTGATTTGGGGAAACCATGGAAAACCCAAATCTGGATTCCCGGACGGGGATTCGAACCGGCGTCCTCCCGAAAGCGAGGCCAGAGCGTTAACCGCTGTAGTGACCCTGAACGCTGATTGATAAGAGCAGACAGGGTAACTTCCACTGGAGCCGTGGATAAGGGTCGACCATAGGAGATCGACCATAGTTCTGATATGAATATTCGTCATAGGTTCCTACTGCAACACCTGACAGGTTATTATGCTCAGTACATTCAGATAATAACAGTGGAATGGCTGAGGAAGCTAGGATAAATTACGGTAAACGGCATTTACCTATTTACATATTTATTCACATGAGCAATGACTGGTGACATAGGTGAATATTTACAATGTTGCATTGGCTTTGAAAAAAAACATTATAGATAGGGCCAAGGACAGGGCGAGCATGTAACTTATGGGTGCCTCGCAGCCCAGACTAAATGGACTATTGATAATCTCCCTGAAGACTATGCCCAAATGGATATGATCAAATGATTCCTTACTGTCCACACCCAACTATCGCTGCAGAGCCCATCTTAGTAGTAGACGACATCCATCTTCTTCTATGCGACCGCCGCCCCGGCGTCGCCGGCGACGACGCCCTCGGCGTCGATGTGGTTCGTTGAAAGACTTTCGTAGACAGACAGCCAGACCCCTGCTCCCAGGGTTTAAATAGATACTCCCCCTTCCTATCATCACTATGTGGAGAGGGCAATACTCCTCGCTAACCTGCTGTATGAAGTCATAGTAACAGCTTGCATAAAGACAAGCGCTTGGCAACTGGCTTGCTGACATGCGTGCTACTTCCCAGGTCATAGCTCTATTGTTTAACTTTTTCATGCTCGCCCGCCCTGGATACCGACTTGAGAAATTAATTTGAAGTATTTGGGCAAGTGATCGCCTAGATCACTACACCGCTCACCCACCACGCTCGGTGCAGTTGAATAACTTTCTGTTGTTTTCCATTGGTCTCGCGGTAATTACATTTGAAGAAATCAGAACACAGCCTCGCAATGTAATCAGCTTGTTTACGTCAGAGAAGCGATCGCTCCAAGAACAGCGTCTGGGTGAGCTTATTGTCTGCGTTTGTTAATGAACAGAAATGGGTGCACTGATTACGAGTAAGCAATTAAGACTTGGAGGAGAGCCAGGTACATTGGAGCCTTCTGCACTGATTAAGGCTAGCAGAGTAATTTGTCTGTTTGATGACCCGTTTCAGGTGGGAACCAGAATTTGTCCTCAATCTCCAAAATTGTTTAGAATGCTAACTCTCGTATCAGTCAGCTGTGTAGAACGTCTTTCTCAACTATTAACTAGCTGGGAAGCAAACATCTTATCGTTTTCACTCCACAACCAGATTCGAGCACTACCTTAGTGAAAATGTAACTAGCAAGTAGAAGATGTGTCATAGGATGAAGCAATTAAGAGTGAGGTAAAGAAAGTTTTGAAAAGAAATTTAGTGAGTCCATAATTCTATCTTTAAAGGTTGTAAGAATCTGCTCGATAAATTAACAATGTAAATATTGAAATAAAATGTAATCGCCAGCGCCGCATAAAAGCTTTGTGGGCCCCTAGGCTATACATGTGGTGCGGGCCCCCCTGTCGCCAGTGGCCATGGCTGCTTCCGACTATTGAGGCTTAAATTCGAAATTCGGCACAAAAAATTTATGGGCGACCCTTTTTTTTTTTAGCTCTACGACTGGCCCAGGCGGGGGACCCAGGGTAGTGGTGCGGGCCCCATCTTTTCGGTGTGGGCCCCCCTTTGTAGTGCAGGCCCCTAGGTTACAGCCTATGTAGCCTATGCTTAAATGCGGGCCTGATAATCGCTTACTAAAGGGACCGTGTTAGATACGAGTAATTCCGTTAAAGAAAAATAAACATTGCTAAGTTGTGTGATCTTAAATTGTTGTATGATTGGACTATTAAGGTAAACGATTTTGC